>CAUVYR010000170.1:53190-95342 GCA_963556235.1 Cryptophagus acutangulus | reverse complement strand
CAATCGAAAGTTGAAATAAGAATTTCAATAACAATTGAAATTTATTTATATATAGATGTTATGGCGGACAACGACGGATTTTCCGACGTACGACGGATTTTCATATCATAATACTGTTTTACGTCAGAATTCTAGCATCAGGTATTTATTATTTCTGAAGGACGAACCGTTTTGTTATCAAAGTATGAATCAATTTTAGGTATTTAGTTTGCTCATGATATAGCAAAAGCGGTTGCCACGGAAGAGCTATTTTGACTACAGGTACCTACACAAACGAGGGTAAAATAAAAGTAACGCAACCCCATAATCATCCACCCGATGAATTTGCCAATGCTAAGGCGCAATTTCAGGTGAAGTTGAAACAAATGGTGGGTTTAATGTGTAATTGGAAAACCCCATTGAGACATATCTACGATCTTGCAACAGACATGTAAAACATAGCTATAACTCCATTTACTGAACAGATAAAAGTAGACCACGCCCCTTAAAATATTTGAGTGTGCAGTTTAGTTTACGCAACAACCAATATTTGACGCTCGTTTTCAATCATTTGGGTTAAAAAATACGACTTAAATGTCAAGGTGATTTAATAAGGGGCCTGGTGTATTTCTATCTATTCACTAACTAGGGTAATTTTGGGACTTAAAAATAAAATGGTAATTTTTAGGGAGCCTCCAAACTTGCGTGTAAGGTACCATATTTAAGCGTGCGATCTTCTATGCGACGTTGGCGCGAAAATATTGAAAAAGCGACCAAAGAAACTGACGTGACTAACACTACTAACTAGTAATAGACACTCTGTCGCACTTTCTTTTCTGCGCTATCCCTCCCAAGTTTATCCTTTTTAAATTGACTCTACTATAATTGAGTCAATTTATAGTACTGATATGTTGTTGATATGGATATTTTAAGTATTTTTTAACATGAAACTATGTTTATTCACAATCGTTATTGTAATGTTGTGATTACCAACGATTTAGAGGTCGGGAAGTTGAACATTACATACCTAGGTTCGTAATACTGTCAAATAATAAATATGATTGTTTGACACTTGCAACAGTAGAATTTACACAAGTATTTAATGTATTTCGCTATTTCCACACTTTTAATTACATTTAAAGATTATTCTAGTCCAACAGCACAACAAATTAATGAACTATCGTAAAAAATAACACGCAACACTGTATTTTTGTTTTGAACTGGAGTTTTGACAATTGCAATTTCACTCCAGATTTGCTGATCGAAAAGTGCATTTCCACCACGGTCGAAAATGTGTTTTTATTCATACATTTTTATATATTTTTTTGATAATAAATTGTTCGATTGTGAATAATAGCTATTTATGCAACCAGTTAGGAAATGCATTTTTTTGTGTAACGAGCGGATTTCTGCGGGACGAGCGCAGCGAGTTCTGCAAAATAACGCGAGTTACACAAAATAGCATTTCCTAACATGTTGCATACAAGATTTTTTCTAATTTTTACAAGAACCTTCTCAAAAAAGAGTTTTTTAAACTTATGATATTAATAATTTAGTGAATTTTATCAAAACAAGTAGGCTTTATTCGGAACTTTTCATCACCAGTTGTGAAATATTTTTCATTACATCACCAGTTGCGTAAAATGTGCCGTTTGCCAACTACAATCGATTTTGAAAAGTCACATTTTACATGCCAAAATTAGAAAAAATAGTATACATACCTCGGTGGGAATTTCATTACAGCCTCGCGCTTATTACAGATATTAGCCCTCGGCTGTAATGAATATCATTTCCAACTCGGTTGTAATATACTATTGTTTTGATTTAATAATAGAAAAGAAAAAAGTGGAAAAAAATATCGTTTGAATGTGATAGTACAAGTTACATATTTAAAAAATATCTACACTATTTATGTTATTGTTATATACATTTCTGAATAAATTTTAATATATAGATAGTCGATTGTTTTCATAATTAATTCTTTTGGGGCTAGTAAATTCAAAAGAAGTAATATTATATAAATATATTACAGAATTTCCTACTACAGCTAGTGCTAACTCTACGGGACTTCTCAAAGCAATTAAACGCAAACCAAACATGCCGAGGTACATCGTCGACGATTTTGTCTTTCATGTAAATATCATAAAAGGAACACCACCAATGATGTAATTATTCTGGACTTGCATTATAGTTTGACTAAAACAAAATACCAATAAAAATACCTTGCAGATATTTGCGATGTCTCGAATATAAGCGATTAGGTTGCCATGCTCGTGCCGTGATACCATATGATGGTTCCATTCAAGATATCAAACTTAACAAACCCCATAATCATCCTCCTGATATTACAGCGGAAGAGAAAATTATTTTTTTACGAGAATTAAAGGAGGTTATGCTGAAAAATCGCACGGTGCCTAGTAGGGCTATTTACGCATCCTTAAGCGAAACGTAAGTTAAATCTAATTCAATTGAAAATTGAAACCAATCAGATTCCTGTGTTGGTGACTTTTATGATTAAGGGATGGAACCGGTGGTTAATTGGAGTAGAATAATACAGGTAAGTGACATGATCCTAAAACTCGCGTTGGCATTTGCAAGTTTATATGAAAATGGTTCATTCATAGTTTAATGAAGATTCATAGCTTGCTGGGTGGATCTTGAACGCTACGTCACGAACGTAACGTCCAAGGTTACATCCAAGGCTAAGGTCGCCGGTAGAAAACACAGAATGCTTGCCATCGCGAAATCCATGGTCATATCACTGCCTGATTGTTCGTTGTTCTATAAAAATTAAATGACAATCCACTGACTGTCGATTTCTCCTTCTAGTCACAAAATTAAAACTGAAGCCATATTAGTTTGATTTTACGGGAAAATCTGTTTTTATAGGTATCCAAATGCAGCAAGAGAAACGCCTTTTGAATCAATTCGCTACAAAATGAGTCGATGGAGAAGACAGGCTCCGTAGTATTCTTACTTTACTTTATATGTTTCATTTTTACTTTTCTCGTAGAGGACTCTCGATGATTACTTTTTATCAATAATTAAGTTTAAACAATTTTTTTAGTAAAGGCTTTTTAGTTATATTATTTTTAGGTGGATTATGTTATTTATTAAGTATCAATTTTTTAAATGTTATTGTAACGATGGCGATATTAATTTAAGTGTGATTAATTGAAGTTGAAGAGGACATGATAAAATGATGTAACTTACATATTTGTAATAATTTACTAGAAGGAATTCTATTAATTGATAGTATCTAGTATACAATACTTTATTAAATACAAAAACATATAAATTGAAATAGCTGGTGTTTTATTATCCTTTAGGAATACCGAAAGGTGTGGTAGTTGCATTTATTTATCCTTTCTAGCGATAAATTTATTTATTTCATTGGAACAATTAAAATACATTTTATGGTTCACTCATAGAGCAAGAGCCCGTGAACCCCAGACCTTCGTTATTTTATAAAAGCTGAAAGTTTGTCAGCGCATGCTCCCAACACAGGTAAGAACGATG
Organism: Cryptophagus acutangulus; assembly: GCA_963556235.1. Taxonomy (NCBI): domain Eukaryota; kingdom Metazoa; phylum Arthropoda; class Insecta; order Coleoptera; family Cryptophagidae; genus Cryptophagus; species Cryptophagus acutangulus. Next base: position 91,844 of record CAUVYR010000170.1, on the reverse strand, counting down.
GATCATTATGAAGTTTGGATTACCGTGGCTTTGGCAGGTAAACGGTACTAAAGATCTAAATTCATCAAATAATAAAGTGTGATTTTTTGGTATTACCTTCAGAATATTATTAAAAATCACGTCGTTTGCCAGACACTTAACATCGTGGCAACCCCTTGCCAGACACTCTTAATGTTTATGAAATATAATTCTACATACGTTATAGTATAAAAGCTGATTTTTATATATAATACTTGGGTAATAATTAGATGATGTTTCCTAATTAGCAAGACATTTTTGATAGTTCCAATCCCTTGCCAGACATGCATGTAAGGTAGTTGTAGAAGCGAGCGCGGAACAGCATATATGGGTGGGTGCGAGTGACATAGAGAGTTAGGTCTATCGCGATCACTCACTAGGCACCATGAGAGTAGAATAAAAATCAAATAATAAATAACAAATAATAAATAAAATAACCACCTATGAGAGTAGAATAAATATCAAATAATTCTTGCGGTATAGAAGCTTCACATGCAATTAAATGCTGTGCTGAAAGATTTTTAAATGGTAATTTTTTTTTGTCCATTGACAAAATGGCCGATGTCATTTATTAATTTATTTACATGAAATATATACTGATTTATTGGAGAGAATTTATGCAGAAAATTTCATTGAAATAGATACTACTTTTACTGCACACCACCTAGAATAAAAAATTGATAAGAACTTTTCCAAAACTGTTAAATTCTTTACAATCCGGTATAAAAAAATAATAGCACCCAATTATATGAAGGGGATTGACGAAACAGTATTGGACACCTTAAAATCTGAAAATATTCAAAAAGCGGCATTAACCTTACGAAAAACTATTTTGGCAATAGACAAAAAAAAATTATCACCAAAAAATCATTCAGCACAGCATTTAATTGCAGATAAAGCTTCCATACCTCAAGAATTATTTGATTTTTATTCTACTCTCATAGGTGGTTATTTTATTTATTAATTGATATTATTATTTTATTTATTATTTGTTATTTATTATTTGATTTTTATTCTAGTCTCATGGTGCGCAGTGAGGGATCGCGATAGACCTAACTCTCTATCTTACTCGCACCCACCCATATATGCTGTTCCGCGCTCGCTCCTACAGCTACCTTACATGCATGTCTGGCAAGGGGTTGGAACTATCAAAAATGTCTGGCTAATTAGGAAACATCATCTAATTATTACCCAAGTATTATATAAAATAATCAGCTTTTATACTATAACGTATGTAGAATTAAATTTCATAAACATTAAGAGTGTCTGGCAAGGGGTTGCCACGATGTTAAGTGTCTGGCAACTAACGACGTGATTTTTAATAATATTCTGAAGGTAATACCAAAAATCACACTTTATTATTTGATGAATTTAGATCGGTATTTTACACATCTTTAGTACCGTTTACCTGCCAAAGCCACGGTATAATATTCTAACCCAAACTTCATAATGATCCATCGTTCTTACCTGTGTTTGGAGCTTGCGCTGACAAACTTTCAGCTTTTATAAAATAACGAAGGTCTGGGGTTCACGGGCTCTTAGACTATCATCTAAGGGTTCTAAAAATATCATTCAATTGGTTCTACAGTGCTTAAAATCAAAGATTTGGAAAACTTTAACTTGAGCGTCCTGAGCATTTAAGCTATGTTTCGCGTATACCGGGTGTTTGATAAAAACCGCCGCACGCTATATTTTTGTTATTAATGGACTAATTTAGTTGAATAAAAAAATGTATGCAATGATTGTTTCTGAACTACAAAATGGATTTATTTTTCATTTTTTTTGCAATTGATTTCATGGTAAACGGATGGACAACTTTTTATTTAAGATAGAAAAGTAATTTTTTTATTTTATTTAATGTTGAAAAATATTTTTCTGGATTCAAAAATGTATCACAACTTGCTTTTTTTCTAGTACTAATCAGAAAAAAATAAATTCAAAGAACTTTTATCTTAAGTTTTTCTCAGATCAAATTGCTTTGCAATATTTATCTGATTGAAAAAAAAATTACAAAAATCAAATTACAATTTACGTAAATGTCACTGTCATCGTATTTTTCACTGATTGTGTATGAATTTGTATCAATATGAATATATGAATACAACCGTACAGCTGCACCAGAATTTTTACGGCACTCAAAATACACTTGCATCATATCAGTCATGTGTTGGTAATTCATATTGGTACGAATTCATACACAATCAGTAAAAAATACGATAACAGTGACATTTACGTAAATTCTAATTTGATTTTTGTCAATTTTTTTTTGCAATCAGAATAATATTGCAAAGCAATATTGATCTGAGAAAAACTTAAGAAAAAAGTTCTTTGAATGCACTTTTTTCTGATTAGTACTAGAAAAAAAGTAAGTTGTGATACATTTTTGAATCCAGAAAAATATTTTCAACATAAAATAAAATAAAAAAAAAATTACTTTTCTATCTGAAATAAAAAGTTGTCCATCCGTTTACCATAAAATCAATTGCAAAAAAATTCAAAAATAAATCCATTTTGTAGTTCAGAAACAATCATTGCATAATTTTTTGTATTCGACTAAATTAGTCCATTAATAACAAAAATATAGCGTGCGGCGGTTTTTATCAAACACCCGGTATAAGCATCCAGTATCTTTATTATTATTTTTTTTTAAGGTTTCCTACTGTTTTTATTGTTTTATTAGCAATAATAATATTATTTTCTTGTTTTAAAATATTAGAAATTTTTGGAGTTAGTTCTTTAATATATGGTAAACTACACAAATTTTTAATAATATTATTTTCATATTGTGATACTAAATTTGATTCAATATTTATTCGATTATGGTCAATAATTTTAATTTTTTTAATTATGGTTTTTAATTTTTTTTTTAATTTTTAAATATTGAATCAAATTTAGTATCAATATGAAAATAATAATATTAAAAATTACCTTTTTAATAAAAAAACCTTTTTTTCTAATTTTGACATGTAAAATGTGACTTTTCAAAATCGATTGTAGTTGGCAAACGGCACATTTTACGCAACTGGTGATGAAATAAAAAATATTTCACAAATTTTTAGGTAAAAAACAAAATTAAACAAAACACATTAAGAATTATTTGGATAAAAGAAGAAATCAAGAGACATTATTCATCATTGAACCTTGTTAATCTAAAAATAAAAACGATTTATTTTTTACTATCAAAAATATTACATCCTATTGAATTTGACATAATGGAAAACAATTTTAGAAATTTAACATATTTTGATTAGTAATCTAACAAGAGACAATAGACACGAGAGCCCCCTACGGGCTCTCGTGTCTATTGCCAGGCAACAAGTTTTCGCAAATCTGTCAAATTATTTTCATTAGTAATATAACAAGAGAGTGAAAATAAATTGAAAATCGCACCATACTAATTTACGACCAATAGAAACGTTGCATTTGAGTATATTACCATGGCAACAACAAAATTTTTCGGAAACTTTATCCTATTACACCAAGCAGTAGAAAATTTCAGCGGAAATTATTATGTCAAAACAAATGTCAAAATAAATAATTTAATTAGAACTAAAAAATTAAATAAACTAACAAAATTAATGATTAAAATTAAAAACACAATTGTTTTATTTGGTACCGTATCTTTTTGGTACCGTATTTGTAATATTTGGTACCGTATCTTCCACAGCTTTATCAATTGCATTCAATGACTGTTTTCCGAAGCGCGACATTTTTGATTTTGACAGATTTAGTATTTTGTTTTCAACAATCGTTGCTCATAGATACGCAATTCTATTGCAACTTGATTAAAAAATATCAAAAACTTTTTGAATTCTGATCAATTTTTGTAAGTGTATTGGTGCGATTTTCTTACCGAATCTGCACTCGAGCATGAATTCATATCCTGGAAATTTTTTATCGTGCATTCCAACAACGTAATCGGGCCCTCGTGTTCCACTCGGGCCGATTAATACGTTGTTGAAATGCACTCAAAAAAATTTCCGGATACAATTCATGCTCTTGTGAGATTACAAGTGAAAATCGCACCATACTAATTTACGACCAATAGAAACGTTGCATTTGAGTATATTACCATGGCAACAACAAAATTTTTCGGAAATTTTATCCTACTACACCAAGCAGTAGAAAATTTCAGCGGAAATTATTATGTCAAAACAAATGTCAAAATAAATAATTTAATTAGAACTAAAAAATTAAATAAACTAACAAAATTAATGATTAAAATTAAAAACACAATTGTTTTATTTGGTACCGTATCTTTTTGGTACCGTATTTGTAATATTTGGTACCGTATCTTCCACAGCTTTATCAATTGCATTCAATGACTGTTTTCCCAAGCGCGACATTTTTGACTTTGACAGATTTAGTATTTTGTTTTCAACAATCGTTGCTCATAGATACGCAATTCTATTGCAACTTGATTAAAAAAAATCAAAAACTTTTTGAATTCTGATCAATTTTTGTAAGTGTATTGGTGCGATTTTCTTACCGAATCTGCACTTCATGCTCGAGTGCAGATTCATATCCTGGAAATTTTTTATCGTGCATTCCAACAACGTAATCGGGCCCTCGTGTTCCACTCGGGCCGACTAATACGTTGTTGAAATGCACTCAAAAAAAATTCCGGATAGAATTCATGCTCTTGTGAGATTACAAGTGAAAATAATGTAGACACATTATTCCCACTATAATAATGATACGATTGGATAGAATTAATCACATGATCAAAAATACTGCGACATGATTGGTTAATAGGATCGTCAAAAAATAATCAAGGTAAAAACAAATTTGAAAAATTAGGTAATTAAATTAAAATTTTAAAACATAAACAATATAACACTAACACAGTTAAATATAATAACAAAAACCAGAATAATAACACTAATATCAATAACTCTAAAACTAATTTCTTTGATCGAGTTCTTAATTTAAGTAAATCAAAATTTTCAATTGAAGAAACATCTTTATTAAATAAAGGACTAAAATTCAATATACCTAAAGTCTCTTTAAAAAACTTTGAAAATTTAGGTATTGAATGTGAAACAATAATTGATAATTCAAACTTATCGAATAAAGATGAAATGAGAGGTCAAGTTTGTAATAAAATCAAAACATTTGTTAAAATTTTTAAATTCATTCCAAATATTCACCAAAAAACTTTAAAATCTATTAAAAATAAAATCAAAAATGATAACTTAATAATAACAAAAGCAGATAAGGAAAATTGTATTGATATTTTAGATAAATCTGATTATGTTACAAAAGTTGAAAATTTTCTTAATTCTCCAGATTTTGAAATTTTACCTAAAAATCTATTAAATTCATTTTTGCAATTTTCCATCAAAATGACAACTTTTCAGTTGTTGTTTCCAATGTTGAAACGGCCTACTTTTTTACTGGTTTTAAAAATCAATGAAAAAAAGTCTTTTTTCTAATACTATTTTAGAATAATAACATTCTTGAACTAATTTTAATTTGAGAATGTACTCATTCTGCAACAAGTGCGAGAATATTCATTCTTACACAAGTGATAGAATGACCACATGTGGCGCCATATCATGGAAGTTGACGCAACATTAAACTATTGTATTTTGATTAATGAATTATTCATTTAACTTATTAATTGTTGATATTAGTAATATTATAAGTCAATTAACTAAATCATTCATATTTAGAACATTCTTTATGACATTTTATAACTAATTTTGTTTATTAATACATATATTATAGCAGCGACATCTGTGAACTAATTGCCTAAAAGCGATAGGTACTAGACAGCGACTCAAACTGACATATTTTAATTGACGATAGTATTAGAAAAAGTATAGTCTGAAACTCGTCGGAATGAATATTCAGCCCTCGTGAAAACCGTCAAACTCGCCTTCGGCTCGTGTGACAAATTTTCACTCGGGCTGAATATTCTCATTCCGCACTCGTTGCAGAATATACTATTTTTCACTCAAATTTCTACATTTTTTCACTGATTTTTATATTTTTTCATTGAATTTCACAAAAATCAAGTGAACAAACAAACGCCCTGTTCGTTTTTAGGTATCTAGCGAGGTATCTAGGGGTGATTGCAATTGTTTTTCCATTGCTCACTTTGACTACTAACAAATTAAGCATAAATCAAGCAACCTTAAATTTTCTGAATAAATCAAATTATCATTTAAAAAGTTAATAGCAAGAAAATTGCAAAAAGTAGTGTATACAACATGTGCAAAATTAGTTTTTTTTTCATTCGTCGTATTGTCCAACTCGGCTGGCGTCTCGTTAGACAAACTTACTTCTCATGAAAAAAAAACCTACATTTTGCTACTTGTTGTATAAACTACTATTGTTAAAACTTTTAAATCAACTATTAAAAAATGTTCTAATACCATTGAATTTTATAACTCTAAACCAAAATTTTTAACTTCTATGAATCTTCTAACTCCACTTTTATACGGTTTACCAAAAATACATAAAAATAACATTCCTATAAAACCTGTTGTGTCTTTTATTAAGTCTCCTGTTTCAAAATTAGCTCCTTGGTTAAATATTTTACTTAGAAATATTATAAATTTTGATAACAAATACTCTATCAAAAATTCTATAGAACTCTGCAAATCACTTAAAAATTTATTGTTACCTGATAATTCCTTTTTGGTTTCATTTGATGTGTGTAATCTTTTTCTTAGTATTCCTTCTTTCGAATGTATTAAACTTATTATAAATCATTTATTAAAAGCTAATTTAGATCTTGTTCATTTTGAAAATATTTGTTTATTATTAGAACACACTTTAGAACAAAATTTCTTTCAATTTAATAATAAATTTTTTAAACAAAAAACTGGTTTTGCAATGCGTTCTAATCTTTCTCCATTATTAGCTGATATCTTTATGAATCATTTTAAAAATTTAATTTTTAATAAAACCAATATCCGCAATAAACATATTTTATTTTTGAAAAGATATGTAGATGACATTTTTGTTTAATTTAAAGGTACAGATAACGACTTAGAATTATTTGTTAAGTATTTAAATTCACAATACTCATTTTTACAATTTACAAATGAAAAAGAAATTAATAATTAATTACCATTTTTAGATTTACTAATTTTAAGAAAACAAAATAAATTAGATTTCAAAATATATAGAAAACCTACTACAACAGACAATATCATTCCTTTTGATTCACCACATCCTCATTCTGATAAATTTGCTGCTTTTCATTCACTTTTTAATAGACTTTTTAAAATTTCCCTTTCAGACAATAATTTTAAAACAGAACTAAACATAAGTAAACAAATAGCTTTTAATAATAATTTTCCAATAAATTCAATTAACAAAGTTTGTAATAAACATTTTCAAAAAAGTATTAATAAACAATTATATCTAACAAATTCTGATAATTCTAATACTTACTTTTCTATTACTTATTTTAGCAAATATTCTCTATCATTAGCTAACATTTTTAGATCTTTCGACATAAACATTTCTTTTAAAACAAACTGCTCTCTTAAATCATCTATAGTTAAAACTAAAGATAAAATACCTTTATTTAAAAAATCAGATGTTTATTGCCTTAAATGTGCCGATTGCAGTGTTGAATACATAGGACAAACTGGTCGGGCACTTGAATTAAGGATTAAAGAACACAATAAATTAATTGAAAATTTCAAAAATACAAATTATAATAACATTTCATCTAATTTTGCTAATCATATCATTTACACTAAACACAATTTTTCACCAATTTATAATGTTAAATTATTACACAGTTGCTCAAAAAACAAAAAACTAAACAATTTAGAAATTTTAGAAATTAAAAAATCAAGCAAAAACAAAAATGAACACTTTTGATTTCAATACTACTATTATAGATTTTTTAATATCAACGTTACCTTTTTGATTAAAATTTGTTTTATATTTATTCATTTATTTCAATCAATACTTTAAAAGTCAAATAAACGTTTACGTCTAATCTTATATTTTAAAAAAACTATATACAATTTCTAAGGTTTGTTATTAATATACTTGTATTTTCTTTTTTAAATATTATCTTCAATATATTTAGCCTGATGATGAGTTTATAAAAACTCGAAACACTGTTGCAAAAAACGTTATATTTATTTATTTAATAAATATTATTTAAATTGTGGAGAGACATCAATTTTTTAATAAATTATAATAAATAACTCCACTTGAAGAAATGGACCAACTACTACAATTAAACAAAACACATTCTAGTTATTTTGTGTCAGATTGTCATTCGCAAAAAAAAATTATAAAATTTTAAAAAAGGGCCTTTTTCATTTTAAAAATAAAAACTCTTTTACTGTAAGTAACTTTATTTTGCTATTTAATTATTTTTATTGTTATTGTCTTTTAAAACATCTTTGGAGGACAAGGCTGCCAAGATGGCGACCAGTGTGGGTGACCTATCTTTAACTGGCAGTAAAGAGTGCTCTGTTTGCGGCAAAATTACAGTGGAAAAAAGAGCTAAGTGTTTTAATTGTAGCTCTTATTGTCATCTCAGTTGTGCAAACAAGAAAAACTTTGCGTTTGTGAACCACAAAAGCATTATCTGCTGCGATAAAAAGCGGTAGATCTTCAGTGCAATAGAATAGATCATGAAGATGAAGACAACGAGGACAGTGATCCAGATAATAACTCTTCTACAAAGATAGAGCTATTAATCAAAATCATCTCAAGTCAGGAGGAAATTATAAAGTCCAAAAATGAGATCATCAATAGCAAAAGTGAACTTATTTGTGAATTAAAAAGCAAGATCAAAACATACGAGCAACAATTGGACCTTGTCACGGATCATAGGTCAAGTGTTCAACTCGCACAAATTGCTGTGCACCGTGCGCACAACAACAATGCCACTAAAGTTGCCTATACACATGCAGGATCTTTGGACCCTCACCAGCTGCCAACCGTCAATAGTAAAGGGAACTCGTACTTGCATCATACTAATTCAGAAGCACCCCCTGGTCAATTCTCAGCCCTGAACAAGCTGATAAATATAAATAACGACGTCAAAAACGGTGTAAATAACTCCAGTGTTGAACAAACGACCTTTGCTTCGATCGCACAAAGTAAGGTTAATGCAGTACGAATTCCGAGCAAGAAGCAAATTTCACGTGTGAAAAACACTATCGTTGGTTCGTGCTCTGACAAGAGTCTCACACTAGGTGCACCTCCCAAACGTGCATGGATTTATATCGGCAACTGTCTTGATTCAGTAAACACCGCAACTATAACAGACTATCTGAAGGAAAAGTGTCCCGAAGTTACCATAGACGAGGTATGTAAGCTCGATACAAAAGGCAAACTCACTGCTTTTCGCCTTATCACAGACTTTAAACATCTGTAAACACTTATGAGCAACAATCTGTGACCGAAAAGAATAATAGTCCGTCGCTTCTTCCGCCCAAAAAACACTACTCTACCTGAAAATTTTCAAGAGACTCCTGTGCAGCCGAAGCTCGACTAGCACGAAACATACGCCGCCCTTGCACCAAGCAATCTGGAATAACAGTTATTCACCAGAACGTAAGAAGCAACGCAAACTGTCGTGACTCAATTCTAAAGTTAATCAGCGATATGCAAGGTGATATACTGTGCGTTACGGAGCATTGGCAGGATGAGGACAACCTGGCTCTCCACAGCATCAGCGACTTCACAACAGTTTCTTGCTTCTGCAGACCCCAAGGGAAGCATGGAGGCTCTGCAGTCTTCTGTAAATCAACTTTAAACGCGAAATCCTTTTCCCACGCCAGTGAGCTATCTACCGCCTATGCCTTCGAATGCAGTGCTGCCGAAATCAGTGTGTGCGCGCGGCGTCTGATCGTGGTATCGATATACAGATCATCAAATAGTTCCCCTCAGGTATTTCTTGAAAAATTGTCTATTTTACTAAGCATTGTCTGTTCATTAAATTGTATCTATTGTATAGCGGGCGACTTTAACATTAATACTATAAGCGACTCTAACGATAGCAAAATGTTTAAAAATCTCGTAAAATGTTATGGTGCTAAACAAACCACACTCGAAGAGACTAGATTTGGTCGCAACGCCAAATCTTGTCTTGATAACATAATTACAAATTTCGACAAATACGATGCTAAAGTAGTTGACTATCACATATCTGATCATTCTGCACAAACTATTAATTTGTTCATAAATACACCCAACATCATCCCAGAATATAGAAGTAGAGTCTATTCTAAGACTGCACTTGAATGTTTCTCACAGGATATTGAATCAGAGTATTTCTATACGCTGCATCAACTGAGTTCAGTTGATTCTAAATACGACTACTTCATCAATTGCTTCACTCAGTACTTTGAGAAGCACTTTCCAGTGCGTACTCTTAAATAAAAGAATAAATCATACTTTTTTGTTAATACTCCTGAATTGTTAAAAATCAAAGAAATGATATCATTATTTACGATTATGTCAAACTTTTTTCCTGCCGCTTATTGTATTCTAATAGTTATTTAAGTATTAAGGTCAGTAAGTGCATGCTACCGGTGGAGGGTGTGTTTGGAGATCGAGACGTAGTCGAGATCTCCAATACGCCCGATACCGGTAGGGCACTTACTGACCGCAATGCTTATTAGGTTTTTTGCACGATCGAGGACATAAGAAAATTACTATTTGATTAATAAATTACAAATGTAATAAATTAATTTTTATCAAGTAGCATATGGTTTGGTTACTACTGTCATTTAATAAGTGAATTAATAATTTCCAATTAGTTTCTTAATTAACTGATCAGAAATAGGAGACAGTGATGATTCGGATGTTAAAAGTGCAAAAATTATTCCTGAAAAATCTAAAGAACGCAATTAATTGAATCGATTAAAAAAAAAACAAAAAATTGAATTGCGTTTACTTACCGCATCCCGTGCGGTAAGCAAACTTACCGCACTTTAAGCAAACTTACCGGACGGTATTTTGTAAAAGTAACCTACTATGATTATTATAAAATCAGTAAGCATGTCAAATTACACGATCGTGCAAAAAAAATATAGGCAACAGTACTCTGCTTTGCTAGTAAAAAATCGTAAAGACTTTTTTTCTAGCAAAATATCCAACTCTACTAACAAGTCAAAAACTATATGGAATGTCATCAAGGACATTACAGCTAAACTATAGCGAATCCGGCTAAACTGGCTTCAGATTTCAATGCATTCTTCACCAACGCTGCACCGATTCTCTTAAAGTCTGTAGCTGGTGCAAAATCTGTGTACACGCACAATATTAATTTCAATAACCACTGTTTCAACTTTGCTCCTGTGACTGAATCTGAGTTAACTGATACTATTAATCAATTAACTAATAAAAGCAGCTTTGGTGTTGATGGAATTCCAATTAAAGTAATTCAAAGTAGTACTAAATCTATTGCTAAACCGCTATGTGCCCTTATAAACGATTCTCTCAATTGTGGTCAATATCCTAGTAAATTAAAGTATGCGGTACTCAAGCCTATTCATAAGAAAGGAAATGTCGAGGATCTGAATAATTTCCGACCAATTAGCTTGCTAAATAACTTCAATAAAATAGTTGAAATACTTGTTTACAATAAATTACTGTCATTTTTCATGACCCATAAACTTCTAAGTGAACGTCAGCATGGTTTCATTAAGAACAAAAGCATCGAAACAGCACTATTCGACTTTACAAATAATGTATTAAACGCGCTCGAGGAGGGCATGCTACCCTGTGGAATTTTCCTTGATCTATCCAAGGCTTTTGACTGCATGGATCATGGGATTCTTCTTCAAAAGCTCCACGCCTACGGCATTAGAGGCACTGCCTTGCTTTGGTTTAAATCATACTTAACCCATCGTAAACAAGAGGTCAATATTTATACAAAGAACCATGCCTTTCGGTCTTCTGCCTTGGATGTGGAGATGGGGGTTCCGCATCAGGGGCGTGTCCTGGGACCGCTTCTATTTATTATTTTCATTAACGACATGCTCCAATCAGTTAATAATACAAATGTTTCACTAGTGAACTACGCTGACGACACCAACATTCTTGTGTGGGGCAGTGATGTAAAAGCGATTGAGAGAGCAGGTACTACGGTCTTAACCCATCTTAGCACCTGGTTTGCGGCTAACAACTTAATCATAAATAATGATAAAACCAAATGTGTCTTATTCAAGTTGAACGAAGGTACTGTATCGCCGTCGCATCTGCTGCTCTGCAATAAACATTACACGTTATATGATAACTGTAAATTGCTCGGTGTGTGCGTTGATGATAAGCTTTGCTGGTGTAAACACATTGAACATCTATCAAGTAAGCTAACAAAAGGTTGTTACAGTCTACGTATCTTGCGGAACTATTTAGACATAAAAACTATTTTTACAGTGTATTATGCAAACATACACTGTCATCTCAGATATGGTATAATTTTTTGGGGTGACTCTTGTGACACTCTACGTGTCTTCAGATTGCAAAAGTTTGCCCTCCGAACTATTTTAAAAATAAGACGAACTGTTTCATGCAGATCTAAATTTCGATGCAATAAGTTACTCACCGTACCGGCAATTTACATCAATGAATGTCTGATGTTCGCGCGGAAAAATAAAAACATATTCGAAACTATGAGCTCATTTAAGCATGAGCACTCCACTCGTAACAAATCTAATTTTCCATATCCAATTCACAGACTTACTAAAACTGAAAAAAGCGCTTACTATGCTAGCATTAAGTTCCATAATACACTACCAATCAAGATCAAAAATCTTGCCTCAATAAAACAGTTCAAGGCTCAAACCTTTCAAATGCTATGCTCGATCGAACCATACTCTATAGATGAATACTTTAATGCAATTCAATGTATATGAATATTGTCCTGTACCCATGATAAATTGTTCTGTACCCTTACACACTTAACTGTAATTTCTTTTTTGTGACACTATTCTACATCTTTCTCTACTGCTATGTAACTGAATTTTGTGAATAAAGATTTATTGTATTGTATTGTATTATCTAGAGTGTAACTGAAGAAGAAAATAAACATTTTCGAAAGCTTTTACTAAAAAAAGAGAATTTTTTAGAACTACTAACCTCGCTAGGTTTAAATCGTTGAGTTGTGGTAATCCATTTTGTACTGACAACCACCACATTTGCAAATGATGCGGAGCTAGTTCATCCCAACCTAGTTTTTCCATCCACAATCTTTGGAGAATTATATTGGCTACTACTGTACTGGGGCCTAGTAACCCTAACGGGTCGAATATTTTTGCTACTGATTGAAGTATTTCTCGTTTAGTTACTTTCTTGGTAAAGGTACAGTTTATTGTGTACGACAAACAATCAGATTCGCTGTTCCAAGTTAGCCCAAGAATTTTGCCCGAGTTGAATCCTAGATTTACTGGTGCTGTAGATGGCGTGATTTCTTGCTCGTTCGTAGCTTTCATAAGTTCTGCACTATTTGATCTCCATTTCCGAAGGTTAAAGCCTCCTGAACTTAACACACGTTCTAACCCCTTGATTACTTTTATGCCTTCTTCAACCGTTTTTACTCCGGTCACAGATAAGGTAATAAATAAAGGTCAATAAATCGTCGACATAGAAGTCATTTCGAATTATGTTGGCAATTGTGGGTAATTCGTCCTCGCAGTCATTTGCCAGTTGCATCAGACATCGAACTGCTAAATACGGAGCCGAACTAGTGCCATTAGCAAGAGTTTTCAAATGATAAACGTCAATTGAGTCAGTATAGTCGTACCTCCACAGTATTTCCTGCAGACACCGTTGACTGATTTTGATCAGAATCATTCTGTACATCTTCTCTATGTCGGCCGATATAACAAACGGAGGTATCCTAAAACGAATTAAGGTCGAAAAAAGGTCTGGCTGCAGAGTTGGACCTACCAATTGAATGTCGTTAAAAGAAAGGCATCGAACACGACTCTTAACTTCGTAGTGTTACTGTTGTCGTTAATGACACCGTGATGTGGCATGAAATTCGAGAATGTATCTGGTTGCGCAGAATTGCTTAACTTAGTCATGTGATTCATTCTTTCACAGTCTCTCATGAACTCACAATACTGATTTCGAAAGGTTGGGTTTCGTCTAAACCGTTTTTCTTGAGAAAGCAACCTTCGTTTAGCAATTTCGAAGGTATTACGAAGCGTTGTCAACTCTTGTTTAAGTGGAATGGTTACCAGAAACCGACCTGATGAATCTCGTTTGGTGTTGGATAAAAAATGCTCCTCGCACCTCTTTTCCTCATGTGACAACATTTTTTCTGGCGAGAATTCTTCGATTTCCCAGAATTTGGTCACTTGTTTTTCCAATTCAGCATGTAACAGGTTACATTGAATTTTAACTACTGCATTTGGCTCTGCTGGGGTCAACGGACCTGCGACTACCCACCCGAATTGAGTCTTGTTCAAGACTGGGCCATTTAACGAAATCTGCTTACCTGCCAATAAATTCCAAAAACAATCCCCCCCTATTAGCATTTCTATTTCACCTGGAATGTGAAAGTATGGGTCAGGAAATATTTAAAATATTTCCGATGTCACAATGAAAGGTGTTGTCAAAATTAATTTATTGGAAAAATTGGTAACATTAAATGAATCCAACCAATATATCAGAAAAACTAATTAAAATTAAAAACACAGTGATTGTAAGTAGTTTCTTTGTTGGTTTCCAACGGAAGCAGAAGTGGAAGTCGAGTAAGATAGATGAAAAACTAAGATAGATGTAGAATGGAAATATCTAGTAGTAAAATGTCATTATAATTTATTAAATATTTTATAAAATATAACATCAATTAAGAGTTGTGCGATTTAAAAAAAAAATTCTGGAAATAATTTGTGCTCTTATGGTATTACATGTGATTATTTTTTGACGTTTCTATTAACCAATCATCTCGCAGTATTTTTGATCATGTGATTAATTCTATCCAATCATATCATTATTATAGTGGGAATAATGTGTCCACATTATTTTCGCGAGAATAATTTCTGTACATTGTTTTTGATCATTTGTTTTCTGATATTTTTATCGTTTGATTGTCATCATCGTATCGTAAATCTTAAAACATGACCAAAAAACGTTTTACTGGCCCATCAATAGGCGAAATTAATAATAGTTTCTATTGGTTTGTCAAAAAATAATCTTCCGAATACAACTCGAGAGTTCAATAAATAGAAAATAATTTGACAGATAATGGCTCAAACTTGTTGCCATACGGCAATAGCCACTCGAGCCCTTCGGGCTCTCGTGTCTATTGCCAGGCAACAAGTTTTCGCAAATCTGTCAAATTATTTTCAATTTATTTTCACTCTCTTGTTATATTACTAATGAGAATAATTTCTGTACATTGTTTTAGATCATTTGTTTTCTGATATTTTTATCGTTTGATTGTCATCATCGTATCGTAAATCTTAAAACATGACCAAAAAACGTTTTACTGGCGCATCAATAGGCGAAATTAATAATAGTTTCTATTGGTTTGTCAAAAAATAATCTTCCGAATACAACTCGAGAGTTTAATAAATTAGAAAATAATTTGACAGATAATTGCTCAAACTTGTTGCCAGGCAACAAGTTTTCGCAAATCTGTCAAATTATTTTCAATTTATTTTCACTTTCTTGTTATATTACTAATGATAATTTATTACGTCTGTATTACTGAAAATCTCGATTATATTTCATAATTAATTCAAACAATCTCACGTGAGCTAAAACGCAGTTTCATTGGTGTGACGTCACCCGACGGTCTCGATTGTTAATATAGGTTATGTATGGACCGAGTATTTAACTTGTGTGGTACGTTTTGCGTGGTTTTAGATCATATTAAGAGTGTTAAGTGAAATTTGTACTGGTGTTGTTAGTTTAAAAAAACAGTTTTTTTTTTATAAATAATGACCGATTCGGGTTTTGTGCAAGGTCAGTCTGACAATTTACCGAAAGTAGATGCTTTTATGTTAGCTCTCTACATAAATGCAAACCCAAACTTTTTTGAGCCGAACTACGAGGAGCGAAAACAGAAAGGTAAAAAATGTTTTTTACTCGGTTTTTGATTTTGAGTTATATTAGATGAATTTTTAATTTGGTGTTTTTAGCTAATGTAAATAATTAGCTAATTAATTCTTAGATCTTACTAATGGTTCTGTTTCATTCACATTCAAAAAGCGTAAAAAAAGCAAACCACGAAGCAGTTTACGCGGAGATTCAAATTCATCATTTTTAATTAATTTATTTTAAACGCATTTCTGAATCGATTTATATGATTTGGGTATGAATAGAATTCTGATTTTTTGGAGTATTTATGTAGGCTATTTTCTAAAAACGTGCATCTTCCTCATTCTGATGCTGACTCTTTTTGTACCGCTTCGAGTTCGAAAATCGCCTTTACGTGATTATGTACTACCAATCGATGATTGTTGCACCGCTTACAGATTAGTTTCCATGCTGTTTGATAACTTGATGCCGAAAAGTCAAGGGATTTTATGATTTGTGCTGCCGAGCCCTGAATTGATTCCTGAAGATAATGAAACTTTTGAATTTCATTGATGGATGTGTTCGAATGTATTAGCGAATCAAAGGTATCGCGAAACTTTAGCCACGAATCGTATTCACCAACAAATTTTGGCAAATTGATTGTAGGTAACTTTACACCGGTCACGCGACTATTACCCTCAGAATTATCGCCACCCCCATTTCGAGTACCCGTATTCGAGCGTGCACCGTTGCTCGACCCGCCGAGGAGTTACACATCTGATTCACAACGGATATGTTTATTATTGTGATAAGCGAAAAGGGGATAAAAAGTTTTAGGGTTGTGCACATTATAGAAAATGTGGATGTAAAGCGCGTTTGAAAGCATTAGGCACTGCTTTAATTGGCTCCATATATTGGGCCCATAATCATACTCCAGAGTATCCTCGAACTAAAATGAATGTCCATTTATAAATATTTTTTGAGTATTAATACTCCGAATTCATAGTGTAAATTATTGTTAATATGTACATTATTTTCAAATAGAAAGTTTTTGCATATTTTTTGAACCGCCATTTAATATAACTTTGCAATCTTTCAGGAGCGAATAATATTATAATTAGCATTTTTTAGAATGGAAAGAAGTATAATATGATTGTTTTTTCTTTCAGTGATAGTTCATTTTTCGCTAGGGATAATATATCCTAAATTAATTTTTAACATTGTAACGAAGCGTTTTCCCATGCTTCGTTACCACGAGCGATAACGAATGCGACCGATCTGGAAAAACAAGTTTAATTAAATAATTTGACGATATGTTACAAGTTGAGAACTTGTATCCTTACCAGAACCCTTTACCGATGACCAGATAATTGATTGCATCACAATCACCTTAATTCTGAAACAAAAGAATCCGTTAATTACGATTATTAATTAATTAGTTAGACTTACCGCAATGATTTAGCAACTCAATTAGCACGTGATTGCGTTAATTACAGCCGTTATGGAATCAATTAGAATAATTCCCCGCTTTTATGGATATTTGTGGAGTTTTTTTCTATAAATCCACATCGATAGAAATCCGTCGTTTTGGCATAAAAAAGACCTCCGCAAGAGCCGTGTGCAAAAGCAACTCGTTTCCTGTTTGGTCAAAAGTATGGTCATCTGCTATTTTAACCTCGTTAATGACACCCAAAAGTGGTTGTTTTTGCGAGGATTTGAAAACTATAAAATAGAAAATCGACTGGTAAAAGCAGTTCAGTTGAATGCCCAGTTGCAATTCGACAACTTCGCTAAATTCAACATCACCGCCGACACCAGTTCAGAAAACATCACCAGAAGCCCGCCCCGACGACATCTCCGAAGCCGTTCACTAGCTAAAACAATGACGTAAGTTCGTTTTCCATTTTCCCAAAAATAATTACAACAACATTACCTGCTAAAC
The DNA here is from genome assembly GCA_963556235.1 of Cryptophagus acutangulus. Taxonomy (NCBI): domain Eukaryota; kingdom Metazoa; phylum Arthropoda; class Insecta; order Coleoptera; family Cryptophagidae; genus Cryptophagus; species Cryptophagus acutangulus. The sequence continues at coordinate 73,918 of CAUVYR010000170.1, read as the reverse complement.
TCACTTTCTTCATTAAATATACTTAGATTCACTATTTGATTATCCTTGCTGTTATGTTAAATCCACTTGTTTTGTTTTCATAAATAGTCACCGTAATTTCTAACTTATACTTGTATTTTCCTTTCGAACCTTGTCGATAACTTCGGCTGTGAAACTACCCCCTTGAGAGTAATAGTATATTACAACCGAGTTGGGAATGATATTCATTACAGCCGAGGGCTAATATCTGACCGAGAGGCGAAGCCTCGAGGTCAGATATAAGCGCGAGGCTGTAATGAAATTCCCACCGAGGTATGTATACTATTTTATTCACAATCGAACAATTTATTATCAAAAAAATAATTAAAAATGTATGAATAAAAACACATTTTCGACCGTGGTGGAAATGCACTTTTCGATCAGCAAATCTGGAGTGAAATTGCAGTTGTCAAAACTCCAGTTCAAAACAAAAATACAGTGTTGCGTGTTGTTTTTTACGATAGTTCATTAATTTGTTGTGCTGTTGGACTAGATTAATCTTTAAATGTAATTAAAAGTGTGGAAATAGCGAAATACATTAAATACTTGTGTAAATTCTACTGTTGCAAGTGTCAAACAATCATATTTATTATTTGACAGTATTACGAACCTAGGTATGTAATGTTCAACTTCCCGACCTCTAAATCGTTGGTAATCACAACATTACAATAACGATTGTGAATAAACTCTTTAAAATCTGGCGCCCGAGCAAATAATACATGCATTTTTCCATCAGCGGAAAAAACAGCGTCACAAGTGGCGCCCGAGCAGGGACCGTTTTGATTTCACATTCCTATTAATTTGTTATATATCGTTTGATTTCACATTGCTATTAATTTGTTATATACCGTTTGATTTCACATTGATATTAATTTGATAATTACCGTTTTGACTTTACATTTTTATTATTGACCGCTGTTGTTTGCCTATTGCTATTCATTTTATTGACTGTTGTTGATTTCACATTGTTATTAATTTGTTATATACCGTTTTGATTCCACAGTTTTATTATTGACCGCTGTTGTTTGCCCATTGTTGATCATTTTAATAACCGTTGTTGAATCCATATTGCACTGATTGTTGAATTCCTGCTATTTTATATTGTGGCACATAAAGTTGAATTTCCGCTGTACTATTGAATTTAATGTTGATGATTGTCGCGTTAGTATTGAGACGAGTTCTCTTTAACCATATCGAAACCCTAAACCACGTTATCCGAGTACTTGCCCAGCAATTTGGTAATTAATTTCTACAGAGTGTCGGATCTTCTTTCTTTATTATCTCTGTGACGCGCTTTTCTTCCAGTATCTTCTTACGTTGCTAGGGTCAGAATCTGCAGATTCTTTCATCCCTGTTGTCTCATAGAAACCTCTTTTCTTCACCGAGGTTGGTATATTTTTCCTTTGTTTTTTTTTTTTTTTATTATTATTAATTATCGAACATTTTTTTTTTCCCCTCCCCCACACTACACTGCACTTCACACCTCTGCTTCTTCTATCTTCTTCTGTTGGGGACCTATGGCACTAGGTTAGATATAGTCATCATAAAGTAGGGTTGTTTTTGGTCTACGTTTTTTCTTCTGATCTGCATGGTACATCGAAGGTATGTCTCTAACTAAGGGGTTGCTGTGGTCATCAATTTTGTCAAACGTTTTACTTGCCAGCGTTGTTATTAGCAGTGTTAGTTGTCAGCATGGGAATGATTTGCTTGAATTGGTCTGTGAACGCGCACATTTGTTCAAACATCACTTTTAGATTTTTCATCGTGGTGATAATATCCATTTGATTTGTTGCACTGGCACTGGATTGTTGGGCTTGGTGCTGGGCGTTTACTTTTGTGGCGTCTGCGTATGACACATTTTTTCTTGTTGGGTCATTAGTTGAGTTTGAAGCTCGTTCTAGATGAATTTTAGGGTACCTATTGCATCCCTTGTAACTGGCAGTATGTTCCCCTCCGCAGTTGGCACATGTGGCTTTCTGATTTTGTTGGATTTCGCACTCTGTTGTTTTGTGATTACCCGCACATTTAACGCACTTTGGTGCTGCACTGCAACGTGATTGCGCGTGACCGAACTTTTGGCAGTTGTGGCATTGGCCAATGCCTGCTTTTTGCCTCAAGGTTTCAACGGTAATTATAAGTGACATAACTTCGCTGATTTGAAAGATATGTTTTTCATCGCGTGGAAGTTTAATTAATACAAGAGGCATGGGGATGTTTTGATAACTCTTCATGCGGTGAACCCCTTCTGGGTGGAAGCCTTTTCCTATAAGGTCTTGTTTCACAAGATCAACTTTAATTTCAGTTGGTATTCCTCTCAGCACCACTCTGAGTTGCTTCTCAGATGGTAACTGGTAAGTGTGAAACTCAGTTTTACTGTTTGTTAGTAGCTTGGTCAAGTTACGGAAGTCGTTGATGGTTACTGGATGAATTTTGATTCCATCCGGAAGATTCTGTGCCTTAGAATATTGGATGTTTAGAGTTTTTAATTCGTTGTGTGACGCGCAGTGCCGGGGCAACGTCTATATACTAGGAAGGTTGCCTCAAAACTTTTTTTAGGAGTGGGGGAGCCGCCATGTTGCGCGTCATCAAATCTGCCAGTTCATTGTTTACATTTCTGTTTAGCTGCATTTTTAGTGTATTTCACAGAAAATTACAGTTTCGGTTCGGTTCGAAAGTTTCGGTTATTAAAAAATATACTTAATGTTTTATTTATATTATTTGTTTCTATTTAAAAATTTATCCAAGGATAAAGCTCTTGGAACAACGAAACCGTAGGTTATATTGTCACTTGAATACTATCCACTAATGTATTTGCAATATAAAATTGTCTAATTATCACGCAAATCCTTCTGAACACTATACCCAATACTTTTATAAAGAAATATTACTTTTAAACCGAACCGAAACTGTAATTTTCTGTGAAATACACTAAAAATGCAGCAAAACAGAAATGTAAACAATGAACCGGCAGATTCGATGACGCGCAACATGGCGGCTCCCCCACTACTAAAAAAAGTTTTGAGGCAACCTTCCTAGTATATAGACGTTGGTGCCGGGGGTACTGAGAAAGATCGCGAAAACGAATTCAAACGATTCATTGGTGACGTAGACCTTTTGTATATACCGGGTCATAGGTGTGCTGTATACAGGGGTAAGTCGTTATGACAATCACCCTCCCTCTCCGTTTAAACCGTTTTCTAATTTTTTCGCGTTGCATTTTTCGAGAACATTTTCCTATTTTCCAAAACCCGGTTTTTGTCAAAAAGGATCTTCCCTTCTTTAATTTTTTTTTCTTGAAATCTCCCGAGCTTAACCTTTCTGCAAAAGTTTTGCCATTCTCCGCGCGACTTTGCAGTTTGGCCAAATCTGGTTTTCTTCTTTCGTACAAATTTTCTTTTGTACAACATGACTGAGAACGTTACGGGTCTTGAGGGCCTTCCTCCAGATCAAGCCACCGGTGGTCCGACTGATGATGAAGATGATCGGGAGATTCGATGGACATATCCCTTAAAGAAGTCCGAATTAATTAACGAATTGCAAATCCGAAGTTTACCGACTCATGGCACCGTTTCCGCCATGAGGTACCGTTTAATTAGATTTTTGGAGCCGTCGGTGTCTCCCATGCCCCTTGTTTTCACCACCGCCTCGACTGGTTTACCACCGCCCATTTTTTCCACCACACTGGCGCATCAAGCGTCGTTCCAATCCAGTGGGATTGGTGGAACAGTCTCAAGTCGACCACTTGCCGTCGATTTTTCCGGGATCGAGTGGATACGACGGTGGAATATCCATTTCAATGGTACCACTGATCCCTTAGAGTTTTTAGACCGAATCGAAGAAATGCGTACTATGTACGGACTCACGCAGGCTCAACTTCTTGTGGGGATGGCTCACCTCCTCCGAGAGAAACCTCTAACGTGGTTTCAGTTAGAGCAAACGCGTCTCGGTACTTGGAATCAGTTCTGTGACAGTTTCAACCAGTATTTCTTACTGGTGGACTACGCAAAACGCGCCTGGGAAGCCGTCCGCAACCGCGTCCAAGGCACTTGCGAATCCAGCGTCGCTTATTTCCTAGCCATTTGGATGTTACTGCAAAGCATTGGCGGAGTATCAGCGGAAGCAACTTTGGATTGTTGCTACGACAACCTTCGCCCCGAGTTGCAGCAATTTATCCGCCGAGTCGACTGTCTGACCATGGATGATCTGCTACACCGACTGCGAGAACAGGAGGTCATCCAGGAGAAGTTGAGGAAACCGATACCCGTTCTGCGGTATACCCGACCGCGTCCTTTTACGCCCAGTCCGAGATCCACCGGTCACGTTTAATAGGCCACCTTTGCCGTTCCAACCCCTTAACGTTCCCCGCCGCATAGAAGTAACGCCGCAGACCTGCTGGAGATGTGGTCAAAGTGGACACCAGAAGACTCAATGTCGAAATGCGTTCCTTAGTTTCTGCTCGCGTTGTAGAACGACTGGAATCCTGTCCAAGGATTGTCGTTGCCCAAGGCCGTCGGAAAACTAGGGAGCAGCTGTATGTCGCCGAGACCGTCCCAGCTGTTACCTGCCGCCGTCTCAACCACTGTTTGTTCCGATAACCGATTGTTTGTTCCAATCAAGTTAAACCAACATCGATTCATAGCTCTCGTCGAGCTGGTCGGAGCTGGTGTCTTTTGTTGGAGCCGCGGTTACCCAGCTACTATCCGATGTTTGTCCCGTGAGCACCAATTGTAGCACCAGATTAGCTGATGGTACAGTATCTTCGAATGCCGGAGTCATAATGCTAACTACCAAGCTAACGCTAACTACCGACCCTGGTAAATAATCATCATCATAGGCATGGACTTGCTGAAGAAGTACCACGCCCAACTCAACGTCATCCAGGGTACCGTAGGATTTACCGTAGGGAACACTGTGGAAATTGCCATGCCCCGTTACAAGCCCAGGAACCGCTCCCAAAACTGCAGTTAAGTCCTGCAGAGGAAAACCGCCTGCAAGCTTTCCTTCACCGAGAACTGCCGCCGTTTACCCGCCTGACCGAAACCACTAGCCTCGCGCAACATCATATCAGCCTAATCGACCCGACGCCGATTAAGCAGCGATATAGATCCCAAAACCCTCGTATGCAAGAAATTGTATACAAAGAGGTGGATTAGATGTTGGATGATGGAATCATCGAACCGTCCAACAGCCCATGGAGTTCTCCCGAAATTATCGTGCGGAAGAAAAACGGCAAGCCTAGGTTTTGCATCAACTTTCGCAAAGTCAATAATGTGACACGAAAGGATGCATACCCGTTGCCGTACATCAACGCCATCCTAGATACACTCCGTGGAGCGCGATATATCAGTACGCTAGACCTCAAACAAGGCTACTGGCAGATCCCGTTATCACCCGAGAGCAAACCAATAACCGCTTTTAACCCTTGCCGGAAAAGGGTTGTTTCAGTTCCGAGTCATGCTGTTCGGTTTACACTCCGCCCCTGCCACCTTCCAGCGCCTGTTAGACCAAATCATTGGCCCTGACATGGAACCGCATGCCTTCACGTATCTAGATGACATCATCATTCTAGGCCGAACCTTCGAGGAACACCTGAACAACCTCCGTGAAGTCTTCCGAAGACTACAAACCGCCAGCTTGCAACTAAACCCGGACAAATTCCAATTTGGGCGTAAGTCATTAACTTATTTAGGTCACGTTGTCACTGCCGAAGGAATTAGTACCGACCCAGAGAAGGTGACAGCTATCCTAGGAATACCATCGCCAATAAACGTCAAGACGTTGCGCAGTTTCCTAGCTGTCGCCTTCTGGTACCGTCGGTTCATCGAGAACTTCTCCAAAATAGCAAACCCATTAAACCAGTTACTCCGTAAAAATTACCGTTGGACCTGGAGTGAGTCACACGAAAGTGCCTTTCAGGCACTGAAAACCGCACTGACTGAGGCCCCCGTATTAGCCTGCCCCGATTTTGCGCACCGTTTTATTTTGCAGGCCGACGCCTCCGACTATGGTTTAGGCAACGCTCTAACGCACCGTTTAGTTGGGCATGACAAGGTCATTGTCTATGCTAGTCGGACTCTATCCCCAGCCGAGAAGAACTATTCCGTCACTGAAAAAGAATGCCTGGCCATCATCTACGGGATAGAGAAGATGCGCCCCTATTTCGAGTTATATCCGTTTACCGTGATTACCGACCACCAGTCTCTGCGCTGGCTTCATTCTATCAAAAACCCCGCCGGTCGGTTAGCCAAATGGAGTGTCTTTCTCCAGCAATACGACTTTGACATTCAGTACCGCAAAGGCACGTTGAACCGAGTAGCCGATACCTTATCCCGACAGCCCATGCCGCATGCTTCTGTTGACGAAGATGTGGGTGGGTTGTGCACCGTCGAAGTCGCCGGAATTTGCAACTGGTATGACAAACTGATCCAAGCCGTAACCAAAGACCCCGCGAATTTTCCCGACTATCAGATCCGTGAAAACCGCCTTTACCGTCACTTTTGGGACCACACCGACTTGAAGGATTGCGAATTTTCCGACCCCTGGAAACTTTGCGTACCTCTGCGCAAAGGAGTACTCTCCGAAAATCACGACGCCCCGACGGCTGGTCACCTAGGTATCACTAAGTCGATCGAATTGCCCAACGATACTGTTGGCCCGGCATGTTTAGAGATATCAATAAACATGTGCGGGGTTGCATTCCCTGTCAGCAATTCAAAGCTCAACAGCAAACCACTGCAGGAAAGATGCAGCCGGCAGTCACCTTGCGACCCTGAGAAACGGTAAGTACAGACCTTGTTGGACCCTTACCGCGGTCCACTAAGGGCAATACATTCCTGGTAGTTTTCCAGGACCGTTTTTCGAAGTGGGTACACTGCAAACAGCTATCGAGTGCTACCGCTAGTAACGTCACCCGCGCCTTGTTTGACAAGGTAATTACCCGCTTTGGGTGTCCGGACTTGGTCTTGAGCGACAATAGTACCCAGTTTACCAGTAGAGTCTTTGGCAGTTTGCTGAAGGATCTAGGGATTCGCCACCGTTTCACACCGCCCTACACCCCGCATGCCAACCCGGTAGAACGAGCCAACCGCGTCCTTAAGACAATGATTGCCCAATTCTGCAATCAGGATCATAGGAAGTGGGATTAGCTACTACCCGCCTTCCTAATAGCTATCAATAGCGCCAAACAAGAGTCCACCGGATACTCCCCTGGGTTTCTGAACTTTGGGAGAGAGTTACAACTCCCCAACGCCCTACACCGCCAGCCTCACGTTCCGGACGAGCGTGAGAATGGCGAAGACCCCGTGGTAACCGACCCTAACCCACCACCAGAACTGTACAAGGCCCAGACGGAGAGGCTCGCCCTCTTACAGGAAGTGTTTAAGTTGGTTTGCGTCAACCTGGATCGGGCGTTTACTCAGCAAAGCCACTACTACAACCTCCGCCGCCGAGATTGGCGATGTCACCCCGGGGACCTTGTCATGAAAAAGGAACACTACCTTTCCTCCGCCGCCAAAGGATTCACCGCCAAACTCGCTCCCCGTTATACCGGCCCTTGTACCGTCGTTAAAGTCCTTTCCCCTGTGGTTTACTCCTTAAAAGATCAACAGGGTAAAGTTGAATGCCCAGTTGCAATTCAACAACTTCGTTAAATTCAACATCACCGCCGACACCAGTTCAGAAACCATCACCAGAAGCCAGCCCCGACGACATCTCCGAAGCCGTTCACCAGCTAAAACAATGACGTAAGCTCGCTTTCCATTTTCCCAAAAATAATTACAACAACATTACCTGCTAGACTCACTTTCTTCATTAAATACACTTATTCACTATTTGATTATCCTTGCTGTTATGTTTAACTTCACTTGTTTTTGTTTTAATAAATAGTCACCGTAATTTCTAACTTATACTTGTTGTATTTTCCTTTCGAACACTGTCGATAACTTTGGCTGTGGAACTAACCCCTTGAGAGTAAACTCTTTAAAATCTGGCGCCCGAGTAAATAATACATGCATTTTTCCACCAGCGGAAAAAACAGCGTCACAAAAGGATGTTCCTTTTATTTGGTCTACAGAGCAGGAAGAAACATTCATAAAATTAAAACAAGCTTTGACTACACCTCTTGTTCCAAAATACCCTGATTTTAACAAAGAGTTTATTCTTACTACAGATGCATCAGAGGTTGCAATAAGTAGAATTCTGTTTCAAAAACATAATGGAAACGAACATCCAATTTCATTCGCAAGCAGAACGTTAAATGATGCAGAACAGCGTTACAGTACGATTTAACGTGAATGTTAAGCAGTAGTTTGGGCAGTTAAGCATTTTAGATGTTACCTAACAGGCACACATTTTATAATATATACTGATCATAGACTCTTAAAATATTTGATTAATATTAAAGACCCTAGTTCGCGTTTAGCCAAATGGGCAATGTCACTTATGGAATATAGCTTCACCATAGAATATAAACCGGGAAAATCAAATCAAGCTGATGCCTTAACAATATTACGAGAAACAGACAAATCAAACATTTTAGTAGTTAATCAAAATAACGTAAATTCTAATGAAGAAGAGTATTTTCCAATAATTTTTGATATTGAAGAAATTAAAAACCATCAAGTAAACGATACTAGTTTAGAAAAACTTAGAACTGATGATCAATTTTATACATCAAGTAACGGACTGCTTTACAAAACGAGAATAGGCAACGAAAGGAAAGACCAACTAGTAGTACCAATAAAAATGCGAAATAAAATTATTAAATTATATCATGATGCGCCAACAGAAAAGAAAACATTAGAACTTGTAAAGCGAGATTATTACTAGAAACGAATGTCTTCCGATATCAAAGAATATTGCGAAAGATGTCATTCGTGTAATTTACATAAAGCAAGCAATTTATCACCATCAAAATTGCAAATGGTTCCAGCACCAAGCTGTGCATGGGGTAAAATATCTTTAGATATAGTGGGGCCTTTAAATGTAACCAGTAACAGTAATAAGTACATATTAACGTGCATGGATTATTTGTTGCGATATCCAGAATGCGTTGCTGTACCAGATATAAATGCAAAAACTATTGCCAAAGCATTTGTAGAAAGTATTGTTTTAAGACACGGTGTACCGCGAATTGTATTAACAGACTGTGGAACTCAATTTTTATCAAAATTATTTAAAGAAATTTGTGCTCTGTTAAAAATAGAAAAGATTCAAACAAGTCCATACCGACCTTAAACTAATGGGGTAGTTGAACGCATGCATCAGAGTTCTTAAAACAATGATTTCGCACTACGTAAATGACCAATACGACAGTTGGGATGAAATGCTACCATTTGTACTAACGGCATATAGAAACAGAGTTCATGAAACTACAAGTGAAACACCATTTTTCTTAATGTACGGCCGAGACATGGAACTTCCTTTCCATTCAATTATCCATTCAAGTAATAATCAAGTAAGGTATGATTTAGATGAAAATTACATTACGGAAATGATTGCACGCTTGCGTACCGCTCATAAAAGCGCGAAACATATATCTGATATTGTAGCTACCGAACGATGTGAAAACTTTAATAGAAAAGCCAAAAGACGAAAGCTTAAGGTTGGAGATCGGCCATATCTTCACTCTCCCGCAATAAAAAAGAGTAACTTAGCGACTAAATTTAACCCTAAATGGTCCGGACCATATAGAATCATTAAACAAACGGGACCAGTAAATTTTGTCATAAAAAAATTAGAGGGCCAAAAGGAATTGATTGTACAGTGGCGGCCAAAAAAAACGCAACACCTTTAAACAAATAGTAGGCGTAATTTTAAAAGTTTTAGTGTTGTAAAATGACTTGATATTAAAATAAAAAAAAAATAAAAAAAATTGATATAAAAAAAATATATTTTTTTTCCTGCAGCAACTTCTCGCAATAACCAACCGTCTTCTAGTTCAGCAATGGCTCTGGATTTTTGAAATATGTTTAATTGAGGCATTTATTTTAAGGATTTAAGTCATTTGTGATAATTTATTATAAAATTATTTTGACATTGACAATAAATATGTGACTAATATCAAGTATGCTAAAAAGTTGTATTTACAAAAGAAAATATTAAGTGTTGCCTTTTTTTATGGCCGCCAATGTACATGCATTAGGCTAAAACTTTGCAAAAATCACACTGAGTCACTTGAAAGTGAGGATAGTAGTAGTAGTGGTCAAGATGAGGAAAAATTAAACAATGCACTAAAAAACGCAAACTTGAATGATTTTCCACCGGTTCTAAATGACTATTTTAATTTAAATAATAACACTGATGATGAAAATGATAATATGAGTGAACATGATAGTGTAGAAACAATTAATAACAATGAATTTCAAATAGAGGCAGAAGTACACCCTGTACCTCATCATACACGAAGTAAGGGTGCCGTGCCTGATTTGGATTGGGTTTTAAGACGGCTTATATAATAATCTAAAATTAAATGTATAATTATGAAATAAAGTATCTTGTTAGAATAAGTAAGATAATTGCCATTGATTACTAATTGATACGTGTGATTATTATTTTAGTGAAGTAGTTACATATAAAAAATTAAAAAATTAAGTGGAGATATGCATTAGGGACAGTTTATTATTTTATTTACAATCATATATGTAATGACGCAGTTTCTGTATTTTTGAAAGTTTGAAAATGATACATTGTTGACTTTTACTTTCCTCTCTAGGGTGGAAAGTGTTCACTTTCCACCCAAGAGAAGACTTTCCAACCTTGAATTTCCATAGAACCAACACAATAAAACAAAATTACCAGCTTGATATTGATCGGAATTTTGTTTTAATGTTGGTTTGACGGTTCAAAACTTCAGAAATTTAAATTTATTATCAATTATTTTTAATTTTATGTATAATTGTAAATAAAATAGTATACAAACCTCGGTGGAAAGTTTCATTTCTGTCTCGAGAAATAGTTGACCTCGGCGCTTCGCGCCTCGGTCAACTATCTTATCTCTCGACAGAAATGAAACACTTTCCACCTCGGTTTGTAATATACTATTATTCACAATCGTTATTGTAATGTTGTGATTACCAACGATTTAGAGGTCGGGAAGTTGAACATTACATACCTAGGTTCGTAATACTGTCAAATAATAAATATGATTGTTTGACACTTGCAACAGTAGAATTTACACAAGTATTTAATGTATTTCGCTATTTCCACACTTTTAATTACATTTAAAGATTAATCTAGTCCAACAGCACAACAAATTAATGAACTATCGTAAAAAACAACACGCAACACTGTATTTTTGTTTTGAACTGGAGTTTTGACAACTGCAATTTCACTCCAGATTTGCTGATCGAAAAGTGCATTTCCACCACGGTCGAAAATGTGTTTTTATTCATACATTTTTAATTATTTTTTGATAATAAATTGTTCGATTGTGAATAAAATAGTATACATACCTCGGTGGGAATTTCATTACAGCCTCGCGCTTATATCTGACCTCGAGGCTTCGCCTCTCGGTCAGATATTAGCCCTCGGCTGTAATGAATATCATTCCCAACTCGGTTGTAATATACTATTATTCCCTACTAGTATATTAGAAACGAATAATACCTTAGTTACGGGAGCTATAATGATAGTCATAACTCCCAAGGGAATTATGAGAGGGCTATTATAACCTCATAATAGCCCTCTTTTTTGTTTATTTAAAATCAATTTTAGAGAAAAACAAAAGAAATCAAAACAATTTTTTTTTAATTTTAACTAACAATAACAATATTTCATTCTTTAGCATTGTTTTGCTCAGGTTTATAAATAAAAAAGTGACAGTTTTCGAATTTGCCACTAAAGCTATTTTCAGTACCACTAGAAACGAAAGTTTTTTCTACCGCACTCATTTTTGCGAATTGTAACTTGTAAGAAACAATAGTTGTGACATAATTCAAAACCGTGGTAACCATGAACAAGTAACTTGATCAATTTTAAATGCATAGCAACATTCGGTTAAAATTACTTTTTTATTGCAATAAAAAACGTGATTTAGTAAGGAATAAAATTATGTATGTACCACAGGAATTAACAGATGATAATAACCTCGGGAAATTTACTATCCCTCGGGCCAGAGGCCCTCGGGATGATAAATTTTTCCCTCGGTCATTATCATCCTTATAATTCCCTTGATACATAAATAACTATAATAAATTGAACTGTAAGAACGTTACACACAAAAAAAAATCTGTTCAGTTGACAAAAATTTTTATTGTAAGCTAAACAGAGATCGTGGACCACCTAAGTAAAAAAATTGTGAAAAAAAAAACAAAAGTGAAATTTCAAAGTATGGCTGATCGTGAAGTGCAAAATAACGCAGGTGAGCCAGAGCAACCACCTTTGGAAAATCAACCTCAGCCAATTCCAAGAGGGAGAGGAGCGCGGACACGCGCTATTCTACAAATGTATGCAGAACGACGCCGTGCCCAAGGACTACCGGAGAGGGCCCGATATCCACCAGCTCCTGGACATTGGGATAGAGCAGCTCGGTTGAGCGAAATGCTACGGCGTCTGAGGCACCAGGAGACAGCAGCGTCAAAACCACCACCACATGAACAATTACCAGTGGCGAATTTACATGACATGGATTAAGTGAAACTCGCGGATTAAGTGAAAGTACTAAACATGTACTAATGTGTAAAAAAAAATATATATATTTGTAAATGCATATCTCTATAAATAAAAATTAAGTTAAATTGCGTTATGAAATAAAAGTAATTATTAAAAAATGTACGCATTATAATGTTAATTTCCATTACAGATAAACATGGGGTTAATCCTGAAAATGTGGTTACTTTTATTAGTGTATCTTATGTTGAATCTTTGATAGCTTATGATTGTAGAAATGATGCGTCCAACATCAGTGTAATTTCTTTGCGAGACATCGCGCAATGTCCTGATCTAGAGTCAGATTTCATAACTATACTGCGGAATTTTCAGAAAAATTAATAATAATTCAGAAAAAACGTTTTGATAAAATTCACATTGAGACTTGTTTAGTGCAGGTCACGCGAATAATGGGCTTAGCTCCTAATTTGAGAAAAAAATGCTATCGTTTAAAGGACATATAAAAAGTGCTAATAAAAATTTTTTGCAATTTTTTTTTCACTTGTAATCTCACAAGAGCATGAATTTTATCCGGAAATTTTTTTGAGTGCATTTCAACAACGTATTAAAACACGAGGGCCCGATTACGTTGTTGGAATGCACGATAAAAAATTTCCAGGATATGAATTCATGCTCGAGTGCAGATTCGGTAGGAAAATCGCACCAATACACTTACAAAAATTGATCAGAATTCAAAAAGTTTTTGATATTTTTTAATCAAGTTGCAATAGAATTGCGTATCTATGAGCAACGATTGTTGAAAACAAAATACTAAATCTGTCAAAGTCAAAAATGTCGCGTTTCGGAAAACAGTCATTGAATGCAATTGATAAAGCTGTGGAAGATACGGTACCAAATATTACAAATACGGTACCAAAAAGATACGGTACCAAATAAAACAATTGTGTTTTTAATTTTAATCATTAATTTTGTTAGTTTATTTAATTTTTTAGTTCTAATTAAATTATTTATTTTGACATTTGTTTTGACATAATAATTTCCGCTGAAATTTTCTACTGCTTGGTGTAGTAGGATAAAATTTCCGAAAAATTTTGTTGTTGCCATGGTAATATACTCAAATGCAACGTTTCTATTGGTCGTAAATTAGTATGGTGCGATTTTCATTTAAATTAAGCCTAAAAAAAGAGTAAGGGTGGAGTGGCGGGAAAATGTTTTTTGAAATTAATGACGTAGTTTGTTAATATTTAATTTACTGTATAAACACTAGATGGAACTAATATAATTACTTTCACATTTGTCACCAAATAAATAATAATTCGAATAAATAACTTGGTAGGACAAGCACTTGCAGTATTCTTGCATGTATTAACACAGCATTTTTTTAGTTGAATGGAGCTGACGCTACTCATCGTCTCTGTAATATATATATTTTTACACTAGCAGATAATATGAATTAATCTGAAGTTTAATTTATAAGCAAGCTACCATGATTTTGGAAAATTATGTAGAAATCAAATTAGTTTTTTACAGATTCTTGTAATTTTATACCGGGTGTTTGATAAAAACCGCCGCACGCTATATTTTTGTTATTAATGGACTAATTTAGTTGAAAAAAAAAATGTATGCAATGATTGTTTCTGAACTACAAAATGGATTTATTTTTGATTTTTTTTGCAATTGATTTCATGGTAAACGGATGGACAACTTTTTATTTAAAATAGAAAAATATTTTTTTTATTTTTTTTTTATGTTTAAAAATATTTTTCTGAATTCAAAAATGTATCACAACTTGCTTTTCTTCTAGTACTAATCAGAAAAAAGTAAATTCAAAAAACTTTTTTCTTAAGTTTTTCTCAGATCAATATTGCTTTGCAATATTATTCTGATTGCAAACAAAAAAATACAAAAATCAAATTACAATTTACGTAAATGTCACTGTCATCGTATTTTTCACTGTTTGTGTATGAATTTGTACCAATATGAATTACCAACACATGACTGATATGATGCAAGTGTATTTTGAGTGTCGTAAAAATTCTGGTGCAGCTGTAGGGTTGTATTCATATATTCATATTGATTCAAATTCACACACAATCAGTCAAAAATACGATGACAGTGACATTTACGTAAATTGTAATTTGATTTTCGTATTTTTTTTGCAATCAGAATAATATTGCAAAGCAATATTGATCTGAGAAAAACTTAAGAAAAAAGTTCTTTGAATTTACTTTTTTCTGATTAGTACTAGAAGAAAAGCAAGTCGTGATACATTTTTGAATCCAGAAAAATATTTTTCAACATAAAAAAAATAAAAAAAAATTACATTTCTATTTTAAATAAAAAGTTGTCTATCCGTTTACCATGAAATCAATTGCCAAAAAAATCAAAAATAAATCCATTTTGTAGTTCAGAAACAATCATTCCATACATTTTTTTTTCAACTAAATTAGTCCATTAATAACAAAAATATAGCGTGCGGCGGTTTTTATCAAACACCCGGTATATTAACAAACTACGTCACAGAAATGATATGAATAATTAATAAATCATTTTCAACATTTTTTTTTCAACAAGTATAATCATTTTAAAACAAATTATTGCTTAACAAGTATATTATGTACCCCTACTATAACATGAAATTAATATAAACGCATTTCGCGAATGAGGAGCCTATCCTATTAGCTATTGTGGTATGCACAGTCACAGCAGTATGGTTGACGGCGGCATGTTAACATTTTTCCCTAACAGTTGGGCAAGAAGCTTGCAAGAAAATTCACAATTTCCAAGAATACAGAGGTTTTAGTGGACACGTGATCCTAAGGGGAGGAGTGTCGTGTTCATATTGTAACGAATTATGCCCCAAATGATACGCCCATGGCCATCCAGAACGTTCTAGATAGCCAACAGCGCATATCTCGAACGCGCCGGGAATAATCTGGAATATTCGATTCTAGTAACTTCCAGAATATTCCCTGTTAGACTATATAAGCGACGATGGCACCGCGTAGGACAGTACAGTTCAGAACAGTAATACGAATAGAAGAATAAGTGACCGCAAATACTAAGTAATCTAATTCGAAGTGTAATTAATTAATTGTGTTGTATTTATTGTGAGTTAATAAATAGTTGTTGTTTTTAAGTTCACTAGTTTTATTTTCGCGGACCGGTAACACGCGACAATTGGTGTCAGAAGTGGGATAGTGAGCTTGTGTCAACTATCAAGTTGGTGTTAATTAATTACTAGGTTGTGAATTAATTAGTGCGGTCAATTCCGGAACATTCTGGAATATTCTATTCGAGTTCTAAAGGAGATAGCGACTTTTATCGTAACGGAAAGTGTTTTGACATTAATTAGTGAGTTAATTAACGTAATTAAAAGAAATTTCGAGAAAGTTCTATTTGGAAATTAAAAGAGATAGAGAAATTTGGACTTCGTTGCTCAAATATATATCTAAATAGAAGTGTACCCGCAATTTTTCGACAATGGAAGAACAACTTAAACAAATGATGCAGATGCTTTCAATTCAAAACAAGGAAGCAGAAAAACGACGGCAAGAAGACAAAGATGAAGCAGAAAAACGCCGACAAGAAGACGAGAAGAAACGTCAAGAAGAAAAAGAGCAAGAAGAAAAGCGTCGTCAGGATGAACGGCGTGAAGACAAGGAAGAAGCAGAACGGTGCCGACAAGAATACGAAAAGCTTGGAACTCGCTTGGACCAGGTTAATGGAAAAATAGAAGAAATGTCCAACGAGTTGACTCAGTTGGTGTACGAGCGCGAAAACGCGTTCCAAGCGCAGAAATCGAACCTGGAAGCGCAGATCTTGAGCGAGGCCGATTTGGTGGTCCAACCAGGCGAGTTACACGATTTAGAATTCACCAAACCGTCAGCCGAAGAAGTAATCCAGCCGAAAGACGCTTATCTTTGCTACCAACCGGCCGATCTCGAGTCGCAAATCGTGAGCGACTTCGATTTGGCGCCAAATCCCAAAGAGTTGCAGCAATTGGAGTTCACTCCGATTAATCAGACGCAAGTTGAGGAGCCGATTCGCAGCGAAACGGCGTACGTTTGCGTCAAGAACGACGCGGGAACGAGTACGATGATTGGCGAGAACGATGACGGTTGGGGTCCGGAAGAGGGCCGACTTGAAGCTGAGCACGAGAACCAGAACTTCAAGGCGCAATTTGAGCGCGCCGCTGAGAAGTTGCAGCTGTTGCAGAATGAGCGCGAAGCGCATTTGGAGGAGATCAAGCAGTTGCAGCTCAAGTCGAGCAAGTTGATTAAGAAGTGCAAGGAGTTGAAGGTGAAGAACGAGCAGCTGAGCAGCAAAGCGGCTCACAAAACGTCGCAAAGTGAGCCGGCGGCGAAGTTTTTCAATTTGGATGAGACGATTCAGGAGGAGTTGAAGGCGCAGCTGGTGCAGCTGGAGAAGCGGATGCGCGAAGTGCAGAGTGAGTTGGAGAAAGAGCGCGGTGAGAAGACGGCGTTGCTTGGTCGCAGTGAGGGATTGGCGGCGGCGAATGAGCGGTTGGTGGAGGTGAAGGAGAAGCAGAGTTTGGAGATTGTGAATTTGCAGCGGAGTTATCAGGAGTTGGGGCAGAAGTTGGAGCGCTACGAGTGGGGCGATGATGGGTTCAATCAAGGCGCGAAGATGGAGTTGAGTGCGAATGAGCCTGATCGGAAAATTGAGGAGTTGAATGCGATGGTTAAGGAGTTGTCGATTGATAACGAGGAGTTGCAGAGTTTGCTGGACGAGCAGAGGAAGTTGCGCAGTGATTTGGAGAAGGTGAAGATGGTTAGTATTAAGGAGTATCAAGGATTGGTTGAGAAGAATGCGAAGTTGCTGAAAGAAGTGAAGAGTTTTGAGGAGCAAAAGCAAGCAAATGATGCGGTAGCGTTGGAATTGAGCGGGAAAACTGCAAGAATTGAAGAGATGACGCTGGATTTGAAGCATACGGAGGCGGAATTGGTGGCGAAAGTGGAAGAAGTCGTTAAGCTGCAGTCGGAGAAGTTATTAACCGACGAACAGCTAAACGAGAAAGACGCAACAATCGCTTTGTATTTGCAGCAAAGCGACGAAGTGCAGAAATTACGCGCGGAATTCGCTGAGAAGATCAAACAAGTTGAAATAGAATTGGCGCTGAAATTGGAGGAAATTACGAGATTAAACTTCCAAATTGCGCAGTTAACGTTCGATTTGGATCAGCAACGACAAGCCTTTGAGTTCCAAGCCGTCGAATTGACCCAGAAAAATCAACAGCTCGAAGAGTTTGCCGTTAAGTTGCAGCAAAACGAAGCGGAATTCGCTAAATTTGAAGAAAACGCTGCGAAATTACAAGTGGAAGCGCAAAACTCGCAGCTGCAAGCGCAAATTGCGCAGCTAACTTCCGATTTGGACCAGCGACAACAAAGTTACGACCTTCTAGCCGTGGAATTGAGTCAGAAAAATCAACAGCTTGAAGAAGTTTTGATCAAGCTGCAGCAGAGCGAAGCTGAATTGATGGATGTCTCGAAATTGGAAGCGCAGCAGTTAATAACTGATCAAAACGCGCAGTTATCGTCCGATTTGCAGCAGCAAAAGCAAGCGTACGAGTTCCTAGTCGTCGAACTGAACGAGAAAAACGCAAAACTCGAAGAACTCGCGTTCGAACTGCAACGCAACGAAGCCGAGTTAACCGAAAGCAAATCGAAGCATCTGGAATACTTGGCCGAATTGAACGAAAGCTGGCAGCTGCAAGTCGATCAACGCGGCTCGGATGTGGCCGAAAGTTGGCGCTTGCATCTCGAAACGATCGAAGCCGATTTCACAGCGATTCAATCGAAACAGCAAACCGAAATCGCGGAGCTTGACGCGAAATGCAACGCGTTGATGAACGAGAATAACGAATTGCGGCGCAATGTCGACGCGGAAATACGCAGCGAAGTCGACCGGATACGACGAAACCAACGGTCTAAGTTGAAAGTTGTTCATTTAGACCGGTTGATGAAATACCAAGGAGATTTGGATTTGATTTCTGATCGGGACGATCAGAATTAGAAGGGGGGCAATGTAACGAATTATGCCCCAAATGATACGCCCATGGCCATCCAGAACGTTCTAGATAGCCAACAGCGCATATCTCGAACGCGCCGGGAATAATCTGGAATATTCGATTCTAGTAACTTCCAGAATATTCCCTGTTAGACTATATAAGCGACGATGGCACCGCGTAAGACAGTACAGTTCAGAACAGTAATACGAATAGAAGAATAAGTGACCGCAAATACTAAGTAATCTAATTCGAAGTGTAATTAATTAATTGTGTAGTATTTATTGTGAGTTAATAAATAGTTGTTGTTTTTAAGTTCACTACACCTTTTCCAGTTGTATTTCAGAAAAACTCAATTGTAATTCAGATTAGTCAATTGTATTTCAGAAAAACTCAATTGTAATTCAGATTAGTCAATTGTATTTCAGAAAAACTCAATTGTAATTCAGATTATTCAATTGAATTTCAGAAAATCTCAATTGTAATTCAGATTGGTCAATTGAATTTCAGAAAATCTCAAATGTAATTCAGATTGGTCAATTGTAATTCAGAAAATCTCAAATGTAATTCAGATTGGTCAATTGTATTTCAGAAAATCTCAATTGTAATTCAGAAAATCTCAATTGTAATTTAGAAAGCAAAATTTGTAGATTTAAAGTAATTTTTTATAATTAAAAAGTATTTAAAACATATTTTATTGAAAAAAAGTAGTTTTAAAAAGTAGTTTTAAAGTAGTTTTTTTTTTATTTTATTGAAAAAAATTGTAGTTTTATTTTCGCGGACCGGTAACACGCGACAATATGTAAAAGGATATTGCATGGATATGATCATAGGGGAGTCTACTTGGGAAGTGTCATCCGAATGGGTTTGTGAGCAATATATCGAACTTTACACGGGACAAAGAACCTTGATTCAACCAAAAATGGACAAAACAACGAACTACGTAGTCGTCGAAGAAGCAAGTAAAAATTTTGCATTAACCTTACTAAAGCAAACACAAATTTGTGGACTGATCGCGTGAATCACAGAACATCCACAATTAATTGAAATAGACATAACATTTGGAAAATTAATGCAACATTGGGGAAAACAAAGTGACAACAGAGACATCGATTTAACAACATATATGAATTCTAAATTCCTCTATGTGGAACAGTCATTTAAAAGGCAACTTCAAAATACATATGCACACACAATTTATAGAAGATGCTTGCTACACCGGCTTTTATTAGCACAAGTTACTCCAAATTCAATAGCGTCCATCATAAAGCATAAATTGGGTTACGTTGGAAGGGTTGCCGGAGAGGTACTGTACATTTTGGAATGCGTACCTCGAGTTGTAAAAATTAGACGATCAGGAAACTATTATAATAAATTACCAGTAACAGCCGACAACATTAGCTACTTTATGTCACCAAACACCAGAATTTTACAAAAACACGCGGAACAAGTCGACTGTACCAGTGTAGTACCACCTATGTATAATTTAAATCATCAATGGTTAAGCTTCAATCCACACCCCAGTATAAGACAAAAGCCATTAAAATTAGAAGTTGATAAAGAAATTGAACTATCCTTTAGTCCAATACAAAGTCTAAGCACGGGAGGCATTTATACAGATGAAGAAATTAAGGAAGCACAGAATGTAATGATGTTTGGGGACGAGCGAAAAGCTGTTAGTAATATTATTGTAAGAAAAATGGAAGGGTTACAAGTTGAAGATCAAGGATATTCATTCTTAAAATTGATTAATCAAGAGGAAATGGAACGTATAGCGACAACAACAATTGCACGGTTGTGGGGGTGGTTTGCAATTTTGGGAACATATTTTAGTAGTTGTTTAGGGGTATATTTTATATATAGAGAGATAAAAAGGGTAATTGAAGTGTTAGTTAACGCGGTTGCAATTCACAATATACACGGATGGACACCAAAATGAATAGCTAGCTTATGGGACACATTGACATTGTGGGTGTTGCAAAGAGCAAACAAAGAAAATTTTAAAAACAAAACAGAAACCAAAGAAGAAGTAAGCCAGATAGAGGTACCAAAGGAACAAATAAAGCCAAGGGAAAA
>CAUVYR010000170.1:30569-52990 GCA_963556235.1 Cryptophagus acutangulus | reverse complement strand
AAAAGCTATTTGTTTAATTATGTTTAGTTCTGTTTTAAAATTATTGTCTGAAAGGGGAATTTTAAAAAGTCTATTGAAAAGTGAATGAAAAGCAGCAAATTTATGAGAAAGAGGATGTGGTGAATCAAAAGGAATGATATTGTCCGTTGTAGTAGGTTTTCTATATATTTTGAAATCTAATTTATTTTGTTTTCTTGAAATTAGTAAATCTAAAAATAATAATTCATTATTAATTTCTTTTTATTTTGTAAATTGTAAAATAGAGTATTGTGAATTTAAATATTTAAAAAATAATTCTAAGTCGTTATTTGTACCTATAAATATAACAAAAATGTCATCTACATATCTTTTCCAAAATAAAATGTGTATATTGCGGATATTGGTTTTATTAAAAATTAAATTTTCAAAATGATTCATAAAGATATCAAAAGATTAGAACACATTGCTAAACCAGTTTTTCGTTTAAAAAATTTATTATTAAATTGAAAGAAATTTGGTTCTGAAGTGAGTTCTAATAATAAACAAATATTTTCAAAATGAACAAGATCTAAATTAGCTTTTAATAAATGATTTCTAACAAGTTCAATACATTCGAAAAAAGGAATACTAGAAAAAAGATTACACACATCAAATGAAACCAAAAAGGAATTATCAGGTATCAATAAATTTGTAAGTGATTTGCAGAGTTCTATAGAATTTTTGATAGAGTATTTGTTATCAAAATGTATAATATTTCTAAGTAAAATATTTAACCAAGGAGGTAATTTTGAAACAGGAGAGTTAAGAAAAGAGACAACAGGTCTTAGAGGAACATTGAGGCCGCTATCACCGAGGCCGAGCTAAAAACGGCAGTGGCCGAACAGATTGGCGTAGACGTGCGGGAGTTTGAGGTTGGCAATCTACGCAACGGATTTAGAGGCAAGCAGCTGGCCACAATCACAGCCACTGCGGGGATTGCCGAGCAAATACTGGCACACGAAGGCGTCACAGTAGGGCTCACGCGGATTAGCGTCAGGCCCAAAATCGACATCCACAAATGTCATAGGTGCTGGGAGGTGGGGCACTTTGCCAGCGCGTGCCGCGGGACGGACCGCACATGCTGCTGCCTCAAATGCGGCAGCCCTGGACACAAGGCCGATAAGTGCACTAAGGAGCCGCACTGCTCGTTATGTAAACAGCCTCACAGGGCCTGGTCGGGCAAGTCCGATCAGATGATCGCATACTTAAACGAGGCCAGGCAAGGCAACAGAAACGCTGCGATAAATAACTCTGCTGTGATAACTCCTGTGACGTATGGAACAAACTTGGCTGTGATAATCCCAGTGATAGAGGAAACCCCGGTGGTGATGGACAATGTAACTGGCGAGCTGCCACTGACAGGTAACGCCAGCAGCATCGCGCCGGAGACGATATGTGATAACAACGCTGTGATAAGACAGACTGTGATAGAAAACCCGTGATATTTTAAACTTTTTAATGTCTGTTACGTCTAATATTTTAATTGGGCAGTTAAATGTTAACAGATGCAAGCGTGCTCATGATTTACTGTATGAGTGGTGCAGGAGGAAGGGGGTTCGCGCTGCGTTGGTTAGCGAGCCCAATAAAAACTTAGTAGATATAAGTAAGGGCTGTATCACAAACGCAAACAAGTCGGCTGCCATATGGCTGGCAAACGCGCACTGCGACCTCAAAACTTGCGGCGCGGCATTTGTAAAGGCCAGAATTGGCAGAACATCGTTGTACTCTGTCTATTTATCTCCTAACGACAACATACGAAATTTCGAACGCGACTTGGAAGAGCTCCACGCAAGTGTTATGGCGGAGTCGAGAAGGGACACTGTGGTGGTTAGAGGTGACTTCAACGCCAAGAGTCACGCGTGGGGTTCCAACTTGGAAGACGCCAGGGGCGACATTCTCAGGGACTGGGCGAACAGTCTCGACCTGGGGGTTGCCAACGTAGGCGCCAGCCCGAAATTCAACCGTAACGGGCATACAAGCATCCTGGACGTTACGTTTGTAAATAATGGTGGTAGAGGCACAGTGCGAAACTGGGGAGTTTCTAGAGAAGAAACCCTCAGCGACCATAGTGCCATTGAGTTCAAAGTCTGCAACGGGGAAGATAAGTTTGACGAGCCACCGCAACACGGGTGGCGAATCAACACAGACACCATGAAGCACAGACTGAGAGTGAAGATTGGGGAAGCACTGTTTAATGTGGGCGACTTTGAAGTCAACACGCTCACGCAAGTCCTGAAAGCGGCATGCCAGGCGACAGCCCCCCCCCCCAAATCAAAACTTAGGAAACCGGTGTATTGGTGGTGCGAAAACGTAAAAATTGCCATCTTCGAGAAGAATAAGTGCCAAAGGTTGGAGGCGAGGAAAAGAAATAGGGCCACGTTGCTTCCCAGCGTAAACAATTCTGCCGACTACCTTGCTGCTAAGGGGAACCTCCGGGAAGCAAGGAAGAACCTCAGCAAGGCGATCTACCGGGCAAAGAGAGATGCGTTCAAACAGCTTACTGACAGTGTGAACGATGATGTATGGGGTTCTGCTTATCAGCTTGTCTGTAAACGGATGGGCAAACTCGCGGCCCCCATACTCCTCAGTGAGCAAAAGCTTGCCATTGCGGGCCGGCTGTTCCCAACTCATCCGGCAACATTGTGGGATAAACCAGCGCGCACCTGGGAAGCCGACGACGTGCGAGTTAGCAAGGAAGAGGTTGAGGCGGCAGTGGCAAAACTTGGCAACAAAAAAGTACAAAAAAGTAAAGATAAAGTACCTTTATTTAATAAATTAGGTGTTTATTGCCTTAAATGTGCCAATTGCAGTGTAGAATACATAGGACAAACTGGTCGGGCACTTGAATTTAGAATTAAAGAACACAATAAATTAATTGAAAATTTCAAAAATACAAATTATAATAACACTTCATCTATTTTTGCTAATCATATCATTTACACTAAACATAATTTTTCACTAATTTATAATGTTAAATTATTACACAGTTGCTCAAAAAACAAAAAAAACTAAACAATTTAGAAATTTTAGAAATTAAAAAATCAATTAAAAACAAAAATACTATATGTGTAAATGAAAACACTTTTGATTTCAATACTACTATTATAGATTTTTTAATATCAACGTTACCTTTTTGATTAAAATTTGTTTTATATTTATTCATTTATTTCAATCAATACTTTAAAAGTCAAATAAACGTTTACGTCTAATCTTATATAAAAAAAACTATATACAATTTCTAAAGTTTGTTATTAATATACTTGTATTTTATATATATATATATAATATACAGTGCGTCTAATAAAAAACGTTATCAGAGTGAGCTTTGAAATTTAAAAGTCACGTCGAAGCTTGCACCATACGTGTAAGTGTCAGTTTTTGCAATTTTGAATTGAAGATTTCCCTGAAAGTTTGAATAACATGGTTTTTACTAACGAACATAAAACTTTTATGATAGAGAGTTACTTCAGAAATGGAACAAATGAAAATGGCACATAAAAATATTCTGCTAGGTTGTGTTTTCAAGAATTTGTTGCGCGATTTCCAAATCTGAACATCACACAAAGCAGTCTTTTCATGGCATTGAAGCGAACTTTAGCCAATTTTAGACCAGAAGGCAGCATTCTCAGAAAAAAAGGTTCTGGTAGAAAGCTTAAGCGCACCGAAGGACTTGTTGATAATGTGCGACAGCGATTAGAAGAAACTCCTACAAAGTTTTCCTAAATTGGATATAAAAGTAAGCCTTTGCGCTTCCATTTGACAACGAAAAGTTGGCGTTTTCCGAGGAGTTGTCACTTTCCCGCTCTAGATCTTTTTGCTGATTTTCCCGCTCGCTAAATCAAAACAATGCAGTAAATAGATATTTGTGTATTAAGAGCGCAAAGTGATACTTTGTCGCGCGAGCCAGAATGTTGTCGTGCGACGCGACAGCGGAGCACGACAATCTGGCAAGAGCGACAAAAACACTTTGCGCTCGAAATACACACAACATTTTTCCTACAATCGATTTTAAATTAAATTTTTGTTGCAAAAATGTAAAATTAATATTTTGACAACAAATAAAAATGTGATTATATCATCGGTAACCAAGAAAAGCTCATTTCTAAAAACAAAAACTATTGTTTTACTGCATTGGTTTGATTTAGCGAGCGGGAAAATCAGCAAAAAGATCTAGAGCGGGAAAGTGACAACTCCTCGGAAAACGCCAACTTTTCGTTGTCAAATGGAAGCACAAAGGCTTACTTTTATATGCGATTGTAGGAAATCAATAGTTTTTGTTTTTTAGAAATGAGCGTTTCTTGGTTACCGATGATATAATCACATTTTTATTTGTTGTCAAAATATTAATTTTAACAAAAAATTAATTTAAAATCGATTGTAGGAAAAATCTTGTGTGTATTTCGAGCGCAAAGTGTTTTTGTCGCTCTCGCCAGATTGTCGTGCTCCGCTATCGCGTCGCACGACAACATTCTGGCTCGCGCGACAAAGTATCACTTTGCGCTCTTAATACACAAATAGCTATTCTAAGACATCTTTCACAGGAAGTGAATCTTTCTGTTGAAACTTGCCGCACTATCATACGTAAGAACTTGAACATGCGCTCTTATAAACTTCAATGTTATCAAGAGCTGTTGCCAACAGACTTTGAAAAACGCCTACAATATTGTCGATGGTTTTTGGAACATCTCCATAACGATGATGACTTGCTTAACATGACTTTTTTTTCTGATGAAGCGTGGTTCCATTTATCGGGCTACGTTAACTACCAAAATATGCGCATGTGGAGTGCAGAAAATCCACATTTTATGACGGAAGCACCGCTTCATCCAATAAAGATTGGGGTTTGGTGTGCTGTATCTCGGAGTAGGATAATTGGGCCAATATTTTTTAATGAAACAATTAATGCAGAAAGATACCAAAATTTGATATTAGAACTATTTTTAAATCAGCTTGATGATGAATTGACTGAAGGCCACTTTCAACAGGATGGAGCACCCGCGCATACAGCAAATACAACTCTTCATTATCTTGCTGAATATTATCAGGATCAAATAATCTCTAAAAATTTATGGCCTCCAAGATCTCCTGATCTTACACCGTTAGATTATTTTTTATTTGGACATTTAAAAAATTAAATTTATGCTACTCCAATCAATAATTTAGAAGAACTGCAAAGAAGAATCACTGATGAGTGTGATTAGATAACGCCCCGCATCTTAGAAAATGTTTTTGAAAACATGAAAAAACGAGTGGCATTGTGTTTGCAAGAAGAAGGGCGTCACTTTCAACAATTTTTGTAATTGATTATTATGTTTTGACTCAATAAAATTTTAATTTCTTATGCGCGGCTCACTGTTATTGATATGAGATTGATCGAATATGTATGGTGCAAGCTACGACGTGATTTTTAAATTTCAAAGCTCATTCTGATAACGTTTTTTATTAGACGCACTGTATATATATATATATACAGTGCGTATATGCACCATCCTGCTGAAAAAAACCTTCATTGCGTTCATCATCTCTAAGTTCATTCAGAAACACCTGTAAATTATTGTGTTTATCACTGTAACTCATTTCCTGAAACTCATTTCAATAAACCTGCAAAATATTGTCTCTATATCTTTGATCATTAATAGTGCCTTCAAAAAAGATGGGTCCAATAATACGCCTACGAGACATTGCTACCCAAATTCCATTTTTGACAGGATGTAATGCTATCTGCACATATGCATTTGGGTTTTCAGCTGACCAAGTTCGATAATTTTGCGAATTAACATATCCTGAAAGATGGACCCGTGCTTCATCAGTAAAAAAGGTTTTTATTCTGTAAGTCTATATTGCCTCGCAACGTATTATTGAACCAATTGCAATAATTTATTCTTCCCTGATGATCATGGGGCAAAAGTTCTTGGACAACAGAATCTTTGTAAGGATACAGATGCAGACGCTTCTTTAAAGCTTTTTGGCAGGTTCCAAAAGACAAGCCGGTTTGTCGAGCAATTCTTCTAATGGATACATTATTGTTTTCGTCAATGCGGTTTTGAATATCTTGCAAAACAACAGGTGTTAATTTCGTAGGCCTACCGGTAGTTTTGCCTTTTAAAACAGTCCCATTTCTTTGGAAGCGATTAACAACTCGATGGATGTGTTTTGTAAGGGTTTGCCGATCCACCACTTCATTGGGAAATTTTTCATAAAAATCAGTTATGCAATCTGCTAAATTATGCGTCCATGTGTTATCTGGTTCGCGGTGGGCATTCTTAAAATATGATTCAATTAGAAAAGTATCTTGTTCTCGTGTAAAAACCATTTCATCAATTGACAACTTCAAAATTAAAATTCAAACGTGACGAGTCGTATATGGTGACATTTTTCGTATTTGACAATTTTACAAGCACGTAGAAAAAAGTTTTGAGGATATTTGCAACAAAAGAAAGTAATTTCGAGCAAATTTCGGAAATTTTTGTTTTTTTGCGGACAATCATTTTTGATCACTCGGTATAACTTCTCTGTCACTGTCATTTATAGCATTGTAAAACAATGTTATTTTAAACTGACAGTGAAAGTTCTGCCCGAAATTCAATGACCGGCACTGTAAGTATAAGTAGGCCACCAGTAAAACATAGTAAATGTATGTAAGCAACAAGTATTACATTAGTTAATTGCCTTATATTTAAATGGCGTTTGTTGGCATTTTCTTGTAGTTATCCCGCTTTTAAATAAGTACAGTGGCGGCCAAAAAAAACGCAACACCTTTAAACGAATAGTAGGCGTAATTTTAAAAGTTTTAGTGTTGTAAAATTACTTTATATTAAAATTGAAAAACAAAATTAAAAAGAATTGATATTTAAAAAACAAAAAATATATTTTTTTCCTGCAGCAACTTTTCGCAATGACCAACCGTCTTCTAATTTGGCAATGGCTCTGGATTTTTGAAATGTGTTTAATTGAGGCATTTATTTGAAGGATTTAAGTCTTTTGTGATAATTTATTATAAAATTATTTTGACACTGACAAGAAATATGTGACTAATATCAAGTATGCTAAAAAGTCGTATTTACAAAGGGCAATATTAGGTGTTGTAAATAATTTTATAATAAATTATAACAAGAGACTTAAAGCCTTCAAATAAATGTCTCCATTAAACACATTTCAAAAATCCAGAGCCATTGCTGAATTAGAAGACGGTTGGTTATTGCGAGAAGTTGCTGCAGGAAAAAAGTATATATTTTTTTAAATATCAATTTTTTTTTTTTTTTTTTCAATTTTAATATAAAGTCATTTTACAACACTAACTTTTAAAATTACTCCTACTATTCGTTTAAAAGTGTTGCGTTTTTTTTGGCCGCCACTGTACGATAAAATTAACAACAATTGGGAAAAAATTCTACTTTATGGTTTAGATATTAATAATACAGTGGCGCCGGATCAATGGCATAATGTAGTTGAAAAAGTGACAAATTATTATCTGAATGATAATAGGACGCTATCACCTGCAAACATGTACGACCTTGTACAGGTATAAAACGTGTTTGACATTTGGCCTGTCATATTTTTAAATGACACTTTTAGATGTTTACGGATCGAACCTATATAATATCTGCTTAATTTGCTATACGAACGCATGCAAAAGCAGTCAAATCACCCGTTTACTACTACTTCTTCACGTATTTAATTGACCAAACGTTTCTGTTCACGGGCATTCGCCCTGGAATTTCGCACAGCGACGATGGATGGTTGTTTTTTAAAATATTGCTCATCGCGAAATTTTTGAAAACTAAGGACGAACTTATGATGCAAAATTTTAGGGATTTTATTGCGGATTATGCTGCTAGTGGGTGAGTAACAGTAAAGAAATGTCCTAATAATGGCTATCAATAATTTGAAGGTTAAGCTGTCAATATTTTGAGTATTTTATTCGTTTTTTAGAAAAGTGTTTTTTATAAATGTGAGTTGGACGCTTTCTAATCCATCGACAGAGGAACTGGATTATCTTTTAATTAAGTCGCCAACAGATGTTATAATGGCGACTATAAAGGAGTTCGGGCCAACAGAGTTTTATCGTTCGCTTCCAATCAGAGAAAATGATAAACTTTTTTAATATAGTAATTGTTTGATACATATCAATATAAACCAAATTAAATTACCATTAAGCGTTTTATTACACGTTAGACAATCACAGTTTAGTTCGATTAGATTGTCCAAATAACTATGAAGTCAAATACAGTAATCCGCTTAAAAAATATAGTAAAAACCGAAAACTGAATTACTGCTCTAGACGCTTGTCGAAAAATACAAAATAAAAGAAATATATCTCCAATATAAATGGCTTGGTGCTACATTTCAATTTAAAAAATGTCTTCACATTTTGTGATATAATTTAACTATATAACTATCAAAATTTAAATTTAATTAATTATTGATGTTTGTTTCCCATTTCTAAGGTAATTTGAAATTGGAATAGAAAAATAATGAATGTTATCATTTCGCTTCTCATCTAAAAGTATTGAAAAATGATGTCCATATGCATTAAGGGTCCTTCACCGGCTGTCTCAAAGTTGTCTGCAACCAGCATTGCATCATAAAAAAAGAGCGCGAATAATTGGCGAGAGCTTAGGAGAGAGTGAGAAAAGTATATAATAAACACGCGTACTTATAATTACTGTATTTCGGTTATGCGTTGATGGTTTTTAATGAAAATCATGTCAAAATCTTCTAAAAAAAATTCTCTAGAGCAAGTAGCTCACTAAATTTAAATAATAATTTTTAATTATTCATTGTTAATTATGTTAATTTATTTTTGAGTGTCAAATATGTCTTTAATTATTCACTATTTAGAAAAAAGCTTTGAGAAACATATTAATCTTTTTGCAATATTTTGACATGATTTTTATCAAAAACGTTCGATTAGATTGTCCAAATAACTATGAAGTCAAATACAGTAATCCGCTTAAAAAATATAGTAAAAACCGAAAACTGGCTTTGTATCGTACAATTTAAATGGCGAAACAAAAACAATCGCTACGTCGCCAATAAATCAATTTTAAACAAGCTAATCAATTCAGTTATAATTATTTTGATAGCATATTTGACTTTTACAACAATACCAAAAGCTCCAATTTCGATGCAAAACCACATGCAATTTTTAGAACCAATTTACCATGGTTCTTTTATATTAATCTCTGTAATCTCCGCCTACTTAATTCAAGACATTTGTATTGAAGTTTTGGAGAGGATCGAAGAACTTGACGGCATTTTCAAGCGCCTGCGCATAGATATTGACGACAAGATGGCGGAATTTTATTCCGCACTTCTTTTTCAGATTGCGTAGTTTTGTTTGACTTTGATAAGCAGTTATGGTTTGTATGCTTATAAGAAGTATGACGTTCGAGGCAGTATATTTTTAAAATATGCAGCTACTGTCGTCTTAGTGTATAAGCATTACTTATTTTGCAAAATTCTTGTAATTCTGAAAATTCGAATACAGGCGATTAATAAAATTATTGAAAAGTTTAGTGGGGAAAATAAAGATTGTGCCGCTTGCAAGCTTTGGATAGCATTTTGGCACTCAATTTGAATGAGCTTTGTGCGTTGCATACTTTAAGGTACGTATTGCTGGTTGCAAACATTTTGTTCTTAAGACTTTTTTTGTAGGATTGTCCGAGTACTTGTAGATGCATTGGACGAAATTTTTAAGAATATTATTTACGCTTATGGTACTTTGGTAATAACAGGAATGTTTGTGATTTTTTTCGAAATTTATATGGAAATTATATACTGGATTAATCTTATGAAGAACATTTATCTGCATGATAGAATGCACACAATGCTTTTAACAGTAATGTGTTTATCTTTTGGTAGTACTAGCAGGATGTATTTCTATTGGATGATATCTGCGATTACCAAAGAAGTAGTACATTTAATATAAATGCTTTAATTAAAATTATAAAAAAAAATTTAGTGGGACAAAACTCCTTGGTTGGTTCACCGATTAAAATTTGAGTTCAAAAATAATATCAAAGTATTGGAAGAAATTAAATCATTTTCGTTTCGTTTGATTCAATATCCATTTCAATCCAGAGTTTTTGGATTTTTTAACCCCAACTATTCACTTTTGGTTTCTGTAAGTAGCAGGTTTGATATAGTTCCGAGTTGCTAATTTTATTATTTTAGATTACATTTGACGTTATAACTATTGTAGTAATTGCTTTTCAATCTAATGTTATTTTGTAATCCGCGAATTCAAAAGTCATTTATAGTAATAAATTGAAAGATATAGATTTAGTATATTGATTTGGAATATGCCGCTATAAGTTGGCAAGATGGCGGCCGACAAACGGAAGTAAGATGGCTACTTCCTGAATTACTGCTCTAGACGCTTGTCGAAAAATACAAAATAAAAGAAATATATCTCCAATATAAATGGCTTGGTGCTACATTTCAATTTAAAAAATGTCTTCACATTTTGTGATATAATTTAACTATATAACTATCAAAATTTAAATTTAATTAATTATTGATGTTTGTTTCCCATTTCTAAGGTAATTTGAAATTGGAATAGAAAAATAATGAATGTTATCATTTCGCTTCTCATCTAAAAGTATTGAAAAATGATGTCCATATGCATTAAGGGTCCTTCACCGGCTGTCTCAAAGTTGTCTGCAACCAGCATTGCATCATAAAAAAAGAGCGCGAATAATTGGCGAGAGCTTAGGAGAGAGTGAGAAAAGTATATAATAAACACGCGTACTTATAATTACTGTATTTCGGTTATGCGTTGATGGTTTTTAATGAAAATCATGTCAGAATCTTCTAAAAAAAATTCTCTAGAGCAAGTAGCTCACTAAATTTAAATAATAATTTTTAATTATTCATTGTTAATTATGTTAATTTATTTTTGAGTGTCAAATATGTCTTTAATTATTCACTATTTAGAAAAAAGCTTTGAGAAACATATTAATCTTTTTGCAATATTTTGACATGATTTTTATCAAAAACCATCAAGGCATAACCGAAATACAGTAATTATAAAAAAGCGTGTTTTTTTATATATTTTTCTCACTCTCTCCTAAGCTCTCGCCAATTATTTGCTCTTTTTTCTCTGTGTTGCAATGCTAGTTGTAGACAACTTCGAGACAGCCGTTGGAGGACCCTTAATAAATAAAATGCATACCACCAATAAAAATTGACGATTCACAATGGAAAAACCAAAAGAAGTATAATCCAGTTTACAATTTTTAATATCATGCACAAACTGTCAAATTTCTTTCTTCAACGTTATACCCCAAGTGGATTTTAAATAAATTTCTTGAACAATACAAAATATCTAGTAATTCTAATACAAAATATTTTAGTAATTATAAAAACAGTCACAAAAATTTACTTTAGTATCAATTAGGTAGCACATATTGCAAAGCGATGGTATAAGTAAATTGTAGCCCAAGAGACATTTGGCGATGTTTACAATTAAATCTCCCTTATAATAGGTAGAAGAAATTAGCAACAAGAAAACAGCAAACACACGATTGAGAACTTTGAAGAACATAGCATAGGTATGATAATAATATGTGTTCATGAAAGAATTGTTGCAAAGTTCGCAAATTGTGTGCAAGTTTGCGTACAAAACTTGAGCAATTTGCAGTTTTCTCCTTGCCGCACTCACATCTTCCAAATTAACATCCACAGAAAGTGTATATTCTGCACTCTTTCAATTATATAGAGGTTCATCACTTTTGAAATGTTCCCGCTCATAAAAAAGTCGTTTATCGATAGATTTGATAAAATCATTCAGAAATTTGTAGCGTCCTTCAATCATCGTCAGAACCAAAAGGTCCTGGAAAATAACTCTAGAAAATCACAACTTTGTACCAATAATCAATTATAGTAATTGTTAATATAACGCGGCGTTTACTTGGGTCGTCAGCAATGTCAAATCCTCGTGCCAATAAAATATCATACGAAATCAGCAGCGTAATAAAAGATTGGCACCTACCTTGAAAATATCCTGTATCAGCAGACAAAAGAGCAGGAGTAGAGACTTCCTCGATTTCCCAAAACTTATTAACGAGTAAATCTAAGGATGGATCATGCAAAGTCGTACAGAGTGAGTGTACCGGTAACGAAAAAGCTCCTAGATTAACTTGTCCCATTAAAATCCAACCAAATTTGGTGTCGATGGCTACAGGATCACGAACCTCACCGAAGCGTCGACCGGCTTCTATAATGGACGCAAAAATATCCGCTCCAAGCAAAAAATCTATATTGGTAGAGAGGTTGAAATTGGAGTCGGCCAACTCAATTTTATCAAGATGTGGCCACGCTTCACGTGCAAAACTGACACTAGGCATGTCACCGCAAACCCTAGGAAGGACTACTGCTTCAATTGTGAACCGAGGATGGTCTTTACGATGACGTTGTAGTGCACATGTGATTCCATGTGAAGCTCCAGCTTGCATGTTGGCAAGACCATGAACTGCAAACGATAGTCTGCGTTTGGAAAAACCGAGATGATTGACGCATTTTTCCGAGATAAAATTAGCTTGGCTAGCACTGTCCAACAATGCGCAAACGGAATGAAGATTTTTTTTAGAATCCAAAATATCGACAATTGCGGTAGATAATAGAACGGTTAATTTGGACGATGTACCGCTGGTCAGCGCCTGAGCCTCTTGTATGACTGGACCCGAAGTAGAAGTACCATCCCGTTGGTGCGTTCGATCGGTAGAAAAGTGCAACAGAGAATGATGATGTTAATTACACGATTTACAAGTCGAGGTAGAATTACAATTCTTGAACTGATGTTTATCGCCCAAGCAGTTTAGACACCAGTTTTGGGCTTTGACAATTTGATAACGCTCTTTGGGAGATTTGGCTAAAAAGGCAGGGCATCTATATACCATATGATCGTGCTGACAAAAAGCACACAGTTTATCCACCCTTGTTACGAATGTGGCACTTAGCTTTTCTAGTGGTGACAGAATGTGGCTCAGGTTTAGAGAGTTTAGATTTTTTTTCTGAAGAGGTGCTTATAAAGGTGACACTTTCAAAAGCGTCGCACTGTTTAGTAACAAAATTGACCAAGGTTTGGAATGACGGCATATCACTAGTCTCAGTTGCGAGTTCAAACCTAGTAACCGTGTCTGTATTTAATCTCTTTAACAACATGTTTACTAATATGAAATCCCATTGATTTACTATAAACCCAAGATTCTGGAGGGCGGCAATGTTTTCGGTGAAAATATTTATCAAGTTACGAAGCGTTTTGGCGTTAGCTTGAGAATCGGTCAACTTCAGCGAATTATCGAGCGCATTCCAATGCGATGACGCTAATAACCGTTTGTTATCGTAGCGTTTGAGTAACGAGTCATATGCGGTGTGGTAATTCGCGTTGGAGCAAAGAATGCACTGAACAAAAGCTAAAGGAGAGCCACGAAAACACAAAGTCAAAAAATTAAATTTTTTAATATTCGACAAGCTAGTGTGATTATCAATCGTGGTGTTAAACATGTCAATAAATGCCTTCCACGTCTTGAGGTCACCGTCAAAAGTTGGTAATTCAAGTCGAGGTAATTTCCGCTGAGCGGACGAATTCGCGCCAAAACCACCAGCGGCCTCCCCCTCAGTAACATTAGTGTCAAACAACTCGGACTGAATGGTCTTGATAGTATAGAAATTAGCATTAAAGGATAGCCTAATAGCTGATTGAGCAGCCAGATCCGCGTTTTCCTGTACACAAAAATAACTAAACAATCACCTAAAACAATCGTATGCTGTTCATTGAAATCGTCAAAAAGTCGGTCAACCGACGCACTTCTAGCCACTAGCTGTGAGTACACGAACTCATAGTGTTTTTCCTTTTTATACGCTGAATCCGCAATATTCTTAATCTTCACCATTTGAGCTATAACATGGTCCCGAAGAGCAAACGCTAAATTCAACAAATTCAACAACGAAAAGTTAGATGCGAAATTACCGAAAATAGCAACACCGAACAACGGATCAAAAAAAGGTGTGTACCTAGTCTCGACGTCACCAGCAAAAAACCAAACTCAGCGCTACCTTGAAGCGCTACAAAAAATAAGCACTGATTGCGTTGTCAAACTATCGTTAAATTCAACTGAAACGAAGCCCGAAATTAATGTCACGTAAAAGACACCAAACTTACATACATCGAAACAATTTTAAGCGACAGCACTATATGCAACCAGAGAAATGCACGAAAGCAGACAAAATCGACGATACAAGATTGCCGGTGCCGCAAATCCGGCTCGAAGGACCAAATGTTATTATAACGCGGCGTTTACTTGGCTCGTCGGCAATGTCAAACCCTCGTGCCACTGAAATAACAAACGAAATCAGCAGCGTAATAAAAGATTGGCACCTACCTTAAAAATATCCTGTTGTACTCGTAATTAGCAGCCAACCACATCGTTCACGAACTTCCAAAACGAATCTTCAGTGCGTGAGGATCGAGCAAAATTTGGAATGCAGGTTAATGCTTGAGCAGGAGAGCAGGAAAATCACCCGTAAACGCAAACAATATCGCGTTAGTGATGATGTGAGAATAACAAGTTGCAATTTTAATTATGGCTTAATTAAGCGTACGAATGAATTAGAAAAGGGCACCAATCGATTGACTTTTAATGTGTTTAATTCTAAAATCGAAGCAAGAATAAATATTTTACGCGTTAACTTATATACGCAGGCACCAACCAAAATCAAGCTGCCGTTTGTTGTAAACGCATTTAGCCAACAAGATTTAAACTTAACAGGGTTTGACAAATTGTGGAATTGGTAATATAAATAAGAATTATTTCTATTTTAAAACTTTTATTTGATTATTAAACACTCGATTAAACACAATATTTATATCTAACAAACATTTGAAACATTAACTAAGAAAAACTACAAAATAAACGAATTCATTTAATGAAACAAAAAATACTGAAAAGGTACAATAACTTGAATAACTAAATCTAACTATTAACCTAAACTTTAAACTTGCTCTAATAATACCAAATTCTTAATTAAAACTGTATATTTATAAAGAAAACGCAACTTCAAAATACTGCTTGTAAGAGCTTAAACCCTCCCCCGACAAATGCAATGCCCAAAACGTTTGTTTTGAATTGAAAATGCTTTTGCACTTACCCCTGGACTGGACCCTCAATTATTCGCAGTCTTCAAAATGTTTGACACTTTAGTCCAATAACTTTTCTGATTTACACTCAAGATTATTAATTCACTCCACTTCAATCGCTGTTTCACAAGTTCGCTCTTGTGTTCTTCGCTTATCACCTCGTCGCGGTTTCTTCTCTGGATCGAACTGAACTGTTTCTGTGTATTAAACTGGTCTTTTTATACGAAAATAGTTCTTTGTGTGAAAATTGTATTTCAATTAAAAGTATCAGTTTACTCGGTTCTTCAGTCCACTAATATAAACACTAATAATAATTTCACGCCTCACGTTTTATAGTTATTTATGTATCAAGGGAATTATAAGGATGATAATGACCGAGGGAAAAATTTATCATCCCGAGGGCCTCTGGCCCGAGGGATAGTAAATTTCCCGAGGTTATTATCATCTGTTAATTCCTGTGGTACATACATAATTTTATTCCTTACTAAATCACGTTTTTTATTGCAATAAAAAAGTAATTTTAACCGAATGTTGCTATGCATTTAAAATTGATCAAGTTACTTGTTCATGGTTACCACGGTTTTGAATTATGTCACAACTATTGTTTCTTACAAGTTACAATTCGGTTACACTTTTTTATTTATAAACCTGAGCAAAACAATGCTAAAGAATGAAATATTGTTATTGTTAGTTAAAATTAAAAAAAAATTGTTTTGATTTCTTTTGTTTTTCTCTAAAATTGATTTTAAATAAACAAAAAAGAGGGCTATTATGAGGTTATAATAGCCCTCTCATAATTCCCTTGGGAGTTATGACTATCATTATAGCTCCCGTAACTAAGGTATTATTCGTTTCTAATATACTAGTAGGGAATAAAAAATATTAGTTTTATTTCATTAGCGTTCTACAGCTACGTGATGTTTATATAAACATTTGTTTATTAATTAATTGTAATGTATAATGAAATGATTTTCAGTCTTGTGAACATTCCACAATTGCCCAATGCTTAACACGTTTTTTACGCGGCAAAAAATATCTTAGACTCCTTTTTTTGTGCAAAAGAGCTCTCTCGCTTAAAATTATAACATTCACAACAAAAAACATACGCAGAAACCAAACAGTTATATATCGAAAATATTTCAACGTTATAGAAACCAGTACTACTTTAAAGATATAGCATATCTTCCAATTATTGAATATCGTATTATAAAATTATTGAACTTCTTTTGAACTTCCTCTTTGCTATCAAATTTGATGTGCATCGAATTGAACAGACATCTATCGAATTCATCAATTTTTGTTAAAATTAATATCAAATCTTGATGATTCTTATTGCCAAATATTAATAATGCAATCAAGGTAATATTGCTGAAAAATAGATTTACCACTTTTATAGCATTACCCACAGTTTGGTCCGCCAAAACATAAGCGGTAGCTGTATCTTCCAAACATTTCCAAGAGAGTACCAATTGCAGGGTAATTTGCAAAAGTGGGACCAAATAGAATGTTTTACGATTTGTATTAATTATTATTGATGTTATAAATTAATTAATTAATTAATTATTGCTTGCTTCCAATGTCTAATGTGATTTGGAATTGAAATAGAAAAATGATGAAAGTTAACATGTCTCCTAAAATCTAAAGTTGTCAAATTAATTTTGTATTCAAATAAACGTTATTTGCAAGCTTTAGGTAGCTAGAGTCAAGCCAATTTAAGGAGGATCGCTGTTGCAAAAAATAGATGCGCATTAGAGCGAAACCCCGCTCACATATGACACAGGAAAGTGGCACAGACAAGTTAAGGGTCATTCACCGGCTGTTTCAAAGTTGTCTGCAACCAGCATTGCATCATAGAGAAAAGAGCGCGAATAATTCGCGAAAACTTAGGAGAGAATGAGAAAAATATATAATAAACAAGCGTATTTAAAATTAGTGTATTTCGGTTATGAGTTGATGGTTTTTGATAAAAATTATGTCAAAATATTCTGAAAAGATTAATCTGTTCCCCAAAGCTTTTTTTTTTTAAAATAATGGATAATTAAAGACATATTTGACAATCAAAAATAAATTAACATAATTAACAATAATTAATTAAAATTATTCAAATTTAGTGAGCTTCGTGCCCTAGAGAATTTCCAGGATATTTTGACATGATTTTCATCAAAAACCATCAACGCATAACCGAAGTACATATTAACAAACTACGTTAATAATTTCAAAAAACATTTTCCCGTCACTCCATCCTTACCTTTATGTCCTTATGACTTTAAACGATTTCATTTTTTTCTCAATTTAGGAGCTGAGCCCATTAGTATAAAAAATTACTTACGAGTATAATTTTTTGCGTGTTTCTTGGGGCTAGGAATCACTCTAAAACTTTAAATTTAAAGTGCTATGACGTCACAATTTGAGCACGCCTCGTCAAGTAGAAAAATTTTGATTTAAATTGTGCTAACCAATTATGACGTAGTTTTCTCACAAAAGAGCTTCTAAGTTAAATTCTATTCAAAGCTTTTTAATATTTGCTTTATAATTGAACAAAATAAAAATTCGCTGGAAATGAGATTCCACAGTACTTCTCTCGTTGCTATGTTGAAATTTCTTATTAGAACTTTAGAAGCAACTTTAGAAGATTAAGTGGATCCACCGATTTTGCCACTTTTAGCATATTTTTCGCCTATAACGCGCAGGTCTTTGAGAATTTTATAAACTTTTTTTCTTCGATACAATCTATGGGTAGGTAGAAAAACGGGACGCAAATTTTGTTTTAATCGGGTCAGAAGATTCCGAAATATAGTGGTTTAAAGTGGTTTAAAGAAACATAAAGTGGTTTAAAGAAACAAAACGAAAAAAAAAAAATGTTTTTTTCTTTAGAGGTCGAAACCGCTACATATATAGCTGCTCTGGTCACTAGCGAATCACATAGTTTTGCTTATCTAAATTCACTGCAAATTTCGCGACATCTGATAAAGAATAGATGGACCAAGATTTCACGCATAAATTTGCACATTTATGCGTAAAACGTGGCTTAGCAGCTCGGTGAATTTAACGCGGGAAAACAGTTTCAGACACTATAAATTATCCTAGAAAATATCTAAAGGTAGATTTAGAGAGAAAACAGATGTAGCAATAAATGGACAGCAAGTTATTTTTTTATCTTTTTCCGCTAATTAGCAAGCGAGTGGTTAATATTCGATCGGGATTTTGTATGCATATTTTACTTAATTAATGACTATTCGAACAAATCGTTCGTCAAAATATAAGTACTTTTTTCTCTATTTCTTCGGTAGCTTTGGAAGTTTTCTAGGGGTCATAATAATGCCGCAAACTGCTTTACCAGTTTTTGAGAATTTTCCACACCTCTTGATATTTCCTAGTGTTTTCGGCTAAAGCATGTGGCAAATAAATCAGATCTTGGTCCATCTATTCTTTATCAGATGTCGCAAAATTTGGAGTGAATTTAGATAAGCAAAACTATGTAGATTTGCTTGCGACCAGAGCCATTATATTATGTAGCGGTTTCACTCTCTTAATAAATTGTATTATTATTTTGTCTTCAAAATAAAACACCTTGTCAAAACTAAATAAATAATTTGCTTATTACTCACTAATCTAAATCAAAACATCTTTTTCCAAAAATAATGATCATTTATTCCTACAACGACATAATTTGCTCAGATTACCATCTTTAAATTTAATTGTCGCCTACAAAAACAATTTATTCTCCCATTACATCAAAAACAAAAATGCCAAAAGATGCTTCAACTTACAGCTCTTTAGCACCACTCTACTACATCACCAAAATTTTAGCCCCATCGTACTATCCCAAAAAACAAGACCCTCCAAAATACAAATCTTCAAAACTTGGCGTCTGCTACAGCTTAATATTCCTACTAACTTTCGTTGGTAAATATATTTTTTTAATTAAATTAAACGCCTATTAATAATTTTCTTGTAGGCTACTACATAATAGCAGTTGAGGAACGCAACCGTTTAAATTACAAAGACGAAAGCCAAATAACAACCGGAATCGACGTATTTCAGCTATATGCCGGAGTTGCAGTGATGACAATCGTAATTTTATTCAATTTACTCAAACAGACGCATTTTATAAAAGCGGTGAAAAATCTGCACGCGATAGATAAAGAGTTCCAGAATCTTGGTTGGCAAAGCGACCACCGGCGCTGCAGGAATTTCATCACAGGATACATTGCAATCATTTTGCTCATTTTAATCCTCATGGAAATCCTGAATTGCTGCATGTTCCTGCGAAATATCGACACTTTATCCACATTTTGCTGGTTCATGTGCTACATTCCCTTAGTGGTGAATGCGTTTGCCGAGTGCCAATTTGTCTGCTTGGTGCTGATTTTAAAGAAAAAATTCCATCTATTAAACGTTGCATTAAATTCACAATTAGAGAAAAACTCTGGATTTAATTTGAATAGTTCGACGATTCAAAAATTGCATGGCAATTTGTGCGAAATCGGCAAACAAATCAATGCGGCTATTCAGCTTCAATGGTTTGACTAAGGTTTATGTTTTAGAATTGAAGCCCGAATTTAAAGAGATTGAAACGTGTTTTTGTTGGGGAGTTTCGAAATTGTTGCAGATTTTTGTTGTTAGTTTAACTTGCGCTGTTACAGTGAAAGAAGTAATTAATTTATTTAACCGAGTTTTGTTTTAATATCAATTTTTTATTTTTAGGCACAAGATGTGGTAAGGATCATCTTCAAAATTAGTCACTTGTACAGTCATACTAAACCTCAGGTTTTAATAAATTAACAATAATTTAATTAATTTGTTTATTAGAAATTTTTTTGTATTTGGGTGATTTTATTTGGAAAGCAATTATGCCACTTTAAATTGCAATTTACTGCTTGTAAATTATAAGATTGATATGAGTTTGTTTTCAACAGTAATTTTGATTTGTAGTCGTAAATATTTAATATATTTAGCGTTTTGTTGTAGGTAATTAGCGCAGCTGCTACCTATTTAATTATTTTGATCCAGCTGGAAGTGGCACATTTACAGCGAGTTTTGAAAATAAAATGAGAAAGATAAGGAAATTATAAGCAAACGTTTTTAACGAATTATTAATTTATTTAATTGTTTTTACAGAAAAATATATATTGTTTTATTTTATTTCTAGTAGATTTGTTGTGTCCATTGTTGTACCTGCAGAAACCTTAATATAGGCATTTAAATATATATTTTCCTACAATCGCATATAAAAGTAGGCCTTTATGCTTTCATTTGACAACGAAAAGTTGGCACTTTCCCGCTCTAGATCTTTTTGCTCACTTTCTCGCTCGCTAAATCAAAACAATGCAGTAAAACAATAGTTTTTGTTTTTAGAAATTAGCGTTTCTTGGTTACCGATGATATAATCACATTTTTATTTGTCGTCAAAATATTAATTTTACATTTTTGCAACAAAAATTTAATTTAAAATCGATTGTAGGAAAAATCTTGTGTGTATTTCGAGCGCAAAGTGTTTTTGTCGCTCTCGCCAGATTGTCGTGCTCCGCTATCGCGTCGCACGACAACATTCTGGCTCGCGCGACAAAGTATCACTTTGCGCTCTTAATACACAAATAGCTATTTTTTTAATTATTTGGGTAACCAATTATTTAATTGATAGAACAATAAATTACCATCCTTCACTTATAAATAATGTTTAGTTTATATTAAAAATAATTGAAAAATTGAGTAATTTTTTTAATAAGAAATTAGTAAATTTATTTATTTAATAAATGTAGTAGACTGCTCTCATCGTAAGAAGGATCACTGCTGCAAAAAATAGTTGCGCGCTCGAGCTAAGCCCAGCCCACACATGGGTTAAGAACAACGATGACAACACAGAACCTCACAGAACATATGTTGAACACCCCTACAACCTTTTAAAATTTAAAAATGGACTTGGTCCAAACCAAGTTTGGTTTCTACACATCCCCACCGGGGTCCCCTTTACATTCTGGTCGGGCTCTAGATAAATTCACTATTTTAAGTTATTAGCCGACCACCTCCACATATTTTTTACCTATTCTTGTTTTAAAATTATCACATTAAAATTGTTAAATATAAAAATATAAACTTTAAAAGATTGATAACGGCGACTCCGACAAAATTGACATAATTTCTAAATACGTAAAATGTATTTATCAATTTAATAAATTTAGTAAATAAAAGCACTATTTTGAGTTGTGGACCGACCACCTCCACCTATTCTTTCTCCTTTTTTTAATTTACACTTATCATATTAAAATTGTTAAATTTAAAAATATAAAATGACAAACTTGAATAGAACGGTACCGGCGCATCCGCCAAAATTGAAACAATTTTCAAATAGGTAAAATTTATTTATTTTTATATAAAAAAAATTCTTTTCATTATTTTGTTATTGGCTGACCACCTCCACCTACATTTTTTTCTATTCTTATTTTACCCTTATCATATTAAAATTGTTAAATTATCAAGATGCCTTAAAAGTTTGGTACGCGCATCCGCCAAAATGCATACTATTTCTAAGTATGTAAAATTTAACTCTTTTTTGTGTGCCGACCATCCTCCACTAATTATTTACCTTATTATAGTTACTACCTTAATGAATTG
The DNA here is from genome assembly GCA_963556235.1 of Cryptophagus acutangulus. Classification (NCBI taxonomy): domain Eukaryota; kingdom Metazoa; phylum Arthropoda; class Insecta; order Coleoptera; family Cryptophagidae; genus Cryptophagus; species Cryptophagus acutangulus. The sequence continues at coordinate 31,215 of CAUVYR010000170.1, read as the reverse complement.
CAATATAGGGCAATTATGACGTCTTTTAATTAAATGACGTGTTTAGTTTATATTCCGAAGTTATGAAACTTTTATATTTATACTTATTTTCTTTAGAGGATAATAAATATTGTGTTAATTTGAGAAGAAATACATTTGCTGCATTTTTACCAATTCCAGAAATTTTAGTTTAACAATTTATTAGTTTTGAATTTATTTGACGACCTCCTCGTCAAATTATTATTATTTTATTTTTAAATTGACTATTACTTATATTTTATTTTAGTATATATTTTTTACTTTAATAATAAAAACTAATTTTAAATTATTATTTTAATTTTTTTTCATTTTTTTATAATTTTGCTTTATATTTTAAGGGTATCCCGAAAATTACCGATTTAAATTATTTTTACGCCCAGAACAGGCCACCACGTCCTAGCATTTGCCTCACTTTTTTCCGTACCTGCTAATGCATTGAAACGAGATGCATGCAATCCCGCCTGCTACTATATATTCTTTGTTAAATTTTGCCAAAACCACGTAACTTTTAGATTTTTTTTTAGAAATATATGAAGATTATTTATTGTAAAATTGCGAAAGTCTATAAAATAATCAAACAAATGCATACAAATGCTTCAAACAATCAATTATTTATCAATAATTGCTT
>CAUVYR010000170.1:0-30369 GCA_963556235.1 Cryptophagus acutangulus | reverse complement strand
AAACAATTAATGAGATAAAATGTTGGTGTTCAATTAGAGTTTTATTGCATTCATTCACATATGATAAATTCATATAATTCTATAGATAGTGAAATATCACAATCGCAAAACTGTTTAGAAGAAATAGATAAGCAAAAATCAGAATGAAGAAACATCGATGAAACCATAATATATGCAAAGTGTATCAATGTGATGGTGTATTTTTTATGTTTTAAAACATTGAGGTTCTTGTATAAAAAGGGTGAATTTTGAAGAAGAAAAAGTCAATCGAAACTTACATCTTTGAGAGCAAACAACAATCTCTCACTATCCTCACATAATCATTTAGTAAAAACATCAAGAAGCCTATCATTTGCTGATGGTATGTGTACATTACATCTGAATCTAATAATTATTCACATTCTGATTCCTAAATTTGTTTTGTAACACCCTGTGTTAAATTACTTGTGTGTGGCTATGTTACGGTCCCCACTACGCGACCCCACTACCGCGCCCCACTCTTGCTACACAGAGTCAAGAGGATCTATCGATTCTCGCATCACGACACTTTACGTTCAGCTTCGACACGAGCAACACGTATGAAATATCGCACCTCAACTTGTACATACATTCTTTTAATAAATACTATTCGACTGTTTTCATCAAGTTAGTTGTTTTCACATAATACCTCTCCTTCTCTCAAGTATTAAGCATAAAGGAAGCTTACAACTGGCGCCCAACTTACGGCCTGTTTAATTAATTATTAGACAGAAGAACTAAGCGACATTGCAGTTCAGGTAATTCGATAAACATTTGCCACTTAGGCTTTGATTGTCTTTACTTGGTTAATAAAAAGGCTAGGTTACCTTACGTTACAAGTTCGATATTACATTCGCCATTTGGCTTTGTAAAAGTCTTCTTGTATGAGAAAACAGTCCACCAACTAACGCATTTCCTAGATTACTTTCGCCTTTATTAGGCTTTGTAATCATTTCACTCTAAGGCTTACAGCCTTGGTAGGTACTTAATAGTGCTACGGTTATATTACGTTCGCCATTTGGGCTTGGCAATAGTAACTTCGCAGCAAAGTTTCTTGTCTCCTTATTTCGGTTAGCCGTCTCGATAAGCATTCGCTTGATACAAGCTTTGTTTGTCTTTCGCAACTGACCATCATTGACACTGGATCGAAGTCCATATTTACTGAGATCCCGGCACCAAGCAAATATGGCGTTACAAATGAGCAATAAACAATGGCAGGCATTAATAGCTAGCTTTCAAGCAAATGCAAACATAGGTTCATTTAGCACTTGCACAGCACGGTTTGCCGGAGAACGCAAGCACGACAAAGTTGAAGAGTTCATTACAACAATTTCAATTTTTAAGAAAATAGAAAAGATTTCCGATGCTAACGCAATAAAGGGGTTACCGCTGTTACTCGTTGATACTGCGTCCACTTGGTGGCAGAGTGTTAAAAATGAAGTGGTTACTTGGCAGGAAACATGCAGACTCATCCGTAATGCATTTTCACCAGCAAAACAGCCGCATCAGATTTACACTGAGCTATTCGCTACTAAGCAGGATCACAAAACAACCATAGACGCTTTCATTTGCACTAAACGTGCATTGCTGGCACAACTCCCAGCCAACCGACACAATGAACAGTTGCAATTAGACCTCATCTATGGATTGCTCCATATTGATATTCGAAGAAAAGTTCCTAGACAAGACGTCCATACATTTGCGGAGCTTTTGAAGAAAGCCCGTCTAATTGAGTTGCTAAAGCAAGAAACGGAAGACAAATCGCAAGAAATAAAATCAACAATCGATTCAAAGAACCCCTCAACAGATCTGCCAAAGAAAGTGACATTTTGTGGTTACCGTGGGCATAAAGTTGAAGATTGCCGCAAACGAGCTAGTCAAGGGACAGTAACGGCAAACCAACAACCACCCCGAAATCCTACGACCACTAGCAAAGAAGAGACCCACAAAACAATTGCATGTTATGGGTGTAACAAACCAGGCTATTTTCGTAGCAACTGTCCAGATTGCAAGTCAAAAAGAACGGAACCAATCGCCGGGATAAATTTTTATTCAATCACTGCAGTTTGCGACAACAATACCCAAGTGCCAACAATTCCGGTACAAATTTGTGGGATAAACGGTCATGCACACATTGACACGGCTGCTAGAACCAGCGTTGCCGGAACCAAACTATATGAACTCCTTAAACGCAAGCAATGCCAAGTCAATACGACTAATGCAAATATAGTACTAGCGGATGGCTCGTGCCAAGAAATGGTCATTGTACGAACAAAAACGGAGATAGTCATGGGAGAGCGTACCTTGCCCATAGATTTCATAATCCTACCGAATGCTGAAGACAACCGAACCCTTTTAGGCATCGACTTTCTAGAATCAGCAAACATTATTTTAAATCTGGCCCAACAGAATTGGTGTTTTGCACAACCCGTCCAACTCAACATGCGAGTAGGAAATGCACATGCTACCAAAAGATCGCCAGTGGAGAGAACACCGCGACAAGACGCGCCCAAGAAAACAAAGACATCCTGTGAAATAGAAGAAATTTCCAGTCCATTTCTAGAACACTATGCCAAACAAGAATTAACATTCTTAGAATTTGGATCTCCAGAATCGCTGGAAGAAGAAGATAAAGAGAACCAGGATCCATGGAAACTAATGCCATTAGAACAATCAGCCGCCTATCGTTACTCAAGTCGACCTCCGGTAGCCACAAACACCGAACTGTTGCAAATCTTCCACGACTGTTTACCGGATGAGTTCGAACTACCCAACCGAGACCCTAGACGAATGGTCACATTTGACTATTACGATATCATGTCCATTGATATACATTTACGAAACGATGAGGCAACCGAGTTAACCTCGAACGAACAACAACAAGTTAATGACTTGTTAGCCAAGTTTAGTGACATCTTCCAGAAAGAAGGTCGTCCAACCACGTATGCCGAACACCATATAAACACAGGGGAACACACCCCCGTAGCTGTAGGTGCTTATCGACTCTCACCGGCTCGTCAACAACAACTGAGAGAAAAGTTAGACCACATGCTTATGCATGATATTATTGAGGAGTGTGACTCTCCCTGGACGGCACCAGTAGTGATGGTCCCGAAAAAGGACAACGACGTCAGAGTATGTGTTGACTACAGGCGACTAAATTCAATAACAGTCCCTGATCGATATCCGTTACCTCGGATCGATGATCTTCTGCACGCTGCAAAGGGCACTCCAATCATGACAACCTTAGATTTGGCATCAGGTTACTGGCAAATACCACTTCGAAAAGAGGATCAGGATAAAACCGCGTTTATCACTCCTTTTGGAATATTTCGATTTAAACGAATGCCGTTTGGGCTGCGCAACGCGCCTGCAACCTTCCAAAGACTAATGGATCGTTTTCGAATCGGATTAAGTAAAGTTGCATTGTTAGTTTACTTGGACGATCTAATAGTTCGTTCCAGCTCATTCACTGAGCACCTACACGACCTAGCTTTGGTATTTGAACGCCTACGCATCTACCATCTTCGGCTGAATAGGGAAAAATGCCATTTCGGATGCCCAATGATAAAATATCTGGGGAACATCATTACTAAAGACGGGATTCATGTTGACCCTGCGAAAATTGAAGCAATATCAAACCTGTCATCACCAAGGAATGTCAAGCAGCTTCTAACGTTTTTGCAAACCTGCTCATGGTATCGTCGGTTTGTTAACCAATTCGCTGGAATCGCTAAACCACTAACCAATCTCACGAAAAAGAACGTTGAATGGAAGGGGAAAAGAGCACAACAATCCGCCTTTGACAATCTCAAGTCACTACTTACCACCTCGCCAATTTTACAACAGGCTAATGCAGAACAACCTTTTATTTTGAAGACAGATGCAAGCGGTTATGCATTAGGGGCAGTTCTTGTGCAGGGGGAGGGCTCCAATGAGCACCCAATCGAGTACGCTAGCCGATTGCTAACGGCAGCCGAGCAAAACTATTCTACGACAGAAAGAGAAGCGCTGGCCGTTGTATGGGCCATATCAAAATTCCGTGGCTATATTGAAGGAGCTGAGGCTATCGTTATAACCGATCACCAACCACTGCGGTGGTTGATGTCCTTAAAAACGCCAACAGGACGTCTGGCTCGATACTTTATCCAGGCCACCTTGTGATAAAGGAAAGGACCACACATACTGTGTGTGTACCATACAGATAGATTTACCTGGAAAGGGTGAAGCGGAACTCCGAACCGAGCAACTCAAGGACCCTACGTTAAAACCGATTATAGAGAGTTTGGAAACGGCCTCCGGAGATGAACGTTACGCTCGATGGATAAAAATGGGCTACCTATTGAACAAAGGAGTACTTTTCCGTTATTCGCCGGAACAGACGATTGACTCCGCATCTCTAGTCGTTCCGCAGCAAGACCAAATAAAGGTCCTGAAGGAATATCACGATAGTCCCACTGCAGGACACTATGGAGTTGACAAAACAACTGATCGAATTGCTTCGATCGAATTGCTTCACGGTATTATTGGGACGGGATGAGGCAACAAATTGCCAAATATGTTGAAAAATGCATTGAATGCCAACGGTACAAAGCCACCAATCTTAAACCAGCAGGATTACTCCATCAACGGCATGCTCACAACGCTTTGAAATTTTAGCTATTGACCTATTTGGACCTCTACCCGCTACTAGTAAAGACGAAAAGTGGATTTTGATTGTGGAAGACACAGCAAGCCGATGGGTCGAGTTGTTCGCCTTACAGGAAGCAACTTCTGAACACTATGCCAAGATTCTTTTGGACGAGATATTTATGCGCTACGGTCTTCCTCGAAGAATATTTAGCGATAATGGAACACAGTTTGTATAAGCGGTCGTGCAACAACTTACCTATTGTTTAGGAATTAAACAAATTCTCACGCCTGTATACCATCCGAATGCGAATCCAGTGGAAAGAAAGAATAGAGACATGAAAGCTCAATTGGCCATTTATGTGGGTGCTGATCATAGGACCTGGTCAGACAAGCTGCCAGCTATTCGCTTTGCTATGAACACGGTACAAAGTTCAAGTACGGGATTTACGTCTGCTTATATAACTTTCGCCCGAGAACTACGGACTCCACAAGACGTTACCGATGACCTACGAACCCTTGTACAGTCGGAAAACTTTGTCGCCGAAATCACTCCTAGACTGAAACGATTAGCCGAGACCCTTGCGCTCGCTAGAGCAAATACCGAGTCATTGCAAGCTCGTAATCAGGAAAGGACTGATAAGATCCGTCGAGAAGATCCCTCGTATCAAGTGGGAGATCTGGTTTGGGTTGATACCCACTCCTTGAGTAACGCCGCCAAAGGATTTACTTCGAAGTTTGCACCTAAACGCGATGGCCCATATATCGTTTTACAGAAGCGGGGCGCATGTAGTTATGAAGTGGCTTCCCAAGGATCACCAACGACGTCTGTCGGAACCTACCATACCTCAACTCTTGCTCCCTGTTCCATTACAACTACCGAGCTACCACAGCCCTTACTTCCCATCCGGAAACGGGGCCGATTCAGGAAAATATCAACCATTACTGGCGCTACGTCGAGACGACTTCAGCACCAGAGGGGGAGACTGTAACACCCTGTGTTAAATTACTTGTGTGCGGCTATGGTACGGTCCCCACTACGCGACCCCACTACCGCGCCCCACTCTTGCTACACAGAGTCAAGAGGATCTATCGAGTCTCGCATCACGACACTTTACGTTCAGCCTCGACACGAGCAACACGTATGAAATATCGCACCTCATCTTGTACATACATTCTTTTAATAAATACTATTCGACTGTTTTCATCAAGTTAGTTGTTTTCACATAATACCTCTCCTTCTCTCAAGTATTAAGCATAAAGGAAGCTTACAGTTTGATTTTATAGATTCCAGGACAGATAGAATTTCAGATGAAGCATTCGTTAAAAAACTATACAGAACGCTTTGAAGATAGAGTCAAAGATCATTTGGAGTTTTTAAAGAAGTTGGGGTTTGAGTGGTGTTTAGAACAATACAAATGAAATCCGAATATATCACCTGAAAGAATGTATGGAAATGGAAACAAAGTGTTGTAGAGCGATGTCAGTATGTGAAGACTATTTAGAAGGAAAATTGGATTTAACAAACCTAAATCAGCTACAACAAAAATACGAATATCCGCTTCCCCCAGATGATGATAGCGATGCTGAGTCGGATGTTGACTATGGTGTTGGCTATGCTGATGATGCGGAAGATAATGATAAAGAAAATTATAGTTCAGATAATGGCTATTTTAGTGATAGTGATTAAATACATGTTTATATTTTTCTAATTTTTATATCTTTATTTTTGTATTGTACAATCAATTGAAATATAACATACAAAAGAACTATATATATATTAATAAAAACTTTACAGATTATTTTTTTCAATCCAAGAATTATTTGAATTGTCAAACCCCAACCACTTTACAAAAAATTTACTACCACGTTTTTTAATAATTTTTTCTACAAGATACACATCGGAATGTTTTGTTTTTAGTAATTCTTCTTCATGAAAGGAGCCTTTTATGGGATTATTTTGATAATCTTTAAGTTTGTATGTTTTTGGATTTGTTAATAATATTTTAACAACCGTGAATATTTCTGTAGACCAGTTGGGGGTGTATCTTTTTTCAAATATTTGATTCTGTTTGCTAACACGTACATGATCACCTATTTTGAATTTAGGTTTTGCTGAATCAACAATTTTTAAACGATTATAGGATTTTTTCAAGACATATTTTTCATTATTTTTGTTCACATCAATAGGCCTCATTGCAATAGTTCGATGGGTTGTATTATTGTATTTATTCAACAATGTTGGTAGTACCCCCAACCATTTATACGACCCCTGTAAGCTAAATCTTCGCCACATTTTCTCCTTCAACGTACGATTGAAGCGCTCGCATATACTCGCTTTTAAATTGCTATATGAGGAATAATGATTGATTTGACGTGCTGTCATAAAGGTTTTAAACTTGATGTATAATTTTGTGGGACACGTCCTTCAGAGAATACTTTTTCCATTGCTTGAGCTACATTTTCCGCAGATTTTTGCTTGATAGGTACTGCCCATGCATATTTAGAAAAATTATCAATAACCGTCAGCATATACTTGTAGTCACTATTTATTTTTGCATATGGAATCATTTCAACCAAATCAGCCTGCCAAGATTCATCCAATCCACGAATAATTACACGTCTTCTACGATAGTTTTTTCTTGCAGGGCTATGTATCTCTTTCACCAACTCTTTTTTCGACTCACTCATCTCAAAGGATTCTATGAAAATGAGGCAATTCTATCATGTTTTTTTCCAATATATATATATATATTTTTTATTTATAGAAATTTGTTATTGTTTATTTTGAGATTTTAAAAGAACAATTTGATTTTCCAAATAAGAAATATGATTAACGGTCTGTCTACTTAATTGTTCATATTCTTTAAATTTTTTGTCTGAAATTATTGATGCTTCATCATGTTTAAAATTAATATTCAAAATAGCATTTTTAAGACTTTTAAAATCACTAGCGGTTTGTCCAATTAGGTATTCATATTTTTTTAAATTGGTTTCCGCAGCTAATACCGCTTCTTAATTCTTATTCTTAAGTAGTGAATATAGACTCAGTTTTTATAAACTTATAGTGTGACTTTTGTGAACAAAATCTTTGCTTTATTTTGCCATATATTAAATGGTATAGGTAAGTAATAATATCTATTTATGCAACCAGTTAGGAAATGCATTTTTTTGTGTAACGAGCGGATTTCTGCGGGACGAGCGCAGCGAGTTCTGCAAAATAACGCGAGTTACACAAAATAGCATTTCCTAACATGTTGCATACAAGATTTTTTCTAATTTTTACAAGAACCTTCTCAAAAAAGAGTTTTTTAAACTTATGATATTAATAATTTAGTGAATTTTATCAAAACAAGTAGGCTTTATTCGGAACTTTTCATCACCAGTTGTGAAATATTTTTCATTACATCACCAGTTGCGTAAAATGTGCCGTTTGCCAACTACAATCGATTTTGAAAAGTCACATTTTACATGCCAAAATTAGAAAAATAATATTAATTAAATATATAAAAATTAATATTATGTACTCACAGTTTAGTACAATGGAAGTAGTAAAAAAATGCGTGATATGTGGAGCGTCCAATGGAAATTTTGTGAAAAACCCAACAAAGTTAGGCATTGGAAAAATACTAGATACAAACACATCCACCATGGAAATAGCACCTAAAGAGGTTCGGGAGCTTACACACTTATACTGCAAGGACAAAGAGTATTGCAATAGTGAAAAATGTGAATGCTTTGAAGCAGGCCTTAAATGCATTGATATATGCAAATGTTCACTGTTCTGTGGTGATAAAACTACAGAAAAATTGGACACATCTGATGACGAAAGTTTTTAAAAATAAAACATTTTTTTATGCAGTTAATTGGTAATAGATTTTATTTAATACGGAATTTGATTTAATTTTCTGTATGATATTATATTTTTACATAAAATTTTGTTCTTTTTAGTTCATATTATTTACTTCATACTCCTTAGATTTTTATTTTTAATTAAATTTTGTAAATTAACTATAAGAATACAGTCCGAGTGTTGTGTTTACATTTTTCTAGCATTAGTGGGTTGCACATATTTGCTTAATTTTGTTGTTAAACTTAATATTGCACTAGTTAAGTCAGTTCGTCTTATGTTCAGAAACAGTAGAAGCTATTATTGCATGTACCGGCCAGTCAAAGCGTGCAAACTTAGAATGCGGCTGGGATTTGCATGTTCGACAAATATTTTAGTAAAATACGCGATCCCATGTTTTTGTGATCAAAATAAAGCTGAGAAAATATGGAAGTTTTTTATGAAATAAAATATAATTTAGTAAGCGTGTAATAAAAAGTTATATGCTGTCAAAGTTAATAGTTTTTATTTCAACACATTTTCGACTGATGTTTGTGCATTTCTACCTGCTTTATTTTAGAATAAATCAAAATAAATGTTACATACGCTGTTTGTCTGATGTATAAAGGTAATTCTGGTAAAAAAATTATATATCTCACAATCAAATTAATAATTTTTTAAGTAAAGTAATCTAAAAAAACGTGTTTTTTAATAAATCATGTTCAAAGGGCAAATACTACTTCTTACCCCGAATTTCAAGAAAAAAAACATTTATTTTTGAATTTGTCAAGCAAGTATATACATTTTGACACCTGTTTTATTGTGTTATACTATTTTCCGGGTTATTCCTTAAATAACTAAATAAGCAACTTTTAGCTGCTCGGCCGCTGCACTAAAGTAGGTGATAACTGTCGAAGAGTCCCATGTAGTTGAATAACTTGGAGTAGGAAGCTTCAAATTATATAGACCCTTCTAAAATTTTCTGACCAGACGATCTTTCCCCAGACCTGGTGAAATTAGAGCCAAAGACGATTGTTATCTTTTACTATAAGGATCGTAAACCTAACCGGTTTATGCAGACAATGAAGATTTAAATAGCAAAATTTCTTTATTGATTAATGACAATTAATAATGTTACTCGTATCAATGTCAATCTTGAACTTCCCGATTCTCGGAAGCTCGCCTTTTTATACCTAAAATAACTATGACGTCAAAACAAATGGCATGTGCACCAATCAAATTCAATATGCCAGAAGCCTCTATAAATAATCAAAAATCACAACCAACTTCTAATAAATACATAAAAAAAAAACAATGTCTATTTCATAACATTCTCTTACCTTTTTTTTTTAAGATGGTGGAATGCGTTCTTATGCACTATCCCCTGCCATATCTGCCAGGGAGTGTGGGACTCTTCCCACTAAGGGACATACCCACTAAAAAACCATCTGCTCTCCCTAACAGCAGCGGGACCGCCTCCCGGCCTTACTTCACTGCTGTTAGTCGCTCCAACCACCCCATGAATTTTCTTAAACCAACTAGTTTAGAGTATTTCGTTTAGAGTACTAGTTTAGTTTAGAGTATTTCGAAATGTTATTGATGTACGGCAATAACATTTCACAATACTCTTCATTTGAATACATTTTACGTAATAAATTGCAACAAAATCAGTGTAATTAAAAAGTGCCAAACTGACATTTATCAGAATCATTTAGAATATAGTGGACCAAATAAGTTGAAAAAGTTTGTTCGCAACAACCTAGATTTAAAAAAATGGTCAATTTGAAATTCTGCGTTGTGATTGGTCAACTTCAATGGTCCATAACTTGAGCACTATCATACCCTGACATTTTTTTCTAACACTGTTGGTCTTAGAATGTTGTCCGGGATCTTCAGTTTACGGGTCCTCCACCTGTTCTGAATCACCCTGTATAAGTACTGCTTTACCCAAATTTTTTTGTAAAATTTGTTTTATCAATCTTATTAATCTCTCCCACCATCCGCCCCACTGAGCGGCTGCCGGTGAATTAAAACGCCAAGTGATTCTTTCTATGGTACTATAACTTTTAATTTCTTCCCAGTCTAATAAATAAAATGCATTGTCAGCTCCCACAAAATTCGTACCATTATTGCTAAAAATTACTGTCGGTCTTCCTCTCCTTGCTATAAATCTTCTCAATGCTTGCAGAAAGGCAGTGGTTGATAATGAGTTAACTAATTCCATATGTATAGCTCCAAAAACTGCACATGTAAAAATGCACACCCATATTTTACTATGATTTTTTAATTGTAACGGACCAAAAAAATCCACTTCAGTAACTTCAAATATTGCTGCATCCCTTACTCTTTCTTCAGGTAGTGGTGGATCAGTCACTTCTAATCTATTAGCATTGTATCTCTGACAAATTACACATTTAGAAATCACCTTCTTAACACATTTTCTTCCACCAAGAATCGAAAAACTTTTCCTCAAACTATTTAATAGAATTTGAGGTCCAGCATGACACTGCCGAATATGTTTTTCAAATACCATTCTAATAACTACAGGATCATTTGGTGAAATAGCCGAAAATTTAAATTCAAAAGTTTCATCTCTTCCTGACTCTTGTCTCTTAACGATTTCCTTAAAAAACTGCATTATTTCCTGCTTTTTCTCTTCTTTATTCTTTTCTGTACATGGATCAGCAATTCCAATAACATCTAAATCCCATAAATTAACTAATGGAGAAATATAACAAAGTAGTGTTGTAATTAACATAGTTGGTGAACTAATTTTATTATGGTGAGAGAATGAAACCTTTCCCATTAATGTCCAACCAATTAATGTTTCCATAACAACCAATCCTGATTGAAGAATATGCTTTTTACCAGTAATAAGTTTTCCTGCAATGTCTGCTCCAATCAATACTTCAATTGGACCATCTTGAATGTCATCAATAATAATTCCAAGATCTTGTAATTCTTTGAACCATGGCCCGTCTCTAACAGAAATTACATTTTTACAAGTTATTGGTTGAGCTAAAGCATCAAAATTGCATTCATATTCTTTATGAAGATTTCTCATTGATATTTTATAATAATTATGTATGAGTTTTTCTGTCTGATTACCTCTTTCTTTTGTAATTTATGTAACCGAAATTTTTATGGAGATGAATGTTACAGTATACACATAACCCAAAAATATTTTTCAAATGGTACTACTATTTGTGAGGGTATCAAATATTGTGAAAAATGTAGATAAGTCTATAGAGTGTATAGTGAATATATACATAAATGCAATTTAATTTTTTTTAAAAATTTGTTAAAAGCATGTAGATTCAAATCATTTGTGCTACATGCAAAAAATTAAAATCGACAGGGATTCTTTTTCAGATAACACACTATATGTTTTCTTTGATTTAGAATGTACGCAGGAATTGTCTATAAAAAACGAAACAAAAAACAATTTATTTGAACATGTACCAATTCTATGTATAGCACAACAATGTTGTTATAAGTGTTTTGAAGATGTTACAAATATATGTAATATGTGTGGTAAACGTCAACATATATTTTATCAAAATCACCCTGTAAAATATTTTATGGACTATTTGTGTAAATTACCAAGACAAATTTTTAAAGAAGTAATTGTGTTTGCAGATAATTTTAATCACACGATGGCCAATTTATTTTAAAGTATATATTGAACGAGTTAGAATACATACCAAAAGTTTTAATGAATGGTAATAAAATTTTACTTATTGAACTTCAATCGGGTGTTAAATTTATTGATTCTTTAAACTTTTTTCCAATGGCTCTTTTAAAGTTACCAAAAACCTTCAATATTGATGGATTAGAAAATGGATACCTTTCTCATTTTTTTAATATAAAATGGAAAATTTAGAATATAATGGAACTTTACCAGATAAGAAATTTTATGGTTGTGAATCAATGTCAATAAATGAAAAAAAATCTTTCAATATTTGGTATGAAAATTTACATCAATCAAATTACACTTTTAATTTTAAAAACGAGTTAATTATGAATTGTATAAACGATGTTACCATTTTAAAATCCACATGTATAAAATTTAGAAAACTTTTTTTAAATGAAAATAATGTAGAGGTGTTTCGTAAATGCATTACAATTGCAAGCAGTTGCATGTATGTATTTAGACAAAATTAGCTTATACAAAATACTATTGGTATAATCCCACATGGTGGATATAGAAAAAGTGATAAATTTTCGTTTAAGTCTTTATTGTGGCTCAAATTTATTGAACATACAAGAAATATACGAATAATTTCTACCGAAAATTTTAAATAAAGGCGAATTTTTGGCCGTAAAGTAGATGGGTATTGTGAAACTAATAATACAATTTTTGAATTTCAAGGTTGTTTTTTTCATGGTTGCACATCTTGCTTTCCAAATAATCGGGATGTTTAAATATTAAAATATAATGATACGTTTGAAATTCGGTACGAAAACACGATAAATAAAATCGAGATGTATAGAAAAGCGGGATATCAACTTGAAGAAATGTGGGAATGTAAATTTAATGAAATGTTACTAGATAATGTTGATCTAAAAACATTTGTTAATACGCAAAATGTACCGGTTGAACCATTAAATCCGCGAGATGCATTTTATGGAGGTCGCGTAGAAACTATTAAATCATTATATATTTGCGAAAATGATGAAAAAATATTTTATCCGAAATCGTCAGTAAAGTACTAAAGAATCGTCAGTAAAGTAAAAAAATCGGCAGTAAAGTAGAACTTTACTGCCGATTTAATACGAGTTTAATATTTTTATGTATGCAATCACATATACATTTCAGGATGTGTCTATATATGCGCCTCCGCAAACAAATAATATTTTAAGAAAACACCGCTGCTGCGGTGGATTAGACACTTTAATTACATGTCGTATAATCACATAATAATTTAGTTTTATTAATTATATTAAAAGATCACCGCAGTAAGCAAATATTGTTTTAAAATAACACCGCAACGGCGGACCAGTAGACACTTCCTACATTTGAACTGTCAAATTGTCGATTCAAGTAATTGTTGCTTGTGTGTGTTTATCCACATTTATTGCATCTTAACAATAAATATCAAGGTAATTTTGCACCAATTTGTTAAATTATTGGTATTTAATAATTTGTTTACAGCTAATTTAAGAATAACCAAATGGAGGTCGATATTAATAATGACGAGAATGGCGTTGGTTTTGATAATATAACCTGTACACCACCAAAAGCAGCAGCTTACAAATACTGCTATATTAAAGCTGCTTATTGAAAAGTCCAATAAATATAATTGTTAAAATTGTCATTGTCAATTCAATACATTTAACTGGTACAAAAACCTCAAAACAAAAATAATTATTATTAGTGTTAATAAATGCGATTTCGGATAAAATTTAATATGCACCTCAACAGTAAAGTCATTTTTTATCACTCACGTGGTTATTTGCCTTGGCTTTCGCCTCGGCAAATAATTTCCACATTCGTGATAAAAAATACGACTTTACTGCCTTGATACATAAATAACTATTATTACGATGTATGTTCATTATATCCATACATAAATAAGTACGGTAAATATCCTATAGGTCATCCAAAAATTTACATAGGCGAAGATTGCCCCACATTAAATGATAAATTGAATGGTATTATAAAATGTTCTGTTTTGCCGCCACACAATTTAAGTATCCCGGTGTTACCGTTAAGAATAAACGGAAACTTAATATTTACATTATGTTATACATGTGCTATATATAATATAAACGCATGTAATCATAAAGATGAAGAGCGAATGTTGACTGGTACATGGGTAATAGATGAAATAATCGTTTCTCTAAAAGAAGGATATAAATTACTAAAAACTTTCGAGTTTTGGCAATACGACATTGAGCAATACAATTATGAGTCAAAATCTGGTGGACTATTTACTGAATATGTAAATAAATTTCTTAAAATGGAACAAGAAACATCTGGATGGCCGTCTAACACTGAAGATATTCATGAGAAACAAAAATATTTAAATGAATATTATGTGAAGGAAGGTGTTATGCTGGATACCCAAATAATAGGATATAATCCAGGACTACGTGCCGTATCAAAATTACAATTAACTGCATTATGGGGAAAATTTGGAATGAGGGATATTTTCACGCAAGTTTAATTCTGCAATACGTATGAACAATTATTAAATTAATTAAATAATCCTGGTATGAAAATACATTCTACATTGTTAATCTGTGAAGAAAAAAGTTTATGGTTACCTATTTATCAATTAGTGAAACGACTGTGCCTCATAAGTGCGTCAATGTACCCATCGCCCCATATACAACATGTTTGGCACGACTGCATCTCTATAAATACTTAAAACTTTTATCTAACAGAATACTATACTATGATACTGATTCAATAATATTTACATACAAATCTGGTAATTGGTTACCTGAAACTGGTAATTTTCTTGGTATGATAACCAATCAATTAGAATTATATGGCTCCAATGCATACATTTCTAAATTTTATTCATGTGGTCCAAAATCATATGCATTCGTAGTTACAGATGGAATTAAAATTTTAAATATTATTCTAAAAATTATTTAATTAAAGAGGTAATTTTATTATTTATTTCTAGTTTATTACTAATAAGTAACATTTTTTTTCTCTTTGTTTTTACAGATATCTCTAAACTCCGGAAATCAATCAACAATTAACTTTATCACCTTCTCTCATTTAGTGGTTTCCGAAGAACAACGTAGAATCAACGGTGAGAAATGTGTGAAAAATCAAATTCAACTAACCATTCCAAACAAAATTGTTCGTGTCAAACCATTTCGAGTGGCAACTATAACATCACAATCAAAAATTATGAAACCCGTGTATTTGAAGAGACAATGTAGGAATAATTACGATTCGTATCCATATGGTTACAAAAGACTAAATGCGTAATATTTAAGTTTGTTATCAACATAGTTTTTACTTCATATTTTAGTTTTTACTTATTATTTTTATTTTTAGTTTTTTTACTTACTATTTTTAATTTCAGTTTTTTTACTTATTATTTTTAGTTTTAGTTTTTTTTCACTTATTATTTTTAATTTTGGTGATTTTATTACAATTATCTATATGATTTTTATATTATTTTTATATATATATATATATATATTGGAGTAATTTTTTAAATTATACTTATATTTTCAATAGACATCATGAAAGTTGTATTTGTTGATATGCAAAGCTTTGTTAAATTTAATAATAAAAAATTTAATTTTATTCCAAAAGAAGTAAGTGTTTTTAATGGAAATTCTGTGGCACATTTTCTATTCAAACCACCTATAAAATTTAATCTGCTAAATGACGATGAAAAAAACAAGCAATTTGGTTGGAGAAAAACTACCACGGAATCCGTTGGAGTGACGGGTTTTTACTACAAAAAATGCTAATACCATAATTGTAAAAAGTAATCAAAAGTATGTTTGCTTAAACAAATATTTAAAAATAAAAATGTTGTTAATTTTGAAGATTTTACTGATGTAGAACATCCAAATTTTAAATTATCTAACTCTAAGCCGAAATGTATCTTTCATAATTCAAATTATTGTCATTGTTCATTTTCAAATGTATTTTTATTATATAACCAATTTATTGAATATAAAATGTAAATGTAATTTAAATGTAACTGTAATTTGAGTTTAAGACCGCATTATATATTAAATTTGTATGTCAACATATTCAGTTGATTTATTTTTTACCCGCATCTATTCTTATTTGCAAGAATAATGGAAAGAACATACCTCATTGGTGAAGAACCGCATTGATGATTCTCATAAGGAACCAATCGAGTGGCCTCACAAACTTTATTACCCTCGACAAAATGGCTCCCAAAACACCAATTGGGAACCTAAGATGCTGGTAATGGTGGAACCTAAGGTAGAGGCGGAACCTAAGGTGGGCCGAACCCAAGGCGGAGGCAAAATCCTTGGCGGAACCTAAAGCGGAGACTGAACCTAAAGCGGAATCTAAGGCGGAGGCGGAGAATGAGGCGGTGTTAGGGGCGGGGTAGTTCAAGTGGGGGGTCCTAAGGAGGCGGAGTTAGCTGGCGCCAGTGAGACCGCCCCCGTCTGCTTATTATTAGTAATATGTTTAAATATAAAAATACAAACTCTTTTCCTTATACGTACTTTTGCACCAGCTCAACTAACAGATTTTTTTTGTGTTGTATAATGTTTTCTTTTTTGATTTTGCATTTTGAGAACTTAATACACATTCACAAAATTATTGTCAAACCAAAACACAGATTATTTCCGCAAATTCATAAATGTCAAAACAAAATCTTCTTCTTCGCACTTGCAATAGTTCAAAATCCTTGCAATAGTTCAAAATCTTGCTTTAATCTAGGCTTTGTCCAAACAATATTTAGATTGTTTTATACGACCGGTGATATAAATAAGACGAGCTTGTTTATAAGATAGTCGTATTAAAAACTTATCTTAAGCTTCTTTTATACAATCGGGCATTAAAGTTACATTTTAATGCACATTCCAATTATTGACTGTGATTCTGAGTATTTCTAGAAACATATATATTATTTTAGGTATTTCTGTATATAGTGGAATACTTACTACTACTGAGAAATACTACTACTGAGTATTTCTAATAGTATATTACATAACGAGCGCGGAAAGTGACGCTGAACACACGAGTGGAGAAGTTGACGAAGTTGAAGTTGACGAAGTTGACAAAGTTGGCAACCCACGAAATGTGTTAAGTCACTTTCCAGCGAGTTATGTACGCTATTTTTCCCACGACCAAACAATAACCTAACGAATATTAATTATTTTGGCATCTTTTTTAATGATGTAACAGTCAATATGAGAATGAGGCGATTTTCAATTTTTTTGACTACCTTTTGTTTTCCCCGGATATTACGACTACAGCATTTTTAATTTTAATTTAAAAAGCGTCAATTAAATTTTAAAAATATCACTTTAATAATGAAAAGTATCATATATATTTTAAAAATGTCAATACACTGTATTAGTGATGACGTAGCCACGAAATTTTTGTTGGTGTAAAACTGACTATTGAGTCAAACAAATAACTGTCAATAGGAAGTGTCAATAGTATCAACCTAAATCGAACATTCATGTTAATGTTTTAAAAAAGGTTATGTTCAGTTTTAAGATGTTTACTTGCTAAATTGGTATAAGGTAAGTAAACCAATTGATATTGTTTGTTTGCTTAATGTTTTTATTCAAGGTTTTTATTTTTATTTTTGATTCATCGACGCATTTGACGTAAGTCGATTTTCGATCTAGTTGTTTGTGTGACCCAGAAGTTAGATTTACTCCATTCAAAAATACGTCACACTAATACAGCGCATTAAATATTCAAAAGCATAATTTGTAGTTTAAAATAATCAATTGAATATTATAAAATATCATTTCTATTTTAAATATATCACATTAATTTTAAAAAGTGTCATTTGTATTTTACAAGTATCAATTGAATATTCAAAATCGTCATTTGCAGTTTAAAATAGTCAATTCAATATTTAAAATATCATTTACATTTTAAAAATGATCATTTGTAGATTACATAATAAGTAAAAAAAAATCAAGTGTGTTATGGTCTTTTATCATAGCAACGGTTTGTTATGTGCAAATTATGGCGCAAATCAAAGATTAATTTGTGCTTCAGTTTATCAACAAGGATTTGCACTTAACAAACCGTTGCTATGATTAAAAACCATAACACACTTGACATTTTTTTTTTTACTTACTATGTAATTTACAAATGGTCTTTTTTAAAATTCAAATGATACTTTTAAATATTGAATTGACTATCTTAAACTACAAATGACGATTTTAAATATTCAATTGATACTCTTAAAATATAAATGACACATTTTAAAATTAAAGTGATACATTTAAAATAAAAATGATATTTTATAATATTCAATTGATTATTTTAAACCACAATTGACAATTTGAAAATACAAATGATACTTTTTAAAATTATTATGAAGCTTTTTAAACTACAATTCGAATTGGTGTAGTAAATGCAAATTTTTCCTTGCCTGGGACTAGAGGCTTCTGGCAGAGGTCTCTGCCAAGTCGCACGCTATTGGTCGAATCTTTAACGCACAGCTTAATCGTACGATATAATATCGCACGGCCGAATGATATTGCATGCTTTCGTCGTATGTTTCTTGTACGGAAACTATGCTTTTTGTATGTGTTCGTGGGAAATAGTATATTATACACCAAGGGTGTGAAGTAGATTTTCTAGCGCGAGCACAGGTTCATATCCCGAGATGCGCAGCATCGAGGGATATGATAGTGCGAGCGCTAGAAAATCTACTTCACACCCTTGGTGTATAATTTTGCACTACTAGCACGTCTAGTCCGCAGCGCCATTGACAGTTGACAGAAGAGTAAATTCAATTGTCGTAATAGATTGTTTGATTTTGTTTAAATTGAAATTTAAATTGAATTTCTATTAAACCGCTATTAAAACTGTTCGAATATCACAATTATTTATCATTAATATAATTTTGCAACTTCCAGAACCAAAAAAGTGCGCACTAAATGTACCATTGGAAAACGCCCAGTGAAATTGTAATTGATAGTTACATAAGTTTTAAAAATTAATTTTACTAATTTACACAACAATTTCATTGCTTAAATAGTATCAGATAAATTACCTACAACATAGTGATTCTTTCTGTATAACTTTCTTTTTAAATTCTGCTACGGTATTATCAGAAATTCGAATTATGTGTTTATTTACCCCGGGGTTGTGAAACGAAATTTCACAACCTCTCACCGGCATAGGTAGTGAAATTAAACTTCTCAGTTTGTTAATCAATATCATAAAGTCGTGTTCTATAGCTAGTAGTGTAAAAAAGTACTTTACGTATTTTTGAAACTTTTTTTGAATAAATTCAATGTATTTCTTTCCGGAAATACTCGGGATACAAATATTTCCGAGTTTTTCTTCTTAATTTATAATTTGTACACCATATTGAAATCTTTTTTCCATTGGTGTTTTCTTTCTACTACATCTTTTCATTTTAAAATTATCTAGAAAGCTTTCTATAAAATTGCTTTGATTTATTTTCTCATTTTATTTCATTTTCTTTCCCATTTCTCCTAAAAATGTGAGTTTATTTGGTCTATCTTCTTTATTTTCATCTTTATTGCTGTTATTATTTAATAGTTTGTAAAATTAATTTCAAGATTTCGCAATTTCTCATAGGTACCATTATCCGTAACTTTTACATGTTTGAGCAAATATATTTGATTAAGATTTCTAAGATATTTCAATTGGTGAGTTATTAATATAGTGCATCTGTCTTGTGTATTCATGTATTTTCTAAACTGTCTATGTTAAATTTAATCCATGTATATATGTGTGATAATTATAATTTTGTCCTGTGCAAACACCCGTTGTAAAAGCATTAAATAACTAATCTATTCAAATATCCAAAAATACGTTCATTAAAAAGTTGTTTTCCGACCTGCAATTTTAAAGTTAAAAATGTTTCTATTTTTGTTGCTGAGAAATTTCTGATCTTCTGAAAAATGTTTATCAAAAATTCTCAGTTTTCCCAAAACTTTCATGCTCATGTTCTGTCTCCCAGAAACATTTAACAAAATGCTACAAAACTATACAAAATACAAATTATGTGTTCTTATGTGTTCCAATTAATTAATTTTAAGGAATGAATCAAGCATTACAAACTAAAAGTTTAATACATACCTCTTCCACTCTCGGAAATCTATGCATAATATAAAAATGATTAGTTTTAGTTGAGGTACAGTCAGAAATACTACAAACAAAATCAATTTTAAAAGGAAACGAAGCACAAAACAAACAAAAAACCACTAACACACGATTAACAACTGTCCTAATACACCAACTTGCACAAAATATTAAATTTAATTGAAGCTTAACCAGTTTTATTTACTAATAAAACTACTGAAGCGACTTTTCGGACTAAAACAATGTTGTTCTTGTGATCACTTGATAAGGACAATTACTCTGGTTTTGCTCAAGCCCCCTAAAAATATCTATAAAAAAAACAAAATATTTTAAATTACAAAAACAGCAGCGATGTAAGTGAGTGATACCGAAACTAAATACTCAGTATCAGCAATTTTATTTAAATTTCCACACCCTGTTCCCAAACCGCATAACTAGTAAAATGATTCTCGTTGGAACGTGGTTCTCGTGCTATACTTCTACCTTTTTAGTACCGCCAATAATGTCATTATCAAAGTACTAAACATGTAAAAAAAAACAATAAACATCATCGACCACTAAAACAATACAAAATCACTGGTATATGATAAAATTCATGGCTAAAAATAAAGTCAAGTTGACTATGTCCTGACCTATTGTATCAAATGCCCTAGACGTACACTTCTATTAATACGCTGGGCGAGCGCATTACAGGTATATGCTACTATAAATAAGAACGTATGTCTGCCAGCGCTGCAACATGATTTTATAAATACAACCAATGTGAATGACAAAGAAGTTATATGCACGTATGTCTTTCGTCTTGTTGTCATTCAGTGCCGTCGTGTTAATATAATGTTTTAATTTTGTATTAGTGTGTCGCTGCTGCTTGGAAGATATTCTACGCTACTGGTAAAAAATTTACATGGCCTTCAATTGATTTGGTTCAGCTGAGAACCCACAGGTCAGAATAGGTACCACTATAAGTCAATTTACCAGCTTGTTTTTGTTGCGCTACAATATAAAGCAGCCACTCATGAATCAATTCTAACATTGCTAATCGAGAATATAACATAAACTGGACGCTCAATATGTTTCATTGTGTCATCAATAATAGCGTCTGAATCAAACCGGTACTAAAACAGTTGCCATAGGCGGATCATTATTAAGGGGTCTCATTTGTATTGTGAGTTGCCAAATTGTCAGGCGTTATCGCAAAGACTTTGTTCCGAATGTCTGACAAGGCTATTGAATATTTATTTTAATAAAGGCTGGGGAATTCATCAAAATCTAAAAAAATTGGTAATATTGCTCAACTGAATAATTTATTTCGTTTATTTTTGTAATAAACGAAAAAAAAAGAAAATTAAAAAATTTCCTCGTTGGAATTTTTAAATAACGTGGTAAATCCATGGTTTTTGGTTTCTATCGAATCGTGTAAAGATTTTTCTGTTTTTTTTTCTGTTTTTTTTTGCCCTAGCTAGATGAGAACGTAGCGGGTACTTTAGTCGGTACAGCCTCGGCAGCTTCCTTGACTTTTTTAGCATATTTAGACACAGTTTTTACAGAAATTCCTAAGCTATTTGCCACCCGTTAGAACCAGAAAGTGTGCTTATGTTATAGTCAACAAAGCTTTTTTTAGAGAAATTAAAATTAAAAAAACTTACCTCTTGGATACAGTTTAAATTAAGAAACGGACACCCATTCGCAAGTTTTCTTTAGAAATATTTGATTAGATTCACCAAAATATGCTGGTGGGCCGAACCCAACTTTTGTCGCAGAATTTTGTCAATACAACAATTAAAATCTTTCACAGCACAATTTTCACTTTACTAATCAAGACCTTATAGTTACAACAACAAACAACGAATACTTAGGAACACAAGAATCATAAAACGAATCAAAAACACAAAAGCATAAAACGAATAAATCTATAAACATCCAGAAGGACGCTGATGGTTGACAGGTCTAGATCGTTGTGAAACAAAGTTTCGCAAACTATTTTCATCCTTGCCTAGCATACGCTAAGAGACCACGCGTCGGCATTAAATACGTCATAACGAATTTATTAGTGAAACGTTAAAGTAATAACAGTAAACTAGTAAACTAGGGCGCATTCGAACATATTGAGCGTCCAGTTCATGACACAGCCTCTAAATTAAAAAAAAAAACAATTGTTGATTACTTCTGGTGCATTGATTTGATAATAATTGGACAAATTAAGAACGTATGGTCAAAATCAAGGTCAAAATTCTTGTAGTTTTTCTACCTGGTAACATTGAAAGTATAAAAAAGAGGCTTCACCTATTTTAATACTTTGAAGGAACATTGTTCTTGTGTCCGTGCTAATAAATAGACGTACCCACTGATTTAGAATCAGTTTTTCGATTTAAAAAATATTTTTTTTAATGTTCAAACTTCTAATGAAAGTTTACTACTTCATTTTTTAATCATCAAGTACAATATTCAAAATTAATACTCCCTATTCTCTTTCTTCAAAAAATTTCAATTTACAAATAATCCACAACTTGACTAATAATTTAAGTCTATAATATGATAACTTTTTAAACAATTTTTTACCCTGTTTATATATTATTTACATGTTTTACATTTTTACTTTGTTTTGTATTTTAATTATATACATTATACTCGATGTTTATATACTCTTAAATAACAAATTTACAAATTTATATACCAATTTAATTCCTTTGTTCCAACTCATTAAATGTTACTTATATATCACTTATATGTTTCAATTTGACACATTTGACTAAAAATAATTACAAGACTTGCATAAATGTTCAATATTAAATTTAACCTATTTTAGTTTTCCACACTTTAAATTGTTAAATATGTTGTACTACAATTGTTCTAACTCATACTTATTACAATTATTTTTGATTGGTGTAAATATGTTTTTTCTAATTGTTACACATTTTTTTTCTTACCTGATGATGATACTACTCTAAAGTATCGAAACTAGTCGTAAATAAAAAATGATGATAAGATGATAAAGGACCGTTTTTCTTTCCTACAAACCTAACAATTTAACTCTCATGGATTTTCAAACATTTTGAAACTATTTAGTTTCATTAAAAACTATTTAGTAGTTAGAATCGTAAATTTGGTTCAAATAAAATATTTATCTTGGCAGGTATTCACGTTACAAATTGTGAATTTTTACAAATTTTGAACTCTTCAACCCAAAATAAAAATTTAACCCTCTAAAAAACTCTAGATTTTTTGAAAGCATTCACCACTTGGTCTGTACACGATACATATGTTCAATATTTGGTCAAAATCGGGCGGCAACTTTAAATGATTAAGTGGATTCACTCATTTTTCCATTTTTAGCATGTTTTTGACCTATAACGCGCAGGTCTTTGAGAACTTAATATATTATAATAGTATACTTATAAATTATACACCACTTATAAATAATTCTGAGTTGTACCAGAGATGATACATAAATGACACATTTTGATTTATGGGCACACAAATAGCCTCTAATGTTCCAAAAAATTATGTTCTAATAAATTCGCTTAATAAAGTATTGAATAAACACTTTAGAAAAATATTGCCTAATATCCTTACAAATATTCCTTAGCACTGAATTATATTAAAATATTAAATTCTATTACTGAATAAAGGCGCACAAACAACAAATAACGAAATGAATTACATCCATCTACCCTTACTATATCGAGAACTGTCCTACTTTATCCTAACAATATCTTTATGCATTGCCCGAGTCCCAAAATGTTGGTGCCGTATCCCGAATTCCCCGTTAATACGTTATTATTAAAATTATTTTTCACTCGTAACACTTACTTAATTACCTCGTTAATCACTTATATAATTCAAAAATTTAAATTTTCCGCGATCGCGTAACCTAGTCTAGAGCATTGAATCCTGACCACCATTTACTGCTTATTTTTTTATGTAGCAAACGCTGGTTAGTCCAATCCCCTGGATTTCGACTACCTCACAATAGGTCCGTCTACATAGTCTTGGGCACCGAAATATCAGACGTTATATTACCCGTTAGCCCGTGTCACTTCCATGTAACACCAAGCTGACTGCTTGTGCTTGGGACAAGGATCTCAGGTCTTCCTTTACTACGTCTATTCTAATTCTCCGCTCTAACCTCTCTTCCGACCTGCTAATTCTTCTTTCTTCTTCGTAGTCTTCCGTCCTTCTCAAGTGGTCTAGGGACGCACTTAAATTTCTCGTTTTGGGGTAGGTCCTGGTCGGTTCTTCTTTATTCGTCTCTTCACTCACCGTTCTTCTTCCACCCCCTGGTCATAACTTTGCCCGCGATTAAACAAAGCTCCTCAAAATCCAGAACACAAGGTACAACACAAATATGACCAGCCCGGTTAGAATGCTGGCCAACAGCACTTCGTGGTGGATTGTGCTCCCTTCTTCTTCTTCTCCGTTGACACCGGTCGCCGTGGCCACCACGATTCCCACTGGATTGCGATGGAATAATAAATAGGCCACGCCTATTGATAGAAGCGAAATCCATAACAGCACCATGGAATCGCTGTGTACACCATACTTCTCCCCGTATGTGAGGATACTCTTCGGCATGGCCTGGATGGCGTTTTGAATATCCCTTAAAATTTCCCTCTGGCTAGTTAGGTTGAGGTGTGGTATCTCAAGGGTCCAATTTGTGTTGAGGCACTCCGTGAAATTGTTGTACACCAATTTACGGAATCTCTCAGCTGGGTAGACCTTCATAGACTTCAAGGTGGACCACATCGCTGGCAAGATGTATGTCGTCTTGGCTTCTGTCGTGGCATCCTGACGGCAGGGAAAGCGTTTGGGTATCATCACTTCTTCCCCGATGATCAATTCACAATGGCACGGTAAATTGATCTTCACTGCGCCCGTCTTCTCCTCGTTGTCGATTTGAGTTTGGTTCGTCCCGCACTTGATCTTCGTTCTTCCTTCTCCTTGGGTCAATATGTACTCGCCCTCGATTGCTTCCACAATTGATATGGCTGTGGATGCATGGCAAGACATATGGCAGTAGTTGCTGATTTCTTCTACTCTGCTCTACCTGGTGCATTGTTGTTGCTGACTTCCTGGTGTAGTCCTCGAACTGCTTTGACGTCGCTCCGATGCTAGTAATCGTGTCCGACAGGCCTCGATGCAACCTCTGAATCTCTGCCTCTAATTCCTCTTCTTTAACATGAAACTTGTCAAGTTTATGTTGCGTCGCCACCCCACAACACCACGATAGTCCGTCTCCCACAAAGTCAAGCGCCCTCTTTGGTCGCCACTTCCTGGTCCTAGTGTTCGTTTCTTCTATGTTGTCCCAGTCCTTCTGTTCTTTATCGTACTTTATCGTGGTCCCTCTGGCTGCTCGTAGTGTGGATTAGGGCCATCCACAATCTATTATTCAACAAATGTAATTCCTGATTATCCTACCTTAGGCTAATCCTTCTCCCCTAAATTTTGAATTTACTCTATTTTTCATGTTTCTACCTGTATCTTAGCCGTTAATCGATCTACCCAACTACTAACTATTATCTATCTATTACTGAATTAGGACGCCCGATTTTCCTAGTTACCGTCGTCACAGCCCGGACTAATGGGCGGATACCTAGGGGACTAATGGGACTAAGGGGGGACTAAGGGTCGTTATACCTAAGTATTCTCCCGACATATACAACGTCGTTTTTCGATTTGGGTGTCGGCCCTTTCTGAACCTCATACTTCACGTCGCTCAGTTTTCTAGTTATAAAGTAGGGTCCAAACCATCTTAATAGCAACTTTTCGCTACGCCCTACTTTTCGTACTGGCGTGAAAACGTTCACTTTGTCCCCTACTTCAAACTCTACATGCCGATGCCCTCCATTGTACCTGTCCGTATCGTACAATTGTCTCTTTTCTATCTCTTCTACGGCTAGCGCTCTAGCGGCTACCGCCTTTTTCTCTGACCGCCATTGCGTCGGAGTCGGGGTTTGCGGGCACCAAATTGGCCTCAGTGGGTTGTACCGCTTCTCTGCCATAAACAAGCATAAACGGCGATACCTTGGTACTGTCCTGTCTCGCGGTATTATATGCAAATGTCACGTGGGGCAAATGTTCATCCCAGTCCGTTTGTTCAGTATTTGTATACATGCTTAGCATGTTCGCGAGTGTCTTGTTCAGTCTTTCAGTCAGTCGGTTGCATGAAGGGTGGTAAGCTGTCGTGAAGCTGCTTACTGTACCCATACTTTTTAAGAGTTCGGTTACTAACGTCGCGTAATAATGTGCTCTAAAATGAATTTTGGCAACTGTGTTTTTGCGTTTCGGCTCAGCGGGTAGCGTAGTCCGTGGCTACGATTATCATTGTTTTCCCGTTTTTACTTCTCCTAAATGGCCCTAAAAGGTCGATCTCTATTTTATGAAAAGGGGTCGCTACTGGAATTGACTGGAGTAGCCCTTGTGGCTTTCAATGGGATTCCCCCTTTCTGGCCTGACAGTCGGGGCAACCTTTAACAAAGGCTTCTACGTCCTTCTAAAGCCCCTTCCAGTAAAACCTATTCCTAATTTTATTTGGCGTTTTTGTTATACCTAAATGCCCTGATAACGGTTCGTTATGGTGGCTAAATAATATCTCCCCTACTAGGTCTCTCGGTATAACCAACAGGTTGTCATTCCCTGTCAAATTCGCATTTTTTTATACAAAACGTTACCTATCAAATTGATTTTTGCGTACTTTCGTGAGGCTATTGATCCTTCTGTAGGGTCTCGTACTATATTGATTAGTTCCTTTAATTCTAGGTCAATTCGTTGTTGTTCGCCGAGGTATCGTTTGTCGATCAAGTAGGTGTGTAGGTCGTTGGTTTCTTCTTCATCTTTCGGTTCCGCTATTTTTGTCGGGTGTCGCGAAAGGCAGTCCGCATCTTTATGCGCTATCCCGCTTTTGTGGATTATGGTGTGATCAAACTCTGACAGTTTAATCGCCCATCTGGCCTACCTCCCTGTCGGGTCTTTCATGGTTTTCAACCAGCAGAGAGCGTGATGATCTGTTACGATCTTCACATACCTCCCGTAGATTAGGTGGCGTAGATAACTCAGGCACCAAATCACCGTGAGTCCTTCTAGCTCCGTTATGGTATAGTTTTGCTCGGCTTTAGTTTAGCTCCTACTTACATACGCGATTGGGTGCGCGTTTCCGTCCTCTCTTTCTTGTAGCAGGACAGCGACAATTCCATAAGCGCACACGTCCACTCTCATTTCACATCCCTTGTTTGGGTCGAAGAAATTTAGCACGGGTGCCGACGTGAGCTTGAGTTTTAACTCTTTAAACGCCTTTTCCTGTTGTGGCCCCCACTCAAACTTTGAAGTCTTTTTTGTGGACTCGTACAGCGGTCGCGCTATCACCGAGCAATTTTCGATGAACTACCTGTAGTAGTTACACATACCCAGGAAACTCTGTACGTCCTTCACCCATTTGGGGTTAGGGAAGTCCCGGATGCTCGCTACCTTCTCGTCGTCCACTTTTATTCTTTCGGTTCCTACTACGAAGCCTAGGAGTTTGACCTCCTCCTTCAGATAAATACACTTACTTGGTTTTAATGTCAATCCTGCGCTGCGTAGTCTCTGAAAAATCTTTTCTAAGTTTTTCAAGTGCTCGTCTATATCTTCTGAAAATACTATGTCGTCGAGGTATATCAGTACTTTGCTCCACTTCATCCCCTGAAATACCGTGTCCGCTAGGTGCTGGAAGGTCGCAGGTGCGTTGCACAGACCGAACGGCAGTACGTTGAACTCGTACAACCGGTGTCCTTGCGCGATAAAGGCCGTAAGCTCCTTGTTTTCCTCCTTTACATTTACTTGTCAGTATCCGCTGAAAAGGTCCAGTATCGTGAAGTATCTGGATTTGGCAAGATACGTCATGATGTCGTCGATATTTGGTAAAGGGTAGGTCGATTGTTTGGTGACGCTGTTCAACTTCCGCTAATCCACGCAAAATCGCATGGTTCGGTCCTTCTTTTTTGCCAATACGACAGGGCTCGCCCAAGGAGAGTGACTGTTTCGGATGATCCCATTCTTTAGCATCTCATTGATTTGTTTGTCAATAACTGTTTTCTCCGTGTGTGACGCCCTGTAAGGCTTGCTTTTTATGGGTTCTGCCCCTTGTACGTCAATTTCGTGTTTGCACTACCCCGTACTTCCCATGGTGGCTGTCGTTTTTGCAAATACGTCCGAGTATTCGCTTAGCAGTTTCTTTAACTGTTCCTGCTTCGGCTGTGGTATTGTTGGGTTTATTTTATGATCTGCGAGCGTAACTTTGTCTTCCGTTTCTTCCATGTACACAATCATCCCGACATCGGCAACTCCCCTCGACTCGTGCAGCCATCCTATCATTGTACCCTTAAATACCCTTTTTCTAGTGTATCCTCGGTTTTCCACCACTAGCTCTATTCCTGTGTTGTTTATCTCTGGCGCTGACTTCAAGGCTAGCCCGTGTTTGGTTATGTAGCTCTCGGCTTCCTTGAAATCGTAATTTGCTTCCTTATGTGCGGCTTTTCCCCCGCTAACTGATAATCGCATAACTATCTCCCTCTTTGGCATGAGGTTATAATCCGCAGCTGCTCGTAGCCTTAGCTTCGCCGGTTCCCCCTCTGTTACAGGTACTATCAGTGAGTTACCCTGTTTTGCCTCTCTTCCAAAGGGTAGTCTGACCCTTTTACCTTTATCTTTTAACTCGATGCTGTTGTTTGCAAAGTCGATCATGGTCTTGTAAGTCTTCAAGAAGTCCACTCCTAGGATTACGTCCTTCGGTGTTTTTTCGATGACTACCATCTTGTGCTTGCATCTGAAAGGCCCTATACAAATGTCTACTTGAGTGTTTGCTAAAATGTCGACAGAATATCCTCCCGCAGTCCTCAACACTGCTGGCGAGTACGTCAGTTCTAGGCCTTCCGCGAAGCTTTTACTGACTACGCTTAACGAGGACCCTGTGTCGAGTACAATTCCCATCCCTTCTTGGTGGTTTGTTGTACCCTCGACCGTCAGAATCCTACCAAATCTCCCCTTCAAATTTATTTGAAGGGGAGAAGACAAAAACCGCAAACAATATATATATTTCTAGCTGAAAATTAAAGTAAAAATTGGGTGACAATTTCTTTAGCAGTCCAACATTTTGTATTAACGGCTGCTAAAGTTTGGCCGGGTTAAAGAGAAAAAAAAAATACAACACATATTTTATTTGTTGATGTGCAATACAGACTCTGTCGGCAAGATTTTTTATTTGTTTGTTGTACCAGATTGAGTGCCAGCCTCAGCAACCCTAGCAAAATTTGGCTTTTAATTCTGGTTTTTTCGTTATCAGGTTGGATGTCAGCCCCAACATCCGCACAAGTTGTCTTTGAACCCTGATTTTCGTTTTTCTACTAAGTTGAATGCCAGCCTCAGCATTCTAACAAGTTGACTTTGAAACTTAGTATAATTCGCCGAAAAGGGAAAACAATCAAGAATATTGACCCAAAAAATAAAAAATTAATGCCTTTTCAGCAGGTTGCGAAGAACCTGCCAGAGATTTTAGGCGCCTCCACCATATGTCACGCCCTGGGGTATATTTATGGGAAGTAGACGGGCGCAACGGGTCAATATCACAATTTTAATAAAAACAAGAGAAATTGGAATCAAAATAATATTTTTATTTTTTATTTACATGGTTGCACACTTTAATCCTATGGGCAGCGTCGTTCGGAGGAAGCTCGCATCGTCTTTTTGGGCACTTTGTTTTCTCACTCGAATCTTTTGTACAGGTCTGTCCCTGTACTTGCCGCAAAACGAACTAACTCCAATTAGTTTGAAAACTAATTA
Source organism: Cryptophagus acutangulus (assembly GCA_963556235.1). Lineage (NCBI taxonomy): Eukaryota > Metazoa > Arthropoda > Insecta > Coleoptera > Cryptophagidae > Cryptophagus > Cryptophagus acutangulus. The sequence continues at coordinate 313 of CAUVYR010000170.1, read as the reverse complement.
GAATTCCGAAATCGCTAAGTCAGCGCGGCGATTGACCCATCGATCAAGCGCTGCATCGACTTCCGCTCGCGGTTCAGTTGCCCCGAGCGCGGTTCAATTGCCCGGCGATGCTGATCCGCGTTATTGGTACTATCTCAGCTATTGATGAGGTCAATAGCTGAGTCTTCGTGACATAAAAATATTTTAAATTTTAAATATATTTAATTTTTAAATATAAAAATACACTTTTCCTTATACGTACTTTTGCACCAGCTCAACTAACAGATTTTTTTTTGTGTTGTATAATGTTTTCTTTTTGATTTTGCATTTTGAG
>CAUVYR010000169.1:0-241540 GCA_963556235.1 Cryptophagus acutangulus | reverse complement strand
TGTGTTTCTGATTTGCACTTGTTTCCAGATAATATTCTTGGTGATTTTTTCTGCTTTTACTTTACAGTGTAAAGGGATTGGCGTCAGTGTTTAATGGGATTGGCGTCACTTTGATCAATGTGTATTCTGTTACTTCCGTCATTACAAAGTACCCGAATACCTGGATTTCTGTTGGCGTGTTTATAACTTTGTTTTTCAATATTATTGAGTCTAATATTTGAATGTTTGCTGGAATCTTTTTTGCTGCTTTTGATATTATTTCTTTCACTTGTGCTGGTGAGATGATGTTGAATATGTTTCCTTGATTGTGGCTTATCTCGAGTATTCTTGTATATTGTGTTATTATTTCCGTTATGCAGTTTGTAACCACTTGGTATGTGCTAAGTACGAGTATATGTATTGCCAGTTTATTGTGATCTACTCTCGCGAACCACATCTGCATTTTGTTTATTGATGCTAATCCATTTTTGTATTTTTGTTGAAAGTGCGTCATTTGTTTGTAAATTCTTTGCTTGGTTTCATTGAATGTTTCAACCGCTGGTAGCATAATTTTTGTTTGATGACTCGACGTTTTAATTAGTTTATGTTGATTTTTGTCCAATTGTTTTTCCAAGGATTCCTCTTTTGACTCGATTACTTGTTAATCCTTTTTAAATCCATTTTGCTTGTTTTTCTAGTTCTTTTAGCTGTTGCACAAACTCATTGCACTGAGTGTCTTCGGTTTTGCCTTCTTGCATATGGTTTCCATTTGTTGGGTCATCGTTGAAATACTTTCGAAGTCCTTATTCATCTTCTCTCTGTCGTAGTTCAACTGTATTCTGAAGGTGTCTCTGTCGATTTTTGCATGTCCCATGTGTTCAACGTATAATCCTGGGTGAGGATATTGTGTATCGCTCGTTTCATCTTACTCCCTCCTGCTTTTTTCAGTGATACTACTCTCACTATTCCATCCTTTCCTGGATGTGTCTCTATTATTCGCGCTAACGGCCACTTGCTTGCATTGATGTTGTCTTCTTTTATCAGTACCATGTCTCTTTTATTTACGTTTTCTAGTTGATTTTTCCATTTGTATCTTTGCTGTAGTGTATGCAGATACTCTGATGACCATGCGTTCCAGAAATGTTTCTTCATTTTCTGAACTAATCTCCATCTGTTGGACAGGTTGATATCTGTATCATTGGATGGCTCTGCTTCGCTGATTAACTCTCGTTCGATCAGGAAGTGGCTTGGTGTTATGGCTTCTATGTCGTTTATATCATTTGTTTGTGGGCATAAGGGCCTTGAATTCAGGCAATTTTCTATTTGGCAAATCAGCGTTGTTAGTTCTTCAAACGTTAATGTTGTATCTCTTATCACTCTTTTCAAGTGATGTTTCATGGATTTCACTCCGGCTTCCCATATTCCTCCAAAATGTGGTGCTGCTGGTGGGTTGAAATGCCATTTTGTTCCATTGTTTGCCAGTTTTTCTTCTGTCTCTTTAGATACTGGCTGGATGATGTTGCTGGCTCCAACAAAGTTGGTTCTATTATCACTGTACATATGAGCGCAGTTTCCTCTTCTTGCCGTGAACCTTTTTAGTGCGGCTAAACAACTTTCTGTTGACACTGACCACTTTTGGGTGAATTGCTTTTGTTGCCAGGCCTACAAATACTGCTATATATCCTTTGTATGATTTATCTCCTCTTCCTTTGGTAGCACGTATTTGGATTGGTCCTGCATAATTCACTCCTGTGTGTGTAAATGGTGGTGATGGTGATGAGCTACTTAGCTCTTGTACTTTTTGTATGTTATGCATTTGTTTATGATGGAGCTTACTGCTTGTTTTCCATTGATTATCTAGAATTTTCGCCTTGCGAATGCTAAAGTTAGTCGAGCATCTCCATGCAACGTATTTTCATGTGCGTTGTTGATTATTAATTTTGTGAGGTGTCCATGATTTGGTAGTATCATCGGATGTTTTTTGTTGAACGAAAGCTGAGAATTTTGTAGTCTCCCTCCAACTAGTAGTATTCCATTATCATCAATAAATGGGTTTAAACTGGTTATTTCACTGTTTTTATCCACTTGTTTGTTTTTTGTGATTGCCTTGATGTCCTCTTTGAATTCCAACGCTTGCGATATTTTCGTAATTTGCTGTATTGTTTTTTGCATTTCTTCGTTCGAGATGCCTCCTTTTGTTGTTTCGATTTTTCTACATCGTTGTATGAATCGATTGCAGTAAGAAATTACTTTTACCATTCTTGTAAATGTAGCCATTGTGCCTGGGGTAGGTTTTTGTTTATTTACTATTTTTATTTTTGTTTTTGTTTTTTTTTTTACTTACTGGTGAGCAGATGTATTTTGTTGCGCCGTATTTTATGCTTGTTTTTGGTTTTTTGTACTCCAATTGGAAGTACCTTTGATTGTTGTAGTCAATGGCTAATATCATGTTAGGTGTATTTAGTATCCAATATGATCCATTTCCTTTTTCAATATTATTGAGTCCAATATTTAAATGTTTGCTGGAATCATTTTTGCTGCCTTTGATATTATTTCTTTCACTTGTGCTGGTGAGATGATGTTGAATATGTTTCTTTGATTGTGGCTTTTCTCTAGTATTTTTGTATATTGTGTTATTATTTCCGTTATGCAGTTTGTAGCCAATTGGTTTGTGCTGAGTATATGTATTGCAAGTTTATTGTGATCTACTCTCGCAAACCACATCTGCATTTTGTTTATTGATGCTAATCCATTTTTGTATTTTTGTTGAAAGTGCGTCATTTGTTTGTAAATTCTTTGCTTGGTTTCATTGAATGTTTCAACCGCTGATAGCATAATTTTTGTTTGATGACTCGACGTTTTAATTAGTTTATGTTGATTTTTGTCCAATTTGTTGATATCTTCATAGACTTCGTCGTTTACAACAAGTACTGCCGTCATCATTTTTCCAAGGAGTCCTCTTTTGACTCGATTAATTGTTAATCCTTTTTGAATTTATTTTGCTTGTTTTTCTAGTTCTTTTAGGTGTTGCACTAACTCATTGCACTGAGACTCTTCAAAACAAGCGGATTTCTAAAAAATAAATAACGCGAGTTACACAAAATAGCATTTTCTAACATGTTGCATACAAGATTTTTTTCTAATTTTTACAAAAACCTTCTCAAAAAAAAGTTTTTATAAATAATTTAGTGAATTTTATCAAAACAAGTAGGCTTTATTTGGAACTTTTTATCACCAGTTGTAAAATATTTTTCATTTCATCACCAGTTGCGTAAAATGTGCCGTTTTCCCAACTACAATCGATTTTGAAAAGTCACATTTTACATGTCAAAATTAGAAAATAGTATATTATTCAATGAGTGAGAAAGTTGGCAATTATTCACGAGGATAAATACTATACTTTTTCTGCTTTTATTAAATAATTGCATCAATAATTGTCAAATGGTAAATTAATTGTTAAATAGGCGAGAATAATTTTCAAATACAGGAATACATTCTTGTTGCATTTTTATCATTTTATTAAAGAATACATACAAGATAGAAACGGTTCACTATTTGTCCTTATTAACATAAACATTAACTGTACCATAATTTAATTTTCTCAATTTGACTAACGTTTGACGTTTGAATTTATTATCATGGCATACTACGATATTTCACAAGATATTTTTCGATAGTATAATGTAAACTCGGCCTATGATTGGTTGAGCATAATGGAATAATGAAAATCTCGGCATACGATTGGTTGACATCCATTGAATAATGAAAAAATATTTCATTTGTTTTTGATTAATAGAATAATTGATAGTTTTCTATACTAAAAACAACTTGATAATGCTCGAATTATTTAATATGAGCAGAAAAAGATTATTTTTTCACATTTATGATTAAATTTTTAGAAACTATACGGTTTTTTAGCACACTGGATTAATTGGCTTTGTGATTTGTTTCCCATATTTTTTTTCTATACCAACGGTTAATGTAATCTTCGATATATAGTAATGGATATTTTAATATAAACTAAATTTCAACTAATTTCCAAACTATGACTTTGTAAAATTAGTTTGGAGGATTATAAAAATGTCTAAGTTGTAACATAAACATGCAATCGCAAATAAATCATATTTACGTTGTTATTAAACGAGAGATACAGATATAGTCCATTTAATGACTGAGTAGTTAAATGATGTATTTTACTCACTCATTGTAGTGGATAAAAGAACATCTTTTTCAATAAAATTGGATAAACAAAATTATATAGTTACCTATATTTGCTGCAATAAAGGATTATCCATCACATTGGCCTATTCCAACACGTGTTGTATTTTTTAATTAGACCACCTATGTTCAATGCATGATTTAAGATCAAGTTCTAATTTTAATTATCATGCACAATATTTGATAGTATTTGGTATTTATACGATTTCCAACATAGTGCTATTGAAAAAATATGTCTATAGTAAACTAAACTCAATATCAGCTGTTTTGGTTCTTCAATAAAAAAAAAATCGTAGGTGGCGTAATAAATTAGAACTTATTATGTAAGCAACCTGATATCACGTGACATCATTGATGTGGCAACCAGCCAGAAAACTGAACGAGTTGAACCACGAACCACGCCCAAGAAAATTCGTTCACTAAAGAAAGGTGAAAATTAACTGTTTGTAACCACAACCACATTAGAGACCTCTACAAGTTTTGTCTACGTCTTAAACCGAAGGATCATCATCGAAATGGTTTTCTACAACGCCATTCAAGATGCCAAAATTTTTGTACAAAGAAGCCACGTTAATGGCGGCGGATATCGCTGACAAAATCAGGTATTTCTATTCTATTGTCCAATCAAAATAGTTCCTTTGAAATCGTATGTACAATCCGTTGTCCATTGCCACGTGGCTGGTTACATATCAATTCGTTCCTTTAAAATTTTAAAAAAATCGTCCATAGTTTGTCCAAATATTTATTGCGGTCACGTCATCAATTTCTCGATCTAGTTCAGACGATCGTACGTATGGCTACGCTATGCAAGCGCATGACAATATGCTTGTTAAAGTGATATGACGATTTTATCGCTTGTTAAAGTGATATGCGTGATATGACGGTTTGTATCAACAAACCATAGATGGCGCAACAAATTAGAACTTATTAAAGTCCCTAGATATCTAGTGACTTTAGAATTTATTGCAAGCAACCTGACATCACGTGAGATCATTGCCGTGGCCACCAGCCATAAAGCTCAATGAGTTGCAATACGAACCACGCCCAAGAAAAGTCGTTCCCTGAAGAAAGGTGTGAATTAACTGTTTGTAACCACAATCATAATGGAGACATGTACGAGTGCTGTCTACGTCCTAAGCCCAACGATCAATATTGAAATGGTTTACTACAACGCCAGTTACTGAAAGGTTCAACGTAGCATTCAAGACGCCGCGATTTTCATCCGAAGAACCTACTAATGGCACAGGTTACCGGCGACAAAATCAGGTATTTCTATTCTATGTAATGTCCAATCTCCGTCCACATAATAGCACAGAGTTATATGTTTGCCCAAAAATAATTTTTGTGAAGCCGTATGTGCAACTGTTTGTCCACTGTTACGTGATTGGCTACATTTCAATTCGTTCTATTACAACAACAAAACAAACAACAAATTAGAACTTATTGTCTAAGCAACAGGTTTTAAAAGTTATTAGGTTTGTTCTCGTTGCTACACTTTCACACTAAATTTACACTTTGGCATTTTCGTTGTCGGAAGTAACGTCAGTGGGTCTGTTCTTGTTGCGCAAGGTATTACACTTTAGTGTAAAAGTTATACACTTTTCTAACGGAGAATAGAAAACGTTAAATAAGTGTAAATAACAAATATTTGACAGTGTCAAGTTATGTTATTATTTTTTTATTTTTTAAATAATGGCCAATTCGATTCTGTTATTTAAAATGGTAGACCAAGTGGTAGAAATAATCGCGACCATTTTGGAAAAATGGTTATTAACGATGTGGGTCAAATTTTATGTAAATTTCAAGGTAAAACTAATATAGGTATACATATCACAACTGAAATAATTAATAGGTACATTAAATAAATAGAATTAATATATTATATTATTTCAACTACTGCATCCTCTATCAATATAATAAACCTTTTTAATTTTTTCAAAACTCAACGAAATCAGTTCATATCTACCATAATCATTTTTGTGGAATATCGATAGGTAAACCAAATGGATCGTCTTCTTCCTCGGAATAAGAATCGCAAAATTGGATCAGTCGCACTATTTCGTTCACATTCATTATATTGCATTTTTTTTCGGATCTGTTGCATTACAACATGTTTATTACCTAGATTAAACTTTAGCGTTCTCTTTACTCCACCTGCGTGCACTTTGGCGGCGTTTGCATAACTAAAACTAAACTATTAAATTACACTATTAGTGTAAAAGTGTAGCAACTACAATATCTAGAATTTATTTTTGGGAAATATTTTTCAAATAAAAATAATAATTTATTGCTGTCTATTGCAGCCTATTTCTGCCTATTTTTTTTGCATCTCTCAAATTCGTGACCTCTCCATTTCCTTCACGTTCTTACCCGTGGAACTCATAAAACAGATGCAAACGATTTACTACGTTCCAATCAACGATTACAAATATTCTTGAAATAATTTACTAGCAATCCCAGTTCCATTAACTTTTTGACCATACCAAAACTCCTTTCAAAGGTTGGTTACCATATTGTTTTATATGGTTTTCATTTTGGCGTCGTTGTGATCATTTGGCAATTATTTATAGATTTTATTCTAAACATAAGTCGACACAATAAAAAACATTGTACGTAACGCGTTCGAAAATACTTCTTGCTCGCCTCGTAGCATTTCAGTCAGACGAAATTCGTCTGTTTATCCTGCAAAGAAGCACTTTTCGACCTTGTTACGTAAATAACTATTTTAGCATAATCGTACAATAATTATTGACATTTACCGCTGATTTAGTTATTTTAGTTATTATTAACTACAATAACTTAAATTTACAAATCTTATGACTGGTGATCATATGCGAAATTGTGTTACAAAAATTAATTTGTAAAATGGTGAAATATCAATACCATTATTCAAATTTTAAAGTAGATTTTATCATAGTCCGAGAAATAATCTGATAACAAACTACCTGCAGACTTTAATTTAGTGATGCATCTTTGAATGAAATAAGCCATCAAAGTTTTTTTTTGCTTATTGCAATATTTTTGTAATTTATTAAAAGCATCATAGGTTTTTTCTTATCTAACTCTCCAGGTACGTCAGAGTCGTTTCCATATTCCCTCAGACATGTTTTTCATATATTTTTTTAACTCCAAGTCTATTAAAATCGGTGTTTTGTCACGTTGAAAATTGCTAATAACAATTTTATACGTTAACAATGGTTTGGGGTCCGGGTTATAATCAAACTAAGTACCACGGCTGCTCAGTGGTGAGTGGTGTGGGTCAAATTTATAATAAGAGCGCCACCCGTTTTGTGACCCTACTTAGTTTGACCGAAACCCTACAATACAGAAAAACGGGAAATCAGATGTTATAATAAACAGCGAATTGATCCCAAAAATAATTATGGTAATCACACAAAAAACTGATAGTGCAGAATATTATGAAGTGATTTCATAAAGCAAGTATGTAAACACTCTGCGTACAAATAATCAGGTTACGACAAATTAACTACGACAACTGTTCGACTCCCGTCGAATAAAGTGCACCTTCTGAAGGCGGGTTGAAGGCCCATATACCCAATTAGTGCGATTTGTTTGACTCTCGCCGAATAAAGTGCATCTTACCCGTCGTTTACAGGGTTAAAGGTTGTCGAACCAATAGAGAGGCACAGAGCCAGTACAATATAAATAGATCACTTATCTTTATTATCGTCGGAGTACGGCTAATGCCGAGATTGTCATCGGACCCAAGTTACAGTCCAGGTACTCGATTTAATGCCCCAAATCCCGAATTTCCCACGTCCAAGAGGTCAAATCGGGAGCGATTCCTCCCAGGAAAGAAAAGGTGAAGTCCAACTTAGCCACTTCGCACGGCGAAATAAAAGTTACAAAACGACCGTCTAAAACAACCAAATCGATAACGCTCTCACAGCTAAAAGGTCGAACCAGAGGAGTTAGATTGATTCTATTTCATCAAAGATTTACTTACCAAACCAAGCCGGAGTGCGGTTCAAAAATCCCACTGGACAGCCAAATATCGCGCAATTGTAAATTTAAGTAATAAAATCCGACAAATGTCGATGGCTTACATCAAGCCCAAAAATTCACTTAAATGACATGATATTACAAGCAAAGCCAGTGGATGCTTTTTCAATAAATCCGCAAAATGCGTCTGCTTCACTTGAAGGCTAAACTTGAAAAGAGTTCCACGAGGCCGATTATTAATGAACTAAAATGGCTGTCCCGTAGTAACCTTTGACCCGTACCCGTTCGGATCGGTGGCAATTTCTAACTTTAAACCCATGACCTCTAGTTCTCCTTTCCACGTGACAGACGCCCAACGATCGCATAAACAAACAAAATAAAGTGCAAAGTTTGGTGTTTCCCACCATTCTGCTATATCCACAGCTCTTAAGCAAATTCCAAAGGTAAATGGCTAATTAGATTTTCAATTTTCAATTTCACTAAAGTCGGTCCGATCCTGACTTATAAAAGGCAGTCAACATCAATAGTATATAATAATATAGATAATAGTAATAAATAATAATATAGATAATAGCGCACTATTTATCTATATTAATATTAATATAGATAATAGTGCGCTTGGCGACTTGGATTTTGTTTTTTTGTACATTGACCGCATTCTGGTGGCATCATCTTCCCCTGAGGAACATGTTCGACACTTAGAAATCATATTTGATCGGTTAAAAAAACTTCACTTACGATTAAACGTTAATAAATGCGTCCTTGGTGTCTCTGAATTAGAATTTATCGGTTTTCATGTCAACAGTAGAGGTAGTCGTCTTACTAACGAAAAAGTCGAAGCAGTACTTAACTTTGACAAACCCAAAACGATTGCAGCATTACGTCGTTTTCTGGGCATGATAAACTAGATTTTGTGATTTGCAAACTAATGGCGACATCTTTGGTTTTCGAAGAAGTTTCGAAGAATTCGAATGTACAATCGCCGAGAAGCCATCCAATCTTTCATACATATCGTCCGATTTCAAAACGTCTTCAACACGAGGGTCGATTTTTGCCGTTCCAATGCTCTGAGCCAATATCAATATCTGGAATATTTTAAGCAATCTATATTATATATTAATTATTTATATATTAAGCCATCTATATATTAAGCATTTCATATTTTAAACAATCCCAAAAATTAGTTTTTTAAGATAGAATCTGGACCTGAACTATTTTTTAAAAGTAATATGTCATGTAGAGTGAAACTTCTGCTAAAGAAGTATTTGACATAATATGCCTTAATGACCGCTGAATGTCATTGATTTTAATTCTTGGTGGTGGATTCCATACATATGCATCTTCGCTCCGTACGCAAATAGGCGAGCATATAGACCAAGAAAATAGAAAGCATTTTTTCTAGTTTCCATTCGATCTTATTGTTTCAATGCCACATTGTCGTAGAATTTTTTTTTAAAAAAACCGGTTGATATTTCATTGTTTTTTTATTTAAACAAGTTGGCTCTGGAAAAACAAAGTGTATTTCTATGCAACCAAAAACCAGAATATAGTATGCATTTCTTTTAAAGTTGCACACGCAAATCATTGAAATAATTGTGTCCAATTTAATTAGTAAATTATAGAAAGGTTACAATACAATTATTTATCCAGCACGTGATGGCGTGTCTGTCCCCAGAATAATGAAAACGCAGAATGAAGACGGATTGTTGATGAATCGAAATTCTAATTTTCCCAAAGATGCTTTTCAGGAAAAGGCTGGTTGCTGAATTTTTCAGAAAGGGTGAGTGTGTGGAATATTTTCTTACCATAAACATTATTATATGAAATTTATTTATTTTTTATTACAATTAAATATAATTTTATTATATTACCATAAATCTTATATTTTTTTACTTTATAACTTACAACAATTATGTAATAGATAGTTTATAAATTGTATAACTAAGATTTCAATACTTATATTTTATCACAAGTTGTGGTCCGGATTTGAAAAATTTGTCTGGGTTTTTCCCGGTAATAAAGAGACAAACAGCTATAGTCAATTTCATAAGTTGGTCCATTTCTCTGTAACATCAAATTAATAAGAACAATGAATTAATAAGAATAATGAATAATGACTTAATTACTAATTATAATAGTAAATGGTAAGTATTAATAGCTTGCATGTCACAACCACATTAAAAAAAAATGGTTTTTCTATACCAACGATTAATGTAATCTTCGATATAAAGTAATGCATATTTTAATATAAACTAAATTTCAACTAATTTCCAAGCTATGACTTTGTCAAATTGGTTAGGAGGCTTATAAAACTGTCTATGTTGTAACATAAACATGCAATTACAAATAAACCATTGTAACGTTGTTATTAAATGAGAGATACAATTATAGTCCATTTAATGACTGAATAAGTAAATGTTGGGCGCCTGAGCCGTAGGCGAGGGCCCCAATCAGACGTGTGATTAAATGACTTTGCTCACGTGTGCTAAATCTGATTTTATCCACTTTTGTAGAAAATAAAACCATACATATTAACAAAATTCTTTAATTAATTATTATCGCAATGGAAATACAGTAATATAGCAAATTAGATATTGCAATGGAAATACAGTAATATATTATAATATATTACAATAAGTAGATAATAATTCTTAGCGCACAATGATAATTAACATTAAAAAAAAAGTTATTAGCTCATTTCTGCCAAAAAATAGGTTTTATCTATTTAAACTAATACAGTTTTTTATAGGGTTTGCACCATATAAGTTATATACCGAATTAAAAATAATTAAAATATATGTCACTCTAATAGATTTAAAATATTTGCAATTGCACTTTAATATGCTAGTGAATGCTTTTAAGTTGTAATTTAAATAATTAATGTCATTGGGAATAGATTGGTAGATACTATGTCAAACGTCAAATGCATGAGTGATTAAATATTTTTTAATCACTGAGTGATTAAAAGTAGTACTTTATTCGATCATTTTGGTGACCAAAAGTAGTCAATATTCAACGAATGTGGATAATAGTATATTGTGTAACAAGTGCGGAAAATAGCTAATTTCTTACGAGCGTGAATTTGCCAGCACGAGCCGTAGGCGAGTGCGCAAATCACACGAGTGAGAAATTAGCGTTTTTGCACGTGTTACACACTGTACTTTTTCTACAAACACATTTTTTTTATTAAACTTTATATTAATTTTACGTTATAATAAACTGACAACACTATTTCAATAACAAAAGTCAATTGTCAAAACAAAATTCGTCTCGACTCTCAACGATTACACGACATGTACGCGCAATGCGCATGTGTAGTGTGGGGAATAATATCTCACGGCCATATCTCACGGTGGGAGATATGGCCGGAGCAATTGCCTACTTTCACGGAGCAATTGCTCACGGAGCAATTGCCTACTTTCTTATCTAGCAACTCATGCACAAAATGCTCAATTTTATAGTGGTCGTAGAAAAACAAAATTATATAGTTAACTATATTTGCTGAAAATAAGTTGGCTCTGAAAAAACAAAGTGTATTTCTATAGGCAACCAAAAACCAGAACATATTATGCATTTCTTTTAAAGTTGCACACGCAAATCATTGAAAAAATTGTATCTAATTTAATTAGTAAGTTATAGAAAGTTTACAATACAATTATTCATCCGGCACGTGATGGCGTGCCTGCCTAGAATAATGAAAACGCAGAATGAAGACGGATTGTTGATGAATCGAAATTTTAATCGAAAAATTTACCAAACATGATTTCCTAGGAAAAGGCTGGTAGCTAAATTTTTTAGAAGGGGTGAGTGTGTAGAATATTTTTTTACCATAAATTTTATATGAAATTTATTTATTTTTTATTACAGTGCCGGTCATTGAATTTCGGGCAAACTTCTCTGTCACTCTCATTTATAGCATTGTAAAACAATGTAATTTTAAACTGACAGTGAAAGTTCTGCCCGAAATTCAATGACCGGCACTGTACAATTAAATAGAAATATATTTTATTACCATAAACCTTATATTTTCTTACTTTATATAACTTACAACCATTATGTAATAGATAGTTTATAAATTTTAAAACTAATATTTCAATACTTATATTTAATCACAAATTGTGATCCGGGTTTGAAAAAGTTGTCTGGGTCATTTCCGGTAATAAAGAGACAAACAGCTATAGAAAATTTTATAAATTAGTACATTTCTCCTCGATGTAGTAATGAATTACAATAATATATAAATTATTAACAAAGTTTTTCTACATTAATGTTTATTTAATTTCGTCTATAAGACTATTAAATGACAATGGTTTAATAATGGTTTTTCTATACCAACGGTTAATGTAATCTTCGATATATAGTAATGGATATTTTAATATAAACTAAATTTCAACTAATTTCCAAACTATGACTTTGTAAAATTGGTTAGGAGGCTTATAAAAATGTCTAAGTTGTAACATAAACATGCAATTACAAATAAACCATATTAACGTTGTTATTAAATGAGAGATACAGATATAGTCCATTTAATGACTGAGTAGGTAAATGATGTATTTTACTCACTCATTGTAGTGGATAAAAGAACATCTTTTTCAATAAAATTGGATAAACAAAATTATATAGTTAACTATATTTGCTGCAATAAAGGATTATCCACCCCAGTGGCCTATTTCAACACGTGTTGTATTTTTTAATTAGACCACCTATGTTCAATGCATGATTTAAGAGCAAGTTCTAATTTTAATTATCATGCACAATACTTGATAGTATTTGGTATTTATACCATTTCCAACATAGTGCTATTGGAAAAAATGTCTTTAGTAAACTAAAAATGTCTATAGTAAACTAAACTCAATATCAGCTGTTTTGGTTCTTCAATCATTAAAAACAAAAAACCTAAAGAAAAGCGTTATGAACACATACCAATTACTTAAATTATTCAAAAATTTTTAAATTTATTGTATATAGGTCATTTATTGGTTTCGGAGCATTTCGTTAAATTTATTTTTGAAAAAAGGGTCCTTTCATTAACTTATTTATTCGACTTCCTTTAATTAATTTATACCAAAATCATTGTAATACCTAAGTTAATCGTAATAACTAAGTAAATCACAATACTTGTCTATGGACGTTTTTGGTGCTGACATGTTTAGTAGACACGGCTTTGTGCTAGAGGAAATCAGAGTTCTTTTTAATGTGATAGAACGATACTGCGCTGCAAAATGACTAGTTTTGAAAAACATTTAATTTTGGAACTCTTTCATAACTTTTATTTAACGAAACATTTTGCAATCCTTTGTCGTTCTTCTTACTGCCAATACTTTAAGATTGACTAATAATTTCTTAAATGGTGAAAACTTAATTTTAAGCTATTGAATGATTTTAAGTACGGCTGAAAACTAACCCGAATATCAGTTGTCTGCAAAAGCAGGTTGTACATTTTAGGCACTGTCAATTCCGGGTGAAAATATTTTCCAGTTGAGATTTTCCGGCGGAATAGTGCGATTCTATCCTAGGAAATCTTTGTATGTGTGCCAAAATTGTTTGCTTCATTTCTTCATCTTCACATTTTAAAAGTTCATATCTACCGCCTCGCATTTCTTTTTTTATTACTCCCGTCGGTTGTATCTTCAGTAAAGTAGTACGCACTAATTTTTCTGAAATACCTAGCGTATTCAAAAACATTGTACGCTAGCATCCAAGTTGTAAATTTGGACACGGTAGTGGAGTTGTAAGTTCCACTAGCAACGTATGGATTAATAGTACTAAGTACTATTAGGGTGAATGAAAACTGCGGTTACAATTAAGACTGGTTTTTTATATTATATTTTGGCCAATTTATACATTTTAATTGGCCATAAATCTGATTACAAGTTATATTACAAGGTTTACTATTTATATTACAATGCATGTTTATTTATGTGTTTTATTTTATACACCTAAACATAGGTGTATAGTGTAACATATTATGATAACACTTTTATTATGGGTTAATTGGCGCGCTAACCTTGGCCGTGCAGTTCGTCTGTTTAGCTTTGCCTAAACATTCTACCGCCTACGCGCTCCCGGCGTTGGTAGGGTTTGGATTGCCTCATTTTTCTGTCGAGGGCCCTTCGCTGCAACACAATGTTGTTGCAGCTTGGGTCCAGGTCCAATGCCCAATCTTCGTCGCAGTGGAAGTTAAGTTAATTAATTAATTAAACTAGTTTTTTAAGATAGAATCTGGACCTGAACTATTTTTTAAAAGTAATATGTCATGTAGAGTGAAAGTAAGTAATTTTATTGTTTGACGAATTTTACAATTTTTACACTCGTCAAAAATAGAAAAATACACAGTGTGTTTGAAGAATAAACTAAATAAATAAAACTTAAATTTAACTTAAAAATTAAGTGTGAGATTAAATACAAACTATGAAGTAAGTATCATATAGCTTGTAAAACATATAACAAATATATCGTGACTATGTCACAAATGGGACAAAATTGAAAAATTGTTAAACGACAAATACTCGTCTATATCAAAGAATTCATTCCTTTTCGATTAAAAATTGCTTTAGCCTAATTTTAAACTGGTTTATTTGTAGAGTTCGAAACGAATTGGGTAATTTATTAAAAAACTTTTTGGAAAAATAATTTGGTCCATTTTTCGATTTTGATAATCTGAAATATTCATGCCTTAAATCGTTCTTTAATCTTGTGCTGTAACTATGAACATCTTTATGCTTAGTCATATCTTCGGCATTACCGTGAGCATAAAGGATACAGGGATATATGTAAAGACATGGAAAGGTTAAAAGTCCCATTTTTCTGAAAGACCCCTTACAGTCATCACGATATTCCATCCCCAAAATAACTCTGATGGCTCGTCTTTGAATGCTAAATATTCGTTCTCTATCAGAGCAGTCTCCCCAGACAATCAATGCATAACTTAAAGTTGAAACTATTAAAGAGTGGTAAGCGGTTAATAAAATGTCTAAGGACACCGTTCCTTTTAAACTTCTCAGCAGAAATACTTGTTTGCATAATTTGCTGACCACGGCGTCAGAGTGAGTGTTCCACGTAAGTTTTGAATGAATGTGAACTCCCAAAAATTTAGTACTGGTAGCAGTAGTAGCATGGTTTTCTACTGGGTAAGTATTTGGTTTTAATGAAAACATTATTTTCACCGTTTTGTCTTCGTTCAAAGTTAAACCATTGCTGGAAAACCATGATTTAGCTTTCGATTGCATACAGTCGCTGCGTTCATCAACTTCATCTAAGTTTTCACCACAGATTGACAGAGTAGTATCGTCAGCAAAGAGCACATCATTCGAGCACTCAATAAAATTTGAGAAATCATTTGCGTAAATTAAAAAGAGAATCGGCCCTAGGATAGAGCCTTGGGGCACACCGATGTTAACTTTATTTAGCTTAGATTTATTACCTTCTATATCGATATATTGTGTTCTGTCGCTTAGATATGATTTTATTAATTGAGCCGTAAGTTTATTGAAATTGTAATTTTCCAGCTTTTTTATCAGAGTTGAGTGTTCTACGCAATCGAAACCCTTGCTAAGATCTAAGAAAAGCGACAGTGAATGTTGTCCTTTTTCAAAACATTTAAGTGTGTAGCTTGTAAAATGAATAATTGCTGCTGTTGTGTTTCGATTCGTTCGAAACCCAAATTGTGACAGAGAAAAAATATTGTTTTCCTCAAAAAACTAGTAATTTGTGTTGCCATTGATTTTTCTACCACTTTTGAGATTATTGGTAATAAGGAAATAGGACGATAGTTTGATGGATTTTTCTTGCTACCTTATTTATATAGTGGGAGTACTCTAGCTATCTTCAAACAATCAGGAAACGTTCCTTCATGAAAACATGCATTCACAATTTTCATTAAAGGGATCGTTACAAGATCTATGTTTCTTTTTAGTAAAGTAATTGAAAGACCATAATGGTCCTTTGCTTTACTAGGTGTTAACAAACAAATAATGTCCCGTATTTCATTGATAGTACAATCCCTGAATGAGAAACGATTTGATGGTTTAAAATGGTGCATCAGATGAAGGGGGTCGTAACTTTGAGATGGTAAATTTTCCCGCAGTTGATGTGGACTATTAATAAAGAAATTGTTCAGTAAATCTGGCATTATTGGTATTTACTAAATAAGTTTTTTCAAAACTTCTGCTAAAGAAGTATTTGACATAATATGCCTTAATGACCGCTGAACGTCATTGACTTGAATTCTTGTTGGGGGATTCCATACATATGCACCTTCGCTCCGTACGCAAATAGGCGAGCATATAGACCAACCCATTAGAAAGCACTTTTTCTAGTTTCCATTCGATCTTATTGTTCCATTGCTACATTGTCGTAGAATTTTTTTTTAAAAAACCGGGTGGTATTTCATTGTTTTTTTATTTGAACAAGTTGGCTCTGGAAAAACAAAATGTATTTCTATGCAACCAAAAACCAGAATATAGTATGCATTTCTTTTAAAGTTGCACACGCAAATCATTGAAATAATTGTGTCCAATTTAATTAGTAAATTATAGAAAGGTTTCAATACAATTATTTATCCAGCACGTGATGGCGTGCCTGTTCAGAATAATGAAAACGCAGAATGAAGACGGATTGTTGATGAATCGAAATTCTAATTTTCCCAAAGATGATTTCCAGGAAAAGGCTGGTTGCTGAATTTTTGAGAAAGGGTGAGTGTGTGGAATATTTTCTTACCATAAATATTATTATATGAAATTTATTTATTTTCTATTACAATTAAATATAATTTTTTGCAATTTTCGATCAAAATGTCATCTTTTTAGTTGCCATTTTTGATGTTAACACGGCCTACTTTTTTTTATTGTTCTAAAAAAAGCGTGAAAAAAATACTTTTGTCCACACTTATAGAATAATATATGCATTATTTAAGTGTTTTCTCAAGTATAATTATATTCAATATACACTAGTGTATAACTTTCATTATGCACTAGTGTATAATGAAATGTCATTGAAAAATATACGTTTTATATACGTTTTTTTTTTATATTATATTAAAATATATATTTTTTTTTCTCTCTATACGTTTTCGTCATTTAAAACAGAAGAAGAAGAATACGATAACCTAAAATATTTGATTTGTTGATGATAACAGAAAGTACAATATAAATTTTTATATATTTCAAGGGTAAGTGTGGACAAAGAATAGTATTCTACTTGCATATAATGGCAATTATTCACTCAGGTGATTTGCGAAACTCGCCTGCGGCTCGTCTCGCAAACATCACCTTCATGAATCATTGCCATCATTATATGCTTGTTGTTTAATATACTATTTTTCACTCTTTTTCTACTTTTTTTCATTATTTTAAAAATTGCTCAAAACGTGGCAAAATGTTATAAAACAGCATTGCTTCATTTATTAATAAAACTAATTACACAATTAGTAAGATTATTTAACTAAACTGGTACATATAAGCAACACTTCCATTAAATTGAGTTGGCAAACACTTCTATTCAATTTGAATTATGTGAAGGAAACTGTTTGATTTTTCGTTCCTAGGGGCTATTTCAACTGTTTTATCAATGCTTGCTTCAATTAGTAACAAATTAAGCTTGAATCAAGCAACCGATTGTCATCTGATTATTATCTAATATTTAATATTTATTATTTTAATAAAAAATTGCAAAAAATAGTGTATACAACACGAGCAAAATTAGTTATTTTTTGCTACTTGTTGTATAAATAACTATTATTATATTACCATTGTAATAGGCTCCTTATTTTTAAAATAATAACGGAACGGAATTTGTTGTTCGGAACACTTTTATTAATTCAAACAATTATTATCAACAAAGTGCTATTGTTGAGGCTTCACTCGCTTAATAATGTAATTCAAATTTCGCGCTTTATGATATCTTGGTACACTCTGTATATTTTCCACCACCGAGAAAGAAGCGCTTGCGCTAAATATATAGCATACACGCACTCCTTTCACAACCATAAAACGTGCAACACAGAACAAATGTTTCTCTCGAAAAGCGAGTTTAATTGTAAGAATACAAGTTAAAAGTAACGACTTCATGTTTTATTTTGCACAACTACTCCACCAAAACATTTGGTCCAATCGAGCCGGATCAACTGATCATCGAAGTGTAAACTTTGTGCTTTCTTTGTTCGCTACACCACGAGGTCGTACTTCATTTTCATTCCAATAAATTGGATGGTCCTTCGATCAAGAAGCTAGTGCTACTGTCATTAGCAACAATACAACATACCACATCTGGTGCATTCCCGTTCAAGGTGAATTTCTACGAATTTCATCACTTTCGTGTCCAAACCTGTCGTTTGGCTGACGTCATCAAGCAAGCATTCAATAGCTGGCCTGCTTTCGCCACTCGTCAACAGAGGGCTCTCGCACTTACCAAAGTTCTGCATTTCAAAGTCAACCCGACTTTGCATCTACTGGCTTCCCTTCATCACTCTGCAAGCTACATAGTAATCGCACTGAAGAAACGCAACAAAGCAGGTGAAACATTTTCTTATTTCTTTCTCATTTGCGCAAAATTGACTTAATTTGCTTTCGTATTTTACTTGTTCATTTTTAACTACATTCAATCAAAGGGTGCTTGATTAAGTCGCGTAATTTGAACGTTATCTTCTTAAATACTTTTCTACTCATTTACAATGGCTAATTTAAGTAAAAAAAGGGGAGCTATCAAAGCTAGGCTTACGCGTTTTGAGTACTATTTGGCGGAATTGAGAACCGTCTTTGAAATTGATAATACTTTGCCAAATGCCAAAATCATTGAACTACGAAAACGGCTAAACGGCGTTGAAACGCTCTTAAACGATTTCAATGAGGTACAGTCGCAGATAGATGCTACTAACGAGAATCAAGAGCAAGATCAAGTTCAGGTGTTAGATTTCGAAAACGCTTATTACAGTTCAATTTCGGCTGCTGAAGCTATACTAGAACAATTAGCAGCTACTAGGCAAGCTTTCCCTCCAACTTCCGCGGAACCGGTAGACGGAAGTACACATACAGAGACTGTCGCAAACTCTATTACTAACAGAAGCGTTGCCAGTTGCATAAAAATTCCTCGCATTAATTTGCCAACATTTAACGGAACTCCGGAAGAGTGGCTAAGTTTCAAAGATCTTTTCAAGGGCATGATTCATGATAACAATGATCTATCGGATGTATACAAAATGCATTATCTTAGTATTTCGCTAGTAGGTAAAGCTAAGGAAGCTATTAAGAACTTGCCAATAACAGACGATAACTATCAAATTGCTTGGGATAGCGTAAACGATCGCTTTAACAATTCGCGTGTTTTAACATATCATCACATTAAAGCGTTATTCAGTCTAGAGCCCATTGCAAAAGAATCCTCAGCTAAATTAAGACATTTGATAGACTCGGTTAAGAAAAACATAAGATCATTAGATTCTCTAGTAAATGAAGAGGATCAGAAAGATGCAATTATTATTTATTTAATAAATTCAAAGTTAGACACGGTTACCAATCGCGAATTTGAAAATACGAACAGCTTTGATAACGACAATCTTCCTACTCTCGAAAATTTGTTACTTTTTTAGAAAAAAAGGCTTCTTTATTGGAAACGCTTGAACAGTCACGCTTCATATGAACGCTTGTTCTGTCAATTCTACTTGTTCATTATGCAAGGAAGCTCACTACATAAATGTATGTCCAAAACTCAAAGCGTGGACCATTAAAGAACGCCAAAACAAGGTAAATGAACTGAAACTTTGCTTCAATTGTTTAAGCAAGGGTCATGTCGTAGAAAGTTGCAGATCAAAATTCAATTGTCAAAAATGCAAGGCAAGACATCATTCCTTGTTGCATCTAGAGCCTTCAGCTAATGCTCATACTGCATCAGCTACACCTGATAATCAAATCAGTCTTTCTGCAATTGCCTTTAGTGAGCATAAAGTACTGCTGTCTACTGCATCCGTGCACATTTTTGATCAGCTGGGAAACAGGCACACTGCTAGAGTATTATTGGACTCTGGCAGTATGTCCAGTTTCATCACTAACAACTTGTTTAGACGATTGAAGCTTGATCACTCTCCAGTGAATCTCAAAATTCATGGCATAACCGGTGCAATTACAAACGTAACTTCAAGGTGCAATGTCACACTACAGTCAATTCACTCTCAGTTTCAATTGGAAACTAACTGTTTAATAATGCCTTTCATTACCGGTAAAATACCTAACGACAAAATCGATACCAGTTATTGGACTATACCTCAAAATCTTCGTCTTGCTGATGAAACATTCAACATACCGGGAAAAATAGATATACTATTAGGAGCCAGCTGCTTTTGGAAAATTCTTTGCAATAATCAGCGTAATTTAGGCGCAGGTAATCCAATCTTGCAACTCACTAAATTTGGTTGGATTGTCAGTGGACAATTTCAATCCGATGCCATTCTGAAATCTGTTTCCTGCAATTTCTCTAAACATTTTGATATCTCTGAGCATTTAAATAAATTTTGGGAAATTGAGGAAGTATCTGAAACAAAGGTACATTCCAAAGAAGAAAAGGATTGCGAACAACACTTTCTAGAAACTCACAGGCGTGATTCTAATGGCAGATTCATTGTCTCCATTCCTTTAAAGGATTCAGTTTCAAGGCTAGGCGATTCATATGACAGAGCAAAATCCAGGTTTCTCAATCTCGAACGCAAAATAGGTAGCAATTCCATCTTTCGCACAAAATATATAGACTTTATGCGTGAATATCAAAATCTTGGCCACATGTCTTTGGTCGATGCAGAGACTACAGAACCCTCATTTTATCTCCCTCATTATGGAGTACTGAAGGAGTCCTCTACAACATCCCTTCGCGTTGTTTTCGACGGCTCTGCGTCATCGACTAGTGGAATATCTTTAAATGACCTTCAAATGATAGGCCCCACTATTCAATCAGATTTGTTTTCTATACTATTAAGATTTCGCAAACATTTTATAGCTATTTCTGCCGACGCAATCAAAATGTACCGTCAAGTCCTTATTGAGCCACAACAACGAAAATTACAACGAATTCTCTGGCGAGAAAATCCATCTGAATCGATCAAAGTTTTTGAACTAAATACTGTTACCTACGGAACAGCATCTGCCTCGTTCCTCGCAATTCGATCATTAACACAAATTGGCCTGGAGGCCAAAGTATCTGACCCCGCCATTGCTAAAATCATTTGCGAAGACTTCTATGTTGATGATCTGCTCACCGGTGCCAACTCCTTTGAACAAGCAGATCAAATTTGCAAAACACTTCCTCAAACATTAGAAAAGGGCTGCTTTAAGCTTCGCAAGTGGATCTCAAATGAACCTAGTATTCTGGAAAACTTTCAGGAAAATGAACTACATCCAAACTCATTACATTTTGGCGATATCGGCCAAACTAAAACACTTGGCCTTATTTGGTCGTTTCAAAAGGATTATTTTTCATTTGCCATCAACCTTTCGCCATCAGAAAAGTTCACCAAACGAGTAATTCTATCTGAGATTTCACAAATCTTTGATCCACTTGGGCTAGTAAGTCCTTGCATAATTCTAGCAAAAATAATGCTTCAACAATTACTGTTAGAAAAAGTTACATGGGATGAAACAATACCTGCTGCACTTCGCGCTAACTGGCTATCCTTTAGAAAACAACTCGCTAGTTTAAATAGTCTTAATGTTCCTAGGCGTATCCTCCCTAAGACTTTCAAACGCATTGAATTGCATTGCTTCGCAGATGCAAGTGTCTCGGCTTACGGCGCTTGCATATATATTCGCGCCATTGACGATGAAGAGGAAGTTTCTGTTCAATTACTGTGTTCAAAAACCAGAGTTTCACCAGTAAAACCTATGACAATTCCTAGACTTGAACTTTCAGCTGCACTTATTTTGGCTAGGTTGGCTCATCAAGTCACAAGGTCAATTCAAATCTCCTTTGATAAATGTTTTTTTTGGTCTGACTCTATGGTTGTTCTAGGCTGGTTGAAAATGCCTCCTAACCTTTTAAAAACTTTTATTTGCAATCGTGTGGCTGAAATACAAGAGCTATCCAATCAAATTCAAGCCAATTGGCAGCACGTACCTACCACATCCAATCCTGCTGATTTGCTCTCCAGAGGCGTTCTTCCAAATCAATTGTCCGGCTGCGATTTGTGGTGGTTTGGTCCGTCTTGGCTTCGTCTGTCTGAGTCTTCATGGCCAAAACAAGCTATGAGGATGTCCGAATTGCCGGAGCTAAGGGCGCATCAGATTGTTATGACTGCAGTCGTGATTGAGAACTTTCCTTTTAATAATTATTCCAATCTTTCCAAATTGTGTCGCATATTTGCTTACAGCCTAAGATTCATTGAAAATTGCAAGGGGGAGAAAACAGAAAGAAAAACTGGCGCACTTAGCTTGATAGAGCTGCAAATAGCTCAAAATAAGCTTTCCAAAATGTCGCAAATCGAATCGCTGCCGTCAGAGTTAAATTGTTTAAAACAAAAGGACTATAAAATAAAGGGTCAGCTTAGCCGCTTAAATCCGTTTTTCGAGAAGGATGGTTTAATTCGCGTAGGAGGTCGCCTACAAAATTCAAGACTTAGTTTCATGAAAAAGCATCCAATACTTCTAACATCTAAGCACGCTTTTACTAAGTTACTTTTTAAGCGCGAACATAAAAGACTATTACATGCGGGCGCTCAGCTATTATTAGCAAAAATTCGTGATCAATTTTGGCCTCTTGGAGGCAGAAACCTAGCTCGACAAACCGTCTTAAATTGCAAAACTTGCGCTCGGGCCTCACCTAAATATGTCAACCCGATAATGGGTAACTTACCCAAGGCTAGAGTAACTCCTACGCTTCCGTTTATGACTACAGGTGTGGATTATGCTGGCCCCATCCTTATTAAAGACAAAAAGGGTAGGGGATCGAAATTATCAAAGGCATACATCGCGTTATTCGTTTGTTTTTCTACAAAGGCCATTCATCTAGAATTGGTAACCGACCTGACAACCGAATCATTCATTGCATCCCTGCGCAGATTTTGTGCCCGTAGAGGTAAACCGCGTGACATATTTTCCGACAACGGAACAAATTTTAAGGGCGCAAGTTCTGAACTGAAAGAGTTAGCATCTTTCTTGTCTGACAACATTGAAACTGTTCCTGAAGCCTCGTTAAAATATGATATAAACTGGCACTTTATTCCGCCAGGTTCTCCTCACTTCGGGGGCCTTTGGGAAGCGGGGGTTAAATCGGTCAAGCACCACTTGAAAAGGGTGTCTGAGAACGCGTCATTTACTTATGAACAAATGTATACTCTGCTAACTCAAATTGAGTCAATTTTAAATTCGCGCCCATTATTTCCTTTGTCAAGTGATCCTAATGACCTTGAGTCCATTACACCTGGACATTTTTTAATTGGGCGATCGCTACTTTCAATACCTGATCCGGACTTATCTGATATCCCTACTGCCCGCTTAAGTAACTATCAGCATATTCAACAAGTGCGGCGTCATTTTTGGACAAGATGGCACAAAGAGTACCTCACCGAGCTGCAAGTTCGTGCTAAGTGGCATAACAGCAAAGGATCCCTTCATGAAGGCGACATGGTCATAGTAAAGGCTGACAATCAACCACCCTTGTCGTGGAAGCTGGGGCGAATTCTACAACTCCATCCAGGCAACGACGGCATCAGCAGAGTAGCTACTGTTAAGACATCTGGTGGAGTTATTAAAAGGGGATTTTCTAAACTTTGCCCGCTTCTCTCAAGTGAACAGTGAATCGTGAATGTTTGATTAATTTTGAGTACTCAATTATTTGTCAATCTTCTAAAGCTTGTGTGTTTTTTCCGTTATATTCATTGCATATTTATAATCCATATTTATTTTTACTTGTTCATTTATTGAAAGGCAGACCTTTCAATCTGCGGGGGCATGTTGAGGCTTCACTCGCTTAATAATGTAATTCAAATTTCGCGCTTTATGATATCTTGGTACACTCTGTATATTTTCCACCACCGAGAAAGAAGCGCTTGCGCTAAATATATAGCATACACGCACTCCTTTCACAACCATAAAACGTGCAACACAGAACAAATGTTTCTCTCGAAAAGCGAGTTTAATTGTAAGAATACAAGTTAAAAGTAACGACTTCATGTTTTATTTTGCACAACTACTCCACCAAAACAGCTATCTTTTACAAAGTTTTCTCTCACTCAAAAAAAACAACCTCCCTGCTCGACCGCTTGTCTCGCAATCCCCTTCCTCATCCTCCCTCCTTTCTCGTTCCGCCGACCGAGGCAAGGATTGTCAGTTAACGGTAGGCAACCAACTTGACATACTTTAAATCATTACAACTCGGCCATACTGACCAACGATCGCCTCGATCGTCGTTCGACAAAACTTAAAAATTAAAATTAAGTATTATACATGACGCGAGAAAATTAAGATTTGATGAATAACAAGTAGTACAATCTTATTAACATAACAACACTAAGATAAGAAATAAACAAAATTACTAAATAACGAATACAGATAAATATGGAGTGAAGCATTGCTTAATCCGAATGCAGCCAACACGCTCCGCCACCACGCCAATCAGCCCATTTTCGAATATGAGAAGCTTTTATTATCCCATTATAAGGGAGTTGAGTTACGTGACAATTTTCGATGTCCCGGATCACATATATGTCGTTTGGTAGGACTTTATGAACTTGGTATGGCCCTTTAAATTTACTAACAAACTTTTTATTCGAACCAATGGTAGTATCAACATTCCTGACCAAAACAAATTCGCCTTTTTCAAAACTCGGAGGCGGTTTGTGTTTACTTAAGTGATATGACGCGCTACGCTCTTGAACAACTCGAATAGCGTCAGCAGCTTCAGATCGAATTGCTGGTAGGTCTCTCGCGATATTATCGGAAAACTTATCTTCCAGGTGTTCTGTGAGTAAGTCTACAGGGCTACCGCGTTGGGGAACACCAAACAGAAGCTGACAGGGCGTCTGTCCGGTGCTCGAATGAACAGAATTATTGATAGAGTACTCAACTTTAGAAAGCATACGGGCCCAATCTGAATGTCGGACTGGTTCGGTGATTTTAGCCAACATAGCCTTTAGGACACGGTTTACTCGCTCAACTTGTCCGTTTGCTTGAGGAGAGGCCACAGCAACTTTGACGTGCTCAATATTCCGATCGGAGACATAGGAACTAAAATCTAATGACGTAAAACATGTACCACGATCACTGACAATACGCCGGGGACGGCTATAATAATCAAAATATTTATCCAATGAAGAACATACTTCTTTTGTACTTGTGGTGTTGACCGGGTAGAGCTTGACATGCTTCGTAAATGCGTCTACAACTAAAAGAATATGTTTACGTTTTGAAATAAGAGAAGGTAGTGGACCGAAATGGTCGATATGAACCGTATCAAACGGAATTGGCTTTTTTGGGATGTTATGCAAATTTCGATCGTTAGCATGGGAAGAAGTTGAATGTAGAAAACATTGAAAGCAATTTTTAATAAAATGAGCGACCTTTATTCTCATGTCTGGGAACCAATAATGAAGTTTGAGTTGGTCAACACACTTGGTGATCCCTAAGTGGCTCAATTTTTCGTGAATATTTCTAATAAGATTTATTTCAATTTTTTTAGGGACGTATAGGAGTAGTTTTCCGTCTTTATTCTTTCGATAGACAAGTCCATCATTCAAGGTATACTTTTCCTCTCCTTCATTCTCTAGTTTCTCTTTCAATCGAACTATATCGTCATCGCGGTTTTGAGTAATTTGTATCTGAGTATCAATATCCTCCGGGTATATGACTGAAACAATAGGGCTCCGACTGAGAGCATCAGCATGACCCATTGCTGATCCGCTTCGGTGTTCTATTTTATAATTATAGTTTTCTAACTCTAAAGTCCATCGAGCTATGCGGGCGTTAATACTCTTTTTGTTTAGGGTGAGAGTTAGGGAATTGCAATCTGTTATTATGCGAAAAGGAATACCTTCTAAATAGACACGGAAACGCCGCAAAGAATAAATTATAGCTAATGTCTCTAGCTCAAAACTATGATACCTCGCCTCAGCTTCTGTAGCTCGTTTTGAAAAATACGCAATAGGGTGAAACTTATTATCCTCCTGTTTCTGTAATAATACGCTACCAAATCCGATTGAACTTGCGTCGCAATGTAATTGCGATCTGGATGATATATAGCTAATACAGGTGAATCTAGTAATTTAGTTTTTAAATTGTGAAAAGCGTCTTCGCATGCTGAATCAAAATTAAAAACAGAGTGCTTTTTTGTAAGATCTAATAATGGCTTAGCAATTCGAGAAAAAGAAGGAATAAAACGACGAAAATATGAGAGTAGTCCTAGGCATTTCTGGACTTCATGTGAATTAGTAGGGGTTTTATATCTCTTCACTGCCTCAAGGTGTCTATTATTTGGCCTAATTCCATTCTCGTTGATAGAATACCCCAAAAATTCTATCTCAGAGTAACAGAATTTACATTTCCGAAAATTTAGTTCCAACCGATATTCAGTTAAGCGCCGAAGGAGGCGTCGCAATACATTATAATGATGTTCAAGGGTGGCCGTCATTATCATTACGTCATCCATGTAAACTACAATAACACCTTCGTCTAAAAACGGTCGCAGAATGTAATTTATAAATCGCTGGAATACCGCAGGGGCATTCTTCAAGCCAAAAGGCATACGAGTATACTCATACTGTCCCATAGGTGTTACAAAAGCAGTAAACTTAACGGAGCTTTCGGAAACGCGAA
The DNA here is from genome assembly GCA_963556235.1 of Cryptophagus acutangulus. Lineage (NCBI taxonomy): Eukaryota > Metazoa > Arthropoda > Insecta > Coleoptera > Cryptophagidae > Cryptophagus > Cryptophagus acutangulus. Next base: position 214,595 of record CAUVYR010000169.1, on the reverse strand, counting down.
TCTGATGGAAACCGCTTTTCAAATCAAGAGTACTAAAATATTTCTTGCCCTGCATTCGCTCTAAACAATCTTCAATAAGCGGTAGCGGATAGTTATCCCGCTGGGTAATTTTATTGAGCGCTCTGTAATCTACGCATTTGCGTATTTTCCCTCGTCCTTTTACTAAAACAATCGGCGATGCATAAGGGGAGTCACTAGGACGGATTTTATTTTCACGGAGTAATTTTTGAATTATTTCATTAACTTCTTGTTTATCGCTATAAGATAAGCGCCGCGGACCAGAAGTTATAGGAATATCTGAAGTTAACCGAATTTTCTTTTTATAATCATGTTCGATTGCCGGAATATTATTAGATTTAATATAATTTTCATGTATTAATTTTTGAATTTCATCCGACTGAATTTTGCTTAATTGGTCAGAAATATCGATTTCAATCTCATTACGTTCAGAGTATAGTTCTATATCAAAAATATCGGGTACAGAATGTATTTGCGCATGATCAGAAACATCGAAATTGTCATTTGATCGTGCAACGTTATTTGCATTTAATTTATCAGAAATCATTATTTGTTCCGGCTGATTAAGATTGGCGGCAGAGGGCGCGGAATCTTGCACTTGACAGCCGACACCATCGAACACACTATGTAACAATTTTTCGCTTAATCGAATGTCACTGGAGTCTTTCACACAGTTGAGTTTAACATTATTTTTGAAAGCAGAAGTAAAACAAAGAGAAATATTAAAAATACTTAAAAAGTCGCGACCCAATAATAATGGGAACGGAAGGAGCTCATCTGAAACAATAAAAATAGGAAGAGCGTGTGTTTTCTCGAAAAATTTAATAGTAACGAAAATGCGCCCGTACGAGTTTAATTTGACATCACCAATATCTTTATACCCTGTGGGGGTGGTCTTGTTGCTGATCAGATGGCTCGGAATAATTGAACGCTGCATGAAGCTGACTGGACTGCCGGTATCAAATAAAGAACAAAATTCATGAAACAAACTGTGCTCGACGGAATGGGCTAAAAAAGCAACACTTACTCGGTTTAATTCGGAGACAGGCTCCGGATTGTGCGATAAGTAGTTTTGCTGCTGATCCAAATTGTTGCTATCGTCCACTAGTGCAACACGTTTACTATTTTCTATATTAGGGCTGTCTTCGTGCAGTCCTTCAGGATGTGTTCTGTAGAGCCGCAGCGAAAACACGATCTTCTCGCTCTACGAGGCTTCGTGCAGGCCGATGACATGTGGCCGAATCCAGAACAATTGAAGCATTGTACGGGATTCGGAGTGCCCGCTGATTCAGGGCGTCTGTTACCAAAACTAGTCTTATTATGATTTGGTGTGAAACTTTGAACAGGAACGGAACTTTGGGCTGATCGTAATTGAGTGTATTGGTGGGCTAACATCTTTAGTTGTTCGATAGTGGTAGCGGAATACAATATAGCAATATGCGGTGATCGATCGTTAAGTCCTTGCAGTATAAATTGGATTACCTGCGTCTCATCGAGTTCGACACGCAGCGCGATCTCTTGCATTTGCAAGATGTAACCAATCACTGTTGTCTTAGACGGATTGAACTTAGTACGTTTGAGCGTTTCCATGACCTCGTAGATGGAAAATACGTGGCCGAAATTCCGGAGAAAATTGTCCTTAAATTGCAAATAGGTCACTGACTGATCAACACGTAAAAACAATTCGGCCGGTGTGTCTTTCTTCATCAAACGTCGCACGCACTTCAATCGAAACATATCATCAACATCTAACGGATCGCATACACGTTCAAAGTCATTAATCCACTTTCGCGCATCATAAACGTCATCACCACTAAATGCAGATATTGCATGTTCAACATCACTGAAATCGGCTCTACGGCGGAGTCTATTGCAACTGCTTGAATTTTCACTTACTTCCATTTCAGCTAGTCGTTTCATTAACTCAGCAATCTCAACGCGTTTCTGAAGGTTTTGTATTGTCTGGTCGAGATTTTCGTCTTTAATGTTATCATCTTCTTCTGTCGTGACGGAATCCTCAAATTGTTTCAATCGCTCCTCTCCCATTAATAGCTTCAATTGTGGAATTGTTGCTGAAGCCGGAAATTCGATATCCTGATTAATGAGCCAGTTGACTAAATCAGCACGACGATATTTATTCGGCATTTTTTTTTTTTTTTTTTTGAATGCGTTTATGGACACGATCACGGAAAAGTTCGGAATTTGCAAAATATTGCTCACGATTAACAAAAAAATCACTCAGAATGTTTAAAGTCAACGTATTAACCCGGAAAGTTAACGGATGGCGAAGGATTTTTCAGATTAAATATACTAACCACAATCTCAAGAGTGATGGCGCCGTCACGTGGAAGTTTAATCGATCCCTCTTCTGAGATGTAATAGGCTCCTTATTTTTAAAATAATAACGAAACGGAATTTGTTGTTCGGAACACTTTTATTAATTCAAACAATTATTATCAACAAAGTGCTATCTTTTACAAAGTTTTCTCTCACTCAAAAAAAAACAACCTCCCTGCTCGACCGCTTGTCTCGCAATCCCCTTCCTCATCCTCCCTCCTTTCTCGTTCCGCCGACCGAGGCAAGGATTGTCAGTTAACGGTAGGCAACCAACTTGACATACTTTAAATCATTACACCATAAATCTTATATTTTCTTAGTTTATAACTTACAACAATTATGTAATAGATAGTTTATAAATTGTAAAACTAATATTTCAATACTTATATTTTATCACAAGTTGTGGTCCGGGTTTGAAAAATTTGTCTGGGTCTTTCCCGGTAATAAAGAGACAAACAGCTATAGTCAATTTCATAAGTTGGTCCATTTCTCCTCAATGTAGTAATGAATTACAACAATATATAAATTATTAACAAAGTTTTTCTGCATTAATGTTTATTTTATTTTGTTTATAAGACTACTAAATGATCATAGTGGCCTACCTACATGGTTTTACAAAGATTATTTTTTGACATTTATGATTAAATTTTTAGTAACTATACGGTATTTTTGGCACACTGGATTAATAGGCTTTGTGATTTGCTTCTCAGTGGTTGGTTGTGCTTGTGTGTAGGGAATTATAGCAGGACCTTCTTGCAACCGTATAAATATAAATGGCAAAAAGGGTTGCTGTAACATCAAATTAATAAGAACAATGAATTAATAAGAATAATGACTTAATTACTAATTATAATAGTAAATGGTAAGTATTAATAGCTTGCATGTCACAACCACATTAAAAAAATGGTTTTTTTGTAGCAACGGTTAATGTAATCTTCGATATAAAGTAATGCATATTTTAATATAAACTAAATTTCAACTAATTTCCAAACTATGACTTTGTAAAACTGGTTAGGAGGCTTATAAAACTGTCTATGTTGTAACATAAACATGTATTGCAATCGCAAATAAACCATATTAACGTTGTTATTAAATGAGAGATACAGATATAGTCCATTTAATGACTGAATAAGTAAATGATGTATTTTAATCACTCATTGTAGTGGATAAAACAACATTTTTTCAACAAAATTGGATAAACAAAATTATATAGTTAACTATATTTGGTGAAAATAAGTTGGCTCTGAAAAAACAAAGTGTGTTTCTATGCAACCAAAAACCAAAACATATTATGCATTTCTTTTAAAGTTGCACACGCAAATTATTGAAAAAATTGTATCCAATTTAATTAGTAAGTTATAGAAAGTTTACAATACAATTATTCATCCGGCACGTGATGGCGTGCCTGCCTAGAATAATGAAAACGCAGAATGAAGACGGATTGTTGATGAATCGAAATTTTAATCGAAAAATTTACCAAACATGATTTCCTAGGAAAAGGCTGGTAGCTAAATTTTTTAGAAGGGGTGAGTGGGTAGAATATTTTTTTACCATAAATTTTATATGAAATTTATTTATTTTTTATTACAGTGCCGGTCATTGAATTTCGGGCAAACTTCTCTGTCACTCTCATTTATAGCATTGTAAAACAATGTAATTTTAAACTGACAGTGAAAGTTCTGCCCGAAATTCAATGACCGGCACTGTACAATTAAATAGAAATATATTTTATTACCATAAATCTTATATTTTCTTACTTTATATAACTTACAACCATTATGTAATAGATAGTTTATAAATTTTAAAACTAATATTTCAATACTTATATTTAATCACAAATTGTGATCCGGGTTTGAAAAAGTTGTCTGGGTCATTTTCGGTAATAAAGAGACAAACAGCTATAGAAAATTTTATAAATTAGTACATTTCTCCTCGATGTAGTAATGAATTACAATAATATATAAATTATTAACAAAGTTTTTCTACATTAATGTTTATTTAATTTCGTCTATAAGACTATTAAATGACAATGGTTTAATAATGGTTTTTCTATACCAACGGTTAATGTAATCTTCGATATATAGTAATGGATATTTTAATATAAACTAAATTTCAACTAATTTCCAAACTATGACTTTGTAAAATTGGTTAGGAGGCTTATAAAAATGTCTAAGTTGTAACATAAACCTGCAATCGCAAATAAACCATATTAACGTTGTTATTAAATGAGAGATACAGATATAGTCCATTTAATGACTGAGTAGGTAAATGATGTATTTTACTCACACATTGTAGTGGATAAAAGAACATCTTTTTCAATAAAATTGGATAAACAAAATTATATAGTTAACTATATTTGCTGCAATAAAAGATTATCCACCCCAGTGGCCTATTTCAACACGTGTTGTATTTTTTAATTAGACCACCTATGTTCAATGCATGATTTAAGAGCAAGTTCTAATTTTAATTATCATGCACAATACTTGATAGTATTTGGTATTTATACCATTTCCAACATAGTGCTATTGGAAAAAATGTCTTTAGTAAACTAAAAATGTCTATAGTAAACTAAACTCAATATCAGCTGTTTTGGTTCTTCAATCATTAAAAACAAAAAACCTAAAGAAAAGCGTTATGAACACATACCAATTACTTAAATTATTCAAAAATTTTTAAATTTATTGTATATAGGTCATTTATTGGTTTCGGAGCATTTCGTTAAATTTATTTTTGAAAAAAGGGTCATTTCATTAACTTAGATATTCGACTTCTTTTAGTTAATTTATACCAAAATCATTGTAATACCTAAGTTAATCGTAATACCTAAGTAAATCACAATACTTGTCTATGGACATTTTTGGTGCTGACATGTTTAGTAGACACGGCTTTGTGCTAGAAGAAATCAGAGTTCTTTTTAATGTGATAGAACGATACTGCTCTGCAAAATGACTAATTTTGAAAAACATTTAATTTTGGAACTCTTTCATAACTTTTATTTAACGAAACATTTTGCAATCAACTAAGGAGTCTTTGTCGTTCTTCTTACTGCCAATACTTTAAGATTGACTAATAATTTCTTAAATGGTGAAAGCTCAATTTTAAGCTATTTAATGATTTTAAGTACGACTGAAAACTAACCCGAATATCAGTTGTCTGCGAAAGCAGGTTGTACATTTTAGGCACTGTCAATTCCGGGTGCAAATATTCTTCAGTTGAGATTTACCGGCGGAATAGTGCGATTCCATCCTAGGAAATCTTTGTATGTGTGCCAAAATTGTTTGCTTCATTTCTTCATCTTCACATTTTAAAAGTTCATATCTACCGCCTTGCATTTCTTTTTTTTATTACTCCCGTCTGTTGTATCTTCAGTAAAGTAGTACGCACTACTTTTTCTGAAATACCTAGCGTATTCAAAAACATTGTACGCTGGCATCCAAGTTGTAAATTTGGACACAGTAGTGGAGTTGTAAGTTCCACTAGCAACGTATGGATTAATAGTACTAAGTACTATTAGGGTGAATCAAAACTGCGGTTACAATTAAGACTGGTTTTTTATATTATATTTTGGCCAATTTATACATTTTAATTGGCCATAAATCTGATTACAAGTTATATTACAATGTTTACTATTTATATTACAATGCATGTTTATTTATATGTTTTATTTTATACACCTAAACATAGGTGTATAGTGTAACATATTATGATAACACTTTTATTATGGGTTAATTGGCGCGCTAACCTTGGCCGTGCAGTTCGTCTGTTTAGCTTTGCCTAAACATTCTACCGCCTACGCGCTCCCGGCGTTGGTAGGGTTTGGATTGCCTCATTTTTCTGTCGAGGGCCCTTCGCTGCAACACAATGTTGTTGCAGCTTGGGTCCAGGTCCAATGCCCAATCTTCGTCGCAGTGGACCTCTGGTGGTGTATTTATTTATTTATTTATTTATTTATTTATTTATTTGTGTATTGCAACACCCAACAGAGCATGCTCCAAATATAGGTGAGGTTGACAAAAGTAAGTGGATAGATATACATGAATATCACAAGCGCATTATAACTTCAAAAAGTAAGAACGGTATAAACATTTAACATACAGATTACAAGTTTTAAAACTTAACAAAAATAGACTTGACAGAATAGAGCTAATTAAAAAGTATAAACATAGGTAACATATAAATAATACAGACTAACAAACATTTAATAACAATAGTTTCAGATCAGATCTATTACAACAAAAAATATCACACGAGTTTGCAATGCCTGCATATGCCGAATACATTTGCAGCAGAGGAGAGGCTAATAGTACATTAGATCTCGGTACATTCTGGTAAAACGTCACAGGTGATCTATCAGCAAGTCTAGGTACATGAAAAGTAATTTGACCAAGTAATTCCGGACAATCAATAATATTATTCACTATGTTATATAGAAATACGACTAGAGCAAACTTTCGGCGATCAAACAAACTAGGTAATTTAAATAAATTTAACAGGTCACCTTGCGGAAAACCTTGTACAGGGTAAGTGCCCGTGTCACGAAAAACTAAATATTTTAAATACCTGCGCTGAACTTTTTCAAGGACAGCGCACTGACCTTGGTACAGGGGTGACCAGACACAGCTAGCATACTCAAGTCTGGATCTAACAAATGCACTATAAAGCGCACTCAACACATCCGAACCAACAAAATCACATGCATTTCTGATGATGAATCCCAATTGTCTAAACGCAGCCGAAGCTGTCAACTGAATGTGAGGCAGAAATGACAATTTAGCATCAAAAGTAACACCTAAATCAACCACAGTATCAGGTCTAGCAAGTACAAATTCATCCAACTTATAGTCCAGAATTATAGGACTTCGTGACCGAGAATAACTCATAACAAAGCACTTCATTGAATTTAACGGAAGGAGGTTAGACGAGCACCAGGATTGAATCTGATTCAAGTTTTCCTGAAGTATCACAGTATCATTTACATTCTTAATAATCGATAAAATCTTCAAGTCATCAGCATATAACAAATGTTTGACTGTAAGGCAATTCACAATATCATTAATATATATATTAAAAAATAAAGGTCCTAGAATTGAACCTTGCGGAACACCTGAAAACTGTTCAAATTTCTTTGAATCAAATCCGTGGCACTGCACGAATTGAAACCTACGACTAAGATATGATTCAACCAACTTCAACAGTGAATGAGATAAGCCCATGGAGTCAAGCTTGAGAAGCAGAATGCAGTGATCAAGTTTATCAAAGGCTTTAGTAAAATCGGTGTATATGACATCTACTTGACAGCGATTATCAATTGCTTCACTAAGGAACTGGGTTTTACACACCAGGTTAGTTACAGTAGAGCGACCCGACATGAAGCCATGTTGATTAACAGATATTATGTTTTTGGTATGATTGTATATGACCTTATGCATTAGCGACTCAAAGACCTTGGCGAAGTTTGACATAATAGCAACTGGACGATAATTGCATATATCTTCTCTATCACCCTTTTTATAAACAGGTGTTATACGCGTAAGTTTCCATATTTGGGGAAATTGAGAGTTTCGAATAATAAGATTGAAGATACACGTCAAGGGAGTGGATAAAATAGAAGCACAATCTTTAAGGAAGAATGCTGGTATGCCATCTGGACCCATAGTAAATTTATTTTTCGACTTACGCAATTCTTTAAAAGTATCATTCTCTGATACTGAACACCATTGTAGAGCACCATTAAACGTTTGCTTTGCATCAACATTATTAACTTCTGGATCTGATGGTTTAGAGAATGACTGCGAAAAATAGTTAGAAAATGCGTTAACAATCGATACAGGATTATCTAACTGATAATTCTCATAACACATTGATGACGGGATATTAGAGTTGTGTCTTTTGGCATTAACATACGACCAGAATTTCTTAGGGTCAGTAGTCAACGAATCACCCATTTTGGATATATATATTCGATATGCATTAGAAGTAAGCAGCTTTAATTCTGATCTCATTTTTTTAAACTCTGATAAAGTTAGCAAATTATTACGGTCTTTTTGTAACTTTCGAAAAACTCTGTTCTTATGCTTAAGTTTAGAAATAATAGTACCGTCAAACCATGGCGGATACGATCTACTGGTATGTCTTTTACGAGGTACATGTTTTATAAATAAAGAAGTTAAAATTTCGTACATTGTTTCAATAGCTAAATCCAGATCAACAAGTTGGGTAACTTTTGACCAATCAGTCCGTGCCAGATCCTGATAAAGGTTAATAAAATCCGCTCTCTTGAAGTTAAATTCGGACGAGGGAGTATGTGGAAAACAACGTTTAGGTTCAAGCATAGTACTCAATAGTGTATTGACTGTCGTTCAGCTGGATCCAGTGGAGCTGCGCCATGATGTTCTCCATGTCCTGGTCCGGTTTTGCTGGTGGTACTTCTGGGCGGCTCTCGCACTTGCGTCTATGTTGAGACATCCGATGTGGTAGCACTGTGTGTCCATGTTGTAGCTCAGTTGGTTACTTAATTTGAGTCTAGATTGTCTGTCTTTATATACAATTTTTAATGTTTTTTGTTTTGGTTTTTCGTGTGTAAATATTCGTCGTCGTCGTTCTGTCGTGGATGTCTGCATAGTTTACCTTATGAATTCTGCCCCTCATCAACAGCCGAATCCGGATTTATGTTTAGGGCCTGTAATTCCATTTCTTTTAAATTTACCATTTGCCCGTACTTCGTTGTCTTTTGTGATTTTTGTTGTAGCCTCTTAACTATGATCCATATTACTATTGCAATTCCACATATTATTCCCACATGTTTGCTCGAGGATTTTTTCAATTTCATTTTCTCCGTCTTCGATTTCTATCAGGTCCTCATAAATTCCTAATCGTTCCAGTGGTGGTATTATTATTGGCTGTCGATCTTCTTCTTCTTCTATCGTTGTGTTGATATTAATCATTACATGTTTTGAAAATCCTGCAATGATTGGTGCATCATCCATTCGTTTTGGTGTGATTGTATCTTCCTTTGTGATTATTACACATTCTGGTGATATTTGAATTAGTCCAGTTTTGTTTAACATTACGTCGTCTCTTTCACCGTTGCACATTATCGCAATTTTGATTTCGCTGTTTGAGATGAATTGCCATGTGTTTCTGATTTGCACTTGTTTCCAGATAATATTCTTGGTGATTTTTTCTGCTTTTACTTTACAGTGTAAAGGGATTGGCGTCAGTGTTTAATGGGATTGGCGTCACTTTGATCAATGTGTATTCTGTTACTTCCGTCATTACAAAGTACCCGAATACCTGGATTTCTGTTGGCGTGTTTATAACTTTGTTTTTCAATATTATTGAGTCTAATATTTGAATGTTTGCTGGAATCTTTTTTGCTGCCTCTGATATTATTTCATTCACTTGTGCTGGTGAGATGATGTTGAATATGTTTCCTTGATTGTGGCTTATCTCGAGTATTCTTGTATATTGTGTTATTATTTCCGTTATGCAGTTTGTAACCACTTGGTATATGCTGAGTACGAGTATATGTATTGCCAGTTTATTGTGATCTACTCTCGCGAACCACATCTGCATTTTGTTTATTGATGCTAATCCATTTTTGTATTTTTGTTGAAAGTGCGTCATTTGTTTGTAAATTCTTTGCTTGGTTTCATTGAATGTTTCAACCGCTGATAGCATAATTTTTGTTTGATGACTCGACGTTTTAATTAGTTTATGTTGATTTTTGTCCAATTGTTTTTCCAAGGATTCCTCTTTTGACTCGATTACTTGTTAATCCTTTTTAAATCCATTTTGCTTGTTTTTCTAGTTCTTTTAGCTGTTGCACAAACTCATTGCACTGAGTGTCTTCGGTTTTGCCTTCTTGCATATGGTTTCCATTTGTTGGGTCATCGTTGAAATACTTTCGAAGTCCTTATTCATCTTCTCTCTGTCGTAGTTCAACTGTATTCTGAAGGTGTCTCTGTCGATTTTTGCATGTCCCATGTGTTCAACGTATAATCCTGGGTGAGGATATTGTGTATCGCTCGTTTCATCTTACTCCCTCCTGCTTTTTTCAGTGATACTACTCTCACTATTCCATCCTTTCCTGGATGTGTCTCTATTATTCGCGCTAACGGCCACTTGCTTGCATTGATGTTGTCTTCTTTTATCAGTACCATGTCTCTTTTATTTACGTTTTCTAGTTGATTTTTCCATTTGTATCTTTGCTGTAGTGTATGCAGATACTCTGATGACCATGCGTTCCAGAAATGTTTCTTCATTTTCTGAACTAATCTCCATCTGTTGGACAGGTTGATATCTGTATCATTGGATGGCTCTGCTTCGCTGATTAACTCTCGTTCGATCAGGAAGTGGCTTGGTGTTATGGCTTCTATGTCGTTTATATCATTTGTTTGTGGGCATAAGGGCCTTGAATTCAGGCAATTTTCTATTTGGCAAATCAGCGTTGTTAGTTCTTCAAACGTTAATGTTGTATCTCTTATCACTCTTTTCAAGTGATGTTTCATGGATTTCACTCCGGCTTCCCATATTCCTCCAAAATGTGGTGCTGCTGGTGGGTTGAAATGCCATTTTGTTCCATTGTTTGCCAGTTTTTCTTCTGTCTCTTTAGATACTGGCTGGATGATGTTGCTGGCTCCAACAAAGTTGGTTCTATTGTCACTGTACATATGAGCCCAGGTTCCTCTTCTTGCCGTGAACCTTTTTAGTGCGGCTAAACAACTTTCTGTTGACACTGACCACTTTTGGGTGAATTGCTTTTGTTGCCAGGCATACAAATACTGCTATATATCCTTTGTATGATTTATCTCCTCTTCCTTTGGTAGCACGTATTTGGATTGGTCCTGCATAATTCACTCCTGTGTGTGTAAATGGTGGTGATGGTGATGAGCTACTTAGCTCTTGTACTTTTTGTATGTTATGCATTTGTTTATGATGGAGCTTACTGCTTGTTTTCCATTGATTATCTAGAATTTTCGCCTTGCGAATGCCAAAGTTAGTCGAGCATCTCCATGCAACGTATTTTCATGTGCGTTGTTGATTATTAATTTTGTGAGGTGTCCATGATTTGGTAGTATCATCGGATGTTTTTTGTTGAACGAAAGCTGAGAATTTTGTAGTCTCCCTCCAACTAGTAGTATTCCATTATCATCAATAAATGGGTTTAAACTGGTTATTTCACTGTTTTTATCCACTTGTTTGTTTTTTGTGATTGCCTTGATGTCCTCTTTGAATTCCATCGCTTGCGATATTTTCGTAATTTGCTGTATTGTTTTTTGCATTTCTTCGTTCGAGATGCCTCCTTTTGTTGTTTCGATTTTTCTACATCGTTGTATGAATCGATTGCAGTAAGAAATTACTTTTACCATTCTTGTAAATGTAGCCATTGTGCCTGGGGTAGGTTTTTGTTTATTTACTATTTTTATTTTTATTTTTGTTTTTGTTTTTTTTTTTACTTACTGGTGAGCAGATGTATTTTGTTGCGCCGTATTTTATGCTTGTTTTTGGTTTTTTGTACTCCAATTGGAAGTACCTTTGATTGTTGTAGTCAATGGCTAATATCATGTTAGGTGTATTTAGTATCCAATATGATCCATTTCCTTTTTCAATATTATTGAGTCCAATATTTAAATGTTTGCTGGAATCATTTTTGCTGCCTTTGATATTATTTCTTTCACTTGTGCTGGTGAGATGATGTTGAATATGTTTCTTTGATTGTGGCTTTTCTCTAGTATTTTTGTATATTGTGTTATTATTTCCGTTATGCAGTTTGTAGCCAATTGGTTTGTGCTAAGTATATGTATTGCAAGTTTATTGTGATCTACTCTCGCAAACCACATCTGCATTTTGTTTATTGATGCTAATCCATTTTTGTATTTTTGTTGAAAGTGCGTCATTTGTTTGTAAATTCTTTGCTTGGTTTCATTGAATGTTTCAACCGCTGATAGCATAATTTTTGTTTGATGACTCGACGTTTTAATTAGTTTATGTTGATTTTTGTCCAATTTGTTGATATCTTCATAGACTTCGTCGTTTACAACAAGTACTGCCGTCATCATTTTTCCAAGGAGTCCTCTTTTGACTCGATTAATTGTTAATCCTTTTTGAATTTATTTTGCTTGTTTTTCTAGTTCTTTTAGGTGTTGCACTAACTCATTGCACTGAGAGTCTTCAAAACAAGCGGATTTCTAAAAAATAAATAACGCGAGTTACACAAAATAGCATTTTCTAACATGTTGCATACAAGATTTTTTTCTAATTTTTACAAAAACCTTCTCAAAAAAGAGTTTTTATAAATAATTTAGTGAATTTTATCAAAACAAGTAGGCTTTATTTGGAACTTTTTATCATCAGTTGTAAAATATTTTTCATTTCATCACCAGTTGCGTAAAATGTGCCGTTTTCCCAACTACAATCGATTTTGAAAAGTCACATTTTACATGTCAAAATTAGAAAATAGTATATTATTCAATGAGTGAGAAAGTTGGCAATTATTCACGAGGATAAATACTATACTTTTTCTGCTTTTATTAAATAATTGCATCAATAATTGTCAAATGGTAAATTAATTGTTAAATAGGCGAGAATAATTTTCAAATACAGGAATACATTCTTGTTGCATTTTTATCATTTTATTAAAGAATACATACAAGATAGAAACGGTTCACTATTTGTCCTTATTAACATAAACATTAACTGTACCATAATTTAATTTTCTCAATTTGACTAACGTTTGACGTTTGAATTTATTATCATGGCATACTACGATATTTCACAAGATATTTTTCGATAGTATAATGTAAACTCGGCCTATGATTGGTTGAGCATAATGGAATAATGAAAATCTCGGCATACGATTGGTTGACATCCATTGAATAATGAAAAAATATTTCATTTGTTTTTGATTAATAGAATAATTGATAGTTTTCTATACTAAAAACAACTTGATAATGCTCGAATTATTTAATATGAGCAGAAAAAGATTATTTTTTCACATTTATGATTAAATTTTTAGAAACTATACGGTTTTTTAGCACACTGGATTAATTGGCTTTGTGATTTGTTTCCCATATTTTTTTTCTATACCAACGGTTAATGTAATCTTCGATCTATAGTAATGGATATTTTAATATAAACTAAATTTCAACTAATTTCCAAACTATGACTTTGTAAAATTAGTTTGGAGGATTATAAAAATGTCTAAGTTGTAACATAAACATGCAATCGCAAATAAATCATATTTACGTTGTTATTAAACGAGAGATACAGATATAGTCCATTTAATGACTGAGTAGTTAAATGATGTATTTTACTCACTCATTGTAGTGGATAAAAGAACATCTTTTTCAATAAAATTGGATAAACAAAATTATATAGTTACCTATATTTGCTGCAATAAAGGATTATCCATCACATTGGCCTATTCCAACACGTGTTGTATTTTTTAATTAGACCACCTATGTTCAATGCATGATTTAAGATCAAGTTCTAATTTTAATTATCATGCACAATATTTGATAGTATTTGGTATTTATACCATTTCCAACATAGTGCTATTGAAAAAATATGTCTATAGTAAACTAAACTCAATATCAGCTGTTTTGGTTCTTCAATAAAAAAAAAATCGTAGGTGGCGTAATAAATTAGAACTTATTATGTAAGCAACCTGATATCACGTGACATCATTGATGTGGCAACCAGCCAGAAAACTGAACGAGTTGAACCACGAACCACGCCCAAGAAAATTCGTTCACTAAAGAAAGGTGAAAATTAACTGTTTGTAACCACAACCACATTAGAGACCTCTACAAGTTTTGTCTACGTCTTAAACCGAAGGATCATCATCGAAATGGTTTTCTACAACGCCATTCAAGATGCCAAAATTTTTGTACAAAGAAGCCACGTTAATGGCGGCGGATATCGCTGACAAAATCAGGTATTTCTATTCTATTGTCCAATCAAAATAGTTCCTTTGAAATCGTATGTACAATCCGTTGTCCATTGCCACGTGGCTGGTTACATATCAATTCGTTCCTTTAAAATTTTAAAAAAATCGTCCATAGTTTGTCCAAATATTTATTGCGGTCACGTCATCAATTTCTCGATCTACACCTTTTCCACTTTTAGTTTAGAAAGCGTCACTTAAATTTTAGAATAGTCAGTTTAATTTTAGAAACCATCATTTGTAGTTTAGAATGGTCAGTTAAATTTTGGAAAATATCATTTGTAGTTACGAATCATCAATTAAATTTTAGAAAAAATCATTTGAATTTTGGAATGATCACTTTAATATTAGAAAGCATCATTTGTATTTTAGAATAGTCACATTAATATTAGAAACCGTAATTTGTATATGAGAAGTATCAATTTAATATTAGAAAGCATCACTTGTAGTTTGGAAAACGTCACTCGTAGTTTAGAATACGTAACTTGTAGTATAGAAATAGCTATTTTTAATACAAGTGAGCAAAGTGTGTTTTTTTCTCACGAGTCCAGAAGTTGGCGCCAACTGGACGAATGAGAAAAAGACATTGCTCACGTGTGCTAAACATAATTTTTTCCACAATCGCTCGAAAATTTTAACAACTTTTACAAATATAATGAAACTATCTATTATTATTTACTTATATTATTATATAAAAATATTTATATTTGCATAGCTTATTAAATTTAAATTATATTTAAAATAGCAATTGCATTTTTGAGATGTTTTATCTTTATATAGTTGGGTGCAAAAGAAGTGGGACATCAATGTTAATAATGTCTTAAACTACTTCTTTGTGTTAACTATGTTCTATTTTACTTTGTTATAACTATAATTCTGCTCTTTATGTTAATTTTATTCATTTGAGTTTCTTCAAGAACTTTTATCCTTTCGAATACAATGCAAAAAGATATGTTTAAAAATATATGATATCGAGAATCTAAAATTCTTTACTTGGCAGTTATTAACAATTTTTAGTCAAAATATATTAATATTTAAGGCCTCAACATGTGTATTAAATCACCAAAAAAAATATTGTTATGAAAGCTTTTATTTTATTTAAATATTGAGTTATTAAAATTTCAGATATATTCGATTTTATTTTCTAATTTTTTTTTTAAAGTTTACCCTTTGATTAATAAATTATTGGTAATTAATTATTAATAACTTATTAAAGTGTTCAAAAAATTCTATGTTGAACGGTAAGTAATTATTTACGCGATTTTACGTAATTTTGTAACTTTGCACACTTAATTGAAACGACTAAACTAAAATTTGAGTTCTAAAACACTTTACGGCTGATGACATATTTTTTTTTTACCCAAAACAATGTATGAAATATTTAAGAATATTGCATACGTAATAATTCTCGAATCTCGATTGTTTTCGGTAACCATGCATTTTATTTCAACAAACAACGTTCAAGTGTTTGTATGAGAATCTGTTTGTCATTGAGTATTAATTAGTTATTATTAACTTCTTGCTTCTGTTTCAATTTCTAATATTTTCAAAAATGAATCTGAGTAATAATTGCGCAATATGTAGAACTACAATGCTACGCAAAGCTGTAACCAAAATAATTCCGTGCAAGCATTTGTTTCACGAAGAATGTTGTCGTAATTTAGTAGAAGAAACTAAAACTTGTCCAATGTGCAGAGGTAATGTAGAAAGATTAGAACAAATTAAAAGAAGAATTAATAAAAAAAATAGCTCTGAAGATAGAGAAAGAATTGTTCAATGTGCGAACAGGGGAGAAGACTGGACTCAATTGGCAAGAACATTAAACATAAAGTATAAAACAGCTCATCAGTGGATAAGTTCAGGAAGGATAAATATGCTAAAAAAAGGAGGTAAGAAAAACAGCTGATCCTACAGGGTGATCATAAAATATTGTCCTGTCCGCTTTATACAAATGGTGGGCAAATAGTGGATGTGCTCTGTGTCATATTTCTGATCCAAACTTTGAACGTCTTTTGTTTATCGATCGTTAATAACACCAAGGAATAGAGAGAAATTTTTTTTAAAAGTTTTTTAAAGTTTCTCTCTATTCCTTGAATAACATATTTTCAAATAGGTTACTGTCATCATAGGCAAGTTTAGCATTATTGTTATTAAGTTATGGAATTTAATTCTAGCTTACCTTAAATTAAATCTGAATTAAGTATGTTCAAATTTCGAAAACTAATGCCATAAAAATAAATTCTTAGCTGAATAATTTTCTTATAATTATTAATGATAATCGATTAACAAAACACGATCAAAGTTTGGATCAGAATTAGACGCGGCTCAGTCACTATTTGCTTACTATTTGTGTAGAGCGGTCAAGACCATGTTTTATGATCAACCTGAATAATTAAAAAAAAAAGATTTCAACTTTTTTTTAAATAAAATGAATTTATTGTTATTATAATGCGAAGAAACAGAGGTTGAGAAACAATAAAATATTGTCAGACCATGTCAAGCAATACGCCTATTTTTAATCTTTTGAAAAAAAACTTATACATTGTTTTAGGTAAGAAAAAAAGAATTATGTCAGAAGAAGAAACCGATTTAATTTTGCGATGGCTGGAAGAAGATTGTGGGCTTACATTAAAGCAGATTCAGCAAAAAATAAGAACCAATTGTGGTAAAAGTGTTAGTATATCAACAATTGGAAATCTGTTGGAAGGCCAATTCTACAGCACAAAAAAAATCCACACCCAACCAGTAACGATGAATTCTGCTGAAAACAAAGATTTGAGAGCAAGGTTTGTTGAAATGCTTAACAACAATATCAGAAATGGCAAACAAGTAATATGGATAGACCAAACAAATTTTAATTTATTCTGCCGAAGATCAAAAGGGCGCTCAAGAATAGGACAAAGAGCTGTACTACAACTCCCAGCATCACGAGGACCGAATGTACATTTAATTGGCGGTATATCAATAGCTGGAGTTGTGCTGATGGAAAGAAGAAGAGGCTCTTTTACGGCAGAGAGAGCTAATGTATGGATTAATCGCTTATTAGAGAGTTGGGAACAAGGAGGAAATAGATTAGACGATCTTGTGATTGTTTGTGATAATGCGCCATGCCATGCTAGACTAGAAAATGTTCTACAACAACGAACGGTTACTTTATTAAGGCTTGCTCCCTACTCACCAATGTTAAACCCCATCGAAATAATTTGGTCTAAAGTCAAGTCATTTGTTAAAGCCCATCTCAGAATACCAGTAGTAGTACCCCCAGGTGTTGGAGAGCAGCGTCTACAACATCTTGAAGAAATAATTGACCTGGCTCAAAATACTATTACGGGAAGAGATTGCAGTAGAGCTGTGCAGCATTGTACAAGCCACCACGGTGCTGTTCTTGGCAGAGAAGACATGCCAGTTGGCAATTAATATTTTTTTTATTGTTTTTAATCGTTTTACTGTTGTTGACTATGTAATTTGTTGTTTATTAAATCAGTTCTAAACAATTATTTATTTAGTGTATAAAATTAAAAAAAGTATAAATATATAAATATTTTTATCTGCTTGCGTTTCGAAATGACAACTTTATGAGTGTAATTTTTAATGTCATAATGACATGCATTATGACAATAAAGACTATACTGATTTTCGAGCTGATTACATTATAGTACTGAGTACTATAATGAATTCATTATGGTACTCAGTACTATAATGAAACTGAATACTGTATTAAAATTCAATAAAATTTTCAATCAACTAACAAAATGTGCAAAATATGGCAAAAAACTTTTTGAAAATTTATTTAAATTTATTACAAATTATGAAGAAATTAATTAAACAAATTAACGATTGTAATAGTATATTACAACCGAGTTGGGAATGATATTCATTACAGCCGAGGGCTAATATCTGACCGAGAGGCGAAGCCTCGAGGTCAGATATAAGCGCGAGGCTGCAATGAAATTCCCACCGAGGTATGTATACTATTTTATTCACAATCGAACAATTTGTATTGTCGAAAAACTTGATTAATATATATAAAATACATATTTTAGACCGTGGTGGAATAGAACAATATCTACATCAGTATCAACATCAGTGAACTGAAGTTGTAAAAATAAAAATGAATGCAGTATTATTGTGTCTTGAATTTTACGATAGTTTTCATTAATATGTCGTTCTGTTGGATTAGATGAATGATTAGCCGCAATTAAAATTGTGGAAAACAGCGTAATTCATTAAATACTTGTATAGATTCTACTTGTTGCAAGTGTCAAACTGTCAGATTTATTATTTGACAGTATTACGAACCTAGGTATGTAATGATCAACTTCCCGACTTCTAAAACATTTGTAATAACAATATTACAATAACGATTGTGAATAAACTTTAATAGTAGCAATTGCACAATTATTCAAATTAACGCCAGAAAATCGAACAATTCAAGGCTAATATGATACATCAATTTTCAGGTAATACGATTATATCAATAAATTAGTGACGTTTAGGTGTCAGCAACATATTTATTTTTTAGATTTTACATTTTTTTAAAGCTAAATAATTTATTTCGAATTTCTTCTTTAATATACGCAAGCAGATAAAATTTTGTATGTCATTCGGATCGTAACTAATCATTATGGTACCAGTCGCGTTATCAGACTCGGCTGGCGCCTCGTCTGATAAACTTCACGACTGGTACCATAATGATTGATATTACGATCCTTATGACATAAATAACTATAAAATCATCACATGTGATAAAAGAGTTTGATACTTATGAATCGCAACCTAGACTGTCTTCAACAAACTGGTGGAAGATGTTTTAAAACTCAAGTTTTTCTAACATAACTATATTTCTAAAATCATATCTCGTTATAAATATTTGTCGGTTTTTTTATGTAAACAAAGTAGGGCTATTTCAATAAGGGCTTAATCTCATTTAGTAGAAATTAAAATCGAATATATCTGAAAATCTAATAATTCAATATTCGAATAGCACAAAAGCTTTCATATTAATATTTTTTTTTGCTGTTTTAATACACATGTTGTGGTAATAGTCTAAAATCTTTCAGAATGTTTTTACTTTTATACTTGGATACTTATAACGTCAAAATCCAGAGTTAAACAAATATTTCACATAGATTTTGGCCAAAAACATTAATACATTTTGAGTAAAAATAGTTAATAAATGCAAAGTTAAGAATTTTAGACTTCTAATATCATATATTTTTAAACTTATCTCTTTGGATTGTATTCGAAAATTTGAAAAATTTCTGAACAAACTATAAAGACTAAAAAAAAACAGAATTATAGTTAGAACAAAGTAAAATAGAACATAGTTAACATGAAGAAGTAGTTACCCAGAAATTAGTTAGCACCAGAAAACAGACATTTTACATTAATGTTAAAGACAATATTAACATAGGTGTCCCACTTATATTGCTCTCAACTACATTGACATAGAACATCTCAAAAATGCAATTTAAATAAAAATACACAATTTACCTACCAAGTACCAAGTATTTTTCTAGCAAATTACTTTTTCTAAACTATAAGTGACGTTTTCCAAACTACAAGTGATGCTTTCCAATATTAAATTGATACTTCTAAAATACAAATGACAATTTCTAATATTAATGTGACTATTCTAAAATACAAATGATGCTTTCTAATATTAAAGTGAACATTCCAAAATTCAAATGATCTTTTCTAAAATTTAAATAATGATTCTAAACTACAAATGATGTTTTCCAAAAATAAACTGACCATTCTAAACTACAAATGATACTTTCTAAAATTAAACTGACTATTCTAAAATATAAGTGACGCGTTCTAATATTAATGTGACTTTTTCTAAACTAAAAGTGGAAAAGGTGTAGTTCAGACGATCGTACGTATGGCTACGCTATGCAAGCGCATGACAATATGCTTGTTAAAGTGATATGACGATTTTATCGCTTGTTAAAGTGATATGCGTGATATGACGGTTTGTATCAACAAACCATAGATGGCGCAACAAATTAGAACTTATTAAAGTCCCTAGATATCTAGTGACTTTAGAATTTATTGCAAGCAACCTGACATCACGTGAGATCATTGCCGTGGCCACCAGCCATAAAGCTCAATGAGTTGCAATACGAACCACGCCCAAGAAAAGTCGTTCCCTGAAGAAAGGTGTGAATTAACTGTTTGTAACCACAATCATAATGGAGACATGTACGAGTGCTGTCTACGTCCTAAGCCCAACGATCAATATTGAAATGGTTTACTACAACGCCAGTTACTGAAAGGTTCAACGTAGCATTCAAGACGCCGCGATTTTCATCCGAAGAACCTACTAATGGCACAGGTTACCGGCGACAAAATCAGGTATTTCTATTCTATGTAATGTCCAATCTCCGTCCACATAATAGCACAGAGTTATATGTTTGCCCAAAAATAATTTTTGTGAAGCCGTATGTGCAACTGTTTGTCCACTGTTACGTGATTGGCTACATTTCAATTCGTTCTATTACAACAACAAAACAAACAACAAATTAGAACTTATTGTCTAAGCAACAGGTTTTAAAAGTTATTAGGTTTGTTCTCGTTGCTACACTTTCACACTAAATTTACACTTTGGCATTTTCGTTGTCGGAAGTAACGTCAGTGGGTCTGTTCTTGTTGCGCAAGGTATTACACTTTAGTGTAAAAGTTATACACTTTTCTAACGGAGAATAGAAAACGTTAAATAAGTGTAAATAACAAATATTTGACAGTGTCAAGTTATGTTATTATTTTTTTATTTTTTAAATAATGGCCAATTCGATTCTGTTATTTAAAATGGTAGACCAAGTGGTAGAAATAATCGCGACCATTTTGGAAAAATGGTTATTAACGATGTGGGTCAAATTTTATGTAAATTTCAAGGTAAAACTAATATAGGTATACATATCACAACTGAAATAATTAATAGGTACATTAAATAAATAGAATTAATATATTATATTATTTCAACTACTGCATCCTCTATCAATATAATAAACCTTTTTAATTTTTTCAAAACTCAACGAAATCAGTTCATATCTACCATAATCATTTTTGTGGAATATCGATAGGTAAACCAAATGGATCGTCTTCTTCCTCGGAATAAGAATCGCAAAATTGGATCAGTCGCACTATTTCGTTCACATTCATTATATTGCATTTTTTTTCGGATCTGTTGCATTACAACATGTTTATTACCTAGATTAAACTTTAGCGTTCTCTTTACTCCACCTGCGTGCACTTTGGCGGCGTTTGCATAACTAAAACTAAACTATTAAATTACACTATTAGTGTAAAAGTGTAGCAACTACAATATCTAGAATTTATTTTTGGGAAATATTTTTCAAATAAAAATAATAATTTATTGCTGTCTATTGCAGCCTATTTCTGCCTATTTTTTTTGCATCTCTCAAATTCGTGACCTCTCCATTTCCTTCACGTTCTTACCCGTGGAACTCATAAAACAGATGCAAACGATTTACTACGTTCCAATCAACGATTACAAATATTCTTGAAATAATTTACTAGCAATCCCAGTTCCATTAACTTTTTGACCATACCAAAACTCCTTTCAAAGGTTGGTTACCATATTGTTTTATATGGTTTTCATTTTGGCGTCGTTGTGATCATTTGGCAATTATTTATAGATTTTATTCTAAACATAAGTCGACACAATAAAAAACATTGTACGTAACGCGTTCGAAAATACTTCTTGCTCGCCTCGTAGCATTTCAGTCAGACGAAATTCGTCTGTTTATCCTGCAAAGAAGCACTTTTCGACCTTGTTACGTAAATAACTATTTTAGCATAATCGTACAATAATTATTGACATTTACCGCTGATTTAGTTATTTTAGTTATTATTAACTACAATAACTTAAATTTACAAATCTTATGACTGGTGATCATATGCGAAATTGTGTTACAAAAATTAATTTGTAAAATGGTGAAATATCAATACCATTATTCAAATTTTAAAGTAGATTTTATCATAGTCCGAGAAATAATCTGATAACAAACTACCTGCAGACTTTAATTTAGTGATGCATCTTTGAATGAAATAAGCCATCAAAGTTTTTTTTTGCTTATTGCAATATTTTTGTAATTTATTAAAAGCATCATAGGTTTTTTCTTATCTAACTCTCCAGGTACGTCAGAGTCGTTTCCATATTCCCTCAGACATGTTTTTCATATATTTTTTTAACTCCAAGTCTATTAAAATCGGTGTTTTGTCACGTTGAAAATTGCTAATAACAATTTTATACGTTAACAATGGTTTGGGGTCCGGGTTATAATCAAACTAAGTACCACGGCTGCTCAGTGGTGAGTGGTGTGGGTCAAATTTATAATAAGAGCGCCACCCGTTTTGTGACCCTACTTAGTTTGACCGAAACCCTACAATACAGAAAAACGGGAAATCAGATGTTATAATAAACAGCGAATTGATCCCAAAAATAATTATGGTAATCACACAAAAAACTGATAGTGCAGAATATTATGAAGTGATTTCATAAAGCAAGTATGTAAACACTCTGCGTACAAATAATCAGGTTACGACAAATTAACTACGACAACTGTTCGACTCCCGTCGAATAAAGTGCACCTTCTGAAGGCGGGTTGAAGGCCCATATACCCAATTAGTGCGATTTGCTTGACTCTCGCCGAATAAAGTGCATCTTACCCGTCGTTTACAGGGTTAAAGGTTGTCGAACCAATAGAGAGGCACAGAGCCAGTACAATATAAATAGATCACTTATCTTTATTATCGTCGGAGTACGGCTAATGCCGAGATTGTCATCGGACCCAAGTTACAGTCCAGGTACTCGATTTAATGCCCCAAATCCCGAATTTCCCACGTCCAAGAGGTCAAATCGGGAGCGATTCCTCCCAGGAAAGAAAAGGTGAAGTCCAACTTAGCCACTTCGCACGGCGAAATAAAAGTTACAAAACGACCGTCTAAAACAACCAAATCGATAACGCTCTCACAGCTAAAAGGTCGAACCAGAGGAGTTAGAGTGATTCTATTTCATCAAAGATTTACTTACCAAACCAAGCCGGAGTGCGGTTCAAAAATCCCACTGGACAGCCAAATATCGCGCAATTGTAAATTTAAGTAATAAAATCCGACAAATGTCGATGGCTTACATCAAGCCCAAAAATTCACTTAAATGACATGATATTACAAGCAAAGCCAGTGGATGCTTTTTCAATAAATCCGCAAAATGCGTCTGCTTCACTTGAAGACTAAACTTGAAAAGAGTTCCACGAGGCCGATTATTAATGAACTAAAATGACTGTCCCGTAGTAACCTTTGACCCGTACCCGTTCGGATCGGTGGCAATTTCTAACTTTAAACCCATGACCTCTAGTTCTCCTTTCCGCGTGACAGACGTCCAACGATCGCATAAACAAACAAAATAAAGTGCAAAGTTTGGTGTTTCCGACCATTCTGCTATATCCACAGCTCTTAAGCAAATTCCAAAGGTAAATGGCTAATTAGATTTTCAATTTTCAATTTCACTAAAGTCGGTCCGATCCTGACTTATAAAAGGCAGTCAACATCAATAGTATATAATAATATAGATAATAGTAATAAATAATAATATAGATAATAGCGCACTATTTATCTATATTAATATTAATATAGATAATAGTGCGCTTGGCGACTTGGATTTTGTTTTTTTGTACATTGACCGCATTCTGGTGGCATCATCTTCCCCTGAGGAACGCATGTTCGACACTTAGAAATCATATTTGATCGGTTAAAAAAACTTCACTTACGATTAAACGTTAATAAATGCGTCCTTGGTGTCTCTGAATTAGAATTTATCGGTTTTCATGTCAACAGTAGAGGTAGTCGTCTTACTAACGAAAAAGTCGAAGCAGTACTTAACTTTGACAAACCCAAAACGATTGCAGCATTACGTCGTTTTCTGGGCATGATAAACTAGATTTTGTGATTTGCAAACTAATGGCGACATCTTTGGTTTTCGAAGAAGTTTCGAAGAATTCGAATGTACAATCGCCGAGAAGCCATCCAATCTTTCATACATATCGTCCGATTTCAAAACGTCTTCAACACGAGGGTCGATTTTTGCCGTTCCAATGCTCTGAGCCAATATCAATATCTGGAATATTTTAAGCAATCTATATTATATATTAATCATTTATATATTAAGACATCTATATATTAAGCATTTCATATTTTAAACAATCCCAAAAATTAGTTTTTTAAGATAGAATCTGGACCTGAACTATTTTTTAAAAGTAATATGTCATGTAGAGTGAAACTTCTGCTAAAGAAGTATTTGACATAATATGCCTTAATGACCGCTGAACGTCATTGATTTTAATTCTTGGTGGTGGATTCCATACATATGCATCTTCGCTCCGTACGCAAATAGGCGAGCATCTAGACCAAGAAAATAGAAAGCATTTTTTCTAGTTTCCATTCGATCTTATTGTTTCAATGCCACATTGTCGTAGAATTTTTTTTTTAAAAAAACCGGTTGATATTTCATTGTTTTTTTATTTAAACAAGTTGGCTCTGGAAAAACAAAGTGTATTTCTATGCAACCAAAAACCAGAATATAGTATGCATTTCTTTTAAAGTTGCACACGCAAATCATTGAAATAATTGTGTCCAATTTAATTAGTAAATTATAGAAAGGTTACAATACAATTATTTATCCAGCACGTGATGGCGTGACTGTCCCCAGAATAATGAAAACGCAGAATGAAGACGGATTGTTGATGAGTCGAAATTCTAATTTTCCCAAAGATGCTTTTCAGGAAAAGGCTGGTTGCTGAATTTTTCAGAAAGGGTGAGTGTGTGGAATATTTTCTTACCATAAACATTATTATATGAAATTTATTTATTTTTTATTACAATTAAATATAATTTTATTATATTACCATAATTCTTATATTTTTTTACTTTATAACTTACAACAATTATGTAATAGATAGTTTATAAATTGTATAACTAAGATTTCAATACTTATATTTTATCACAAGTTGTGGTCCGGATTTGAAAAATTTGTCTGGGTTTTTCCCGGTAATAAAGAGACAAACAGGTATAGTCAATTTCATAAGTTGGTCCATTTCTCTGTAACATCAAATTAATAAGAACAATGAATTAATAAGAATAATGAATAATGACTTAATTACTAATTATAATAGTAAATGGTAAGTATTAATAGCTTGCATGTCACAACCACATTAAAAAAAAATGGTTTTTCTATACCAACGATTAATGTAATCTTCGATATAAAGTAATGCATATTTTAATATAAACTAAATTTCAACTAATTTCCAAGCTATGACTTTGTCAAATTGGTTAGGAGGCTTATAAAACTGTCTATGTTGTAACATAAACATGCAATTACAAATAAACCATTGTAACGTTGTTATTAAATGAGAGATACAATTATAGTCCATTTAATGACTGAATAAGTAAATGTTGGGCGCCTGAGCCGTAGGCGAGGGCCCCAATCAGACGTGTGATTAAATGACTTTGCTCACGTGTGCTAAATCTGATTTTATCCACTTTTGTAGAAAATAAAACCATACATATTAACAAAATTCTTTAATTAATTATTATCGCAATGGAAATACAGTAATATAGCAAATTAGATATTGCAATGGAAATACAGTAATATATTATAATATATTACAATAAGTAGATAATAATTCTTAGCGCACAATGATAATTAACATTAAAAAAAAGTTATTAGCTCATTTCTGCCAAAAAATAGGTTTTATCTAATTAAACTAATACAGTTTTTTATAGGGTTTGCACCATATAAGTTATATACCGAATTAAAAATAATTAAAATATATGTCACTCTAATAGATTTAAAATATTTGCAATTGCACTTTAATATGCTAGTGAATGCTTTTAAGTTGTAATTTAAATAATTAATGTCATTGGGAATAGATTGGTAGATACTATGTCAAACGTCAAATGCATGAGTGATTAAATATTTTTTAATCACTGAGTGATTAAAAGTAGTACTTTATTCGATCATTTTGGTGACCAAAAGTAGTCAATATTCAACGAATGTGGATAATAGTATATTGTGTAACAAGTGCGGAAAATAGCTAATTTCTTACGAGCGTGAATTTGCCAGCACGAGCCGTAGGCGAGTGCGCAAATCACACGAGTGAGAAATTAGCGTTTTTGCACGTGTTACACACTGTACTTTTTCTACAAACACATTTTTTTTATTAAACTTTATATTAATTTTACGTTATAATAAACTGACAACACTATTTCAATAACAAAAGTCAATTGTCAAAACAAAATTCGTCTCGACTCTCAACGATTACACGACATGTACGCGCAATGCGCATGTGTAGTGTGGGGAATAATATCTCACGGCCATATCTCACGGTGGGAGATATGGCCGGAGCAATTGCCTACTTTCACGGAGCAATTGCTCACGGAGCAATTGCCTACTTTCTTATCTAGCAACTTATGCACAAAATGCTCAATTTTATAGTGGTCGTAGAAAAACAAAATTATATAGTTAACTATATTTGCTGAAAATAAGTTGGCTCTGAAAAAACAAAGTGTATTTCTATAGGCAACCAAAAACCAGAACATATTATGCATTTCTTTTAAAGTTGCACACGCAAATCATTGAAAAAATTGTATCTAATTTAATTAGTAAGTTATAGAAAGTTTACAATACAATTATTCATCCGGCACGTGATGGCGTGCCTGCCTAGAATAATGAAAACGCAGAATGAAGACGGATTGTTGATGAATCGAAATTTTAATCGAAAAATTTACCAAACATGATTTCCTAGGAAAAGGCTGGTAGCTAAATTTTTTAGAAGGGGTGAGTGTGTAGAATATTTTTTTACCATAAATTTTATATGAAATTTATTTATTTTTTATTACAGTGCCGGTCATTGAATTTCGGGCAAACTTCTCTGTCACTCTCATTTATAGCATTGTAAAACAATGTGATTTTAAACTGACAGTGAAAGTTCTGCCCGAAATTCAATGACCGGCACTGTACAATTAAATAGAAATATATTTTATTACCATAAATCTTATATTTTCTTACTTTATATAACTTACAACCATTATGTAATAGATAGTTTATAAATTTTAAAACTAATATTTCAATACTTATATTTAATCACAAATTGTGATCCGGGTTTGAAAAAGTTGTCTGGGTCATTTCCGGTAATAAAGAGACAAACAGCTATAGAAAATTTTATAAATTAGTACATTTCTCCTCGATGTAGTAATGAATTACAATATAATATAATATATAAATTATTAACAAAGTTTTTCTACATTAATGTTTATTTAATTTCGTCTATAAGACTATTAAATGACAATGGTTTAATAATGGTTTTTCTATACCAACGGTTAATGTAATCTTCGATATATAGTAATGGATATTTTAATATAAACTAAATTTCAACTAATTTCCAAACTATGACTTTGTAAAATTGGTTAGGAGGCTTATAAAAATGTCTAAGTTGTAACATAAACCTGCAATCGCAAATAAACCATATTAACGTTGTTATTAAATGAGAGATACAGATATAGTCCATTTAATGACTGAGTAGGTAAATGATGTATTTTACTCACTCATTGTAGTGGATAAAAGAACATCTTTTTCAATAAAATTGGATAAACAAAATTATATAGTTAACTATATTTGCTGCAATAAAGGATTATCCACCCCAGTGGCCTATTTCAACACGTGTTGTATTTTTTAATTAGACCACCTATGTTCAATGCATGATTTAAGAGCAAGTTCTAATTTTAATTATCATGCACAATACTTGATAGTATTTGGTATTTATACCATTTCCAACATAGTGCTATTGGAAAAAATGTCTTTAGTAAACTAAAAATGTCTATAGTAAACTAAACTCAATATCAGCTGTTTTGGTTCTTCAATCATTAAAAACAAAAAACCTAAAGAAAAGCGTTATGAACACATACCAATTACTTAAATTATTCAAAAATTTTTAAATTTATTGTATATAGGTCATTTATTGGTTTCGGAGCATTTCGTTAAATTTATTTTTGAAAAAAGGGTCCTTTCATTAACTTATTTATTCGACTTCCTTTAATTAATTTATACCAAAATCATTGTAATACCTAAGTTAATCGTAATAACTAAGTAAATCACAATACTTGTCTATGGACGTTTTTGGTGCTGACATGTTTAGTAGACACGGCTTTGTGCTAGAGGAAATCAGAGTTCTTTTTAATGTGATAGAACGATACTGCGCTGCAAAATGACTAGTTTTGAAAAACATTTAATTTTGGAACTCTTTCATAACTTTTATTTAACGAAACATTTTGCAATCCTTTGTCGTTCTTCTTACTGCCAATACTTTAAGATTGACTAATAATTTCTTAAATGGTGAAAACTTAATTTTAAGCTATTGAATGATTTTAAGTACGGCTGAAAACTAACCCGAATATCAGTTGTCTGCAAAAGCAGGTTGTACATTTTAGGCACTGTCAATTCCGGGTGAAAATATTTTCCAGTTGAGATTTTCCGGCGGAATAGTGCGATTCTATCCTAGGAAATCTTTGTATGTGTGCCAAAATTGTTTGCTTCATTTCTTCATCTTCACATTTTAAAAGTTCATATCTACCGCCTCGCATTTCTTTTTTTATTACTCCCGTCGGTTGTATCTTCAGTAAAGTAGTACGCACTAATTTTTCTGAAATACCTAGCGTATTCAAAAACATTGTACGCTAGCATCCAAGTTGTAAATTTGGACACGGTAGTGGAGTTGTAAGTTCCACTAGCAACGTATGGATTAATAGTACTAAGTACTATTAGGGTGAATGAAAACTGCGGTTACAATTAAGACTGGTTTTTTATATTATATTTTGGCCAATTTATACATTTTAATTGGCCATAAATCTGATTACAAGTTATATTACAAGGTTTACTATTTATATTACAATGCATGTTTATTTATGTGTTTTATTTTATACACCTAAACATAGGTGTATAGTGTAACATATTATGATAACACTTTTATTATGGGTTAATTGGCGCGCTAACCTTGGCCGTGCAGTTCGTCTGTTTAGCTTTGCCTAAACATTCTACCGCCTACGCGCTCCCGGCGTTGGTAGGGTTTGGATTGCCTCATTTTTCTGTCGAGGGCCCTTCGCTGCAACACAATGTTGTTGCAGCTTGGGTCCAGGTCCAATGCCCAATCTTCGTCGCAGTGGAAGTTAAGTTAATTAATTAATTAAACTAGTTTTTTAAGATAGAATCTGGACCTGAACTATTTTTTAAAAGTAATATGTCATGTAGAGTGAAAGTAAGTAATTTTATTGTTTGACGAATTTTACAATTTTTACACTCGTCAAAAATAGAAAAATACACAGTGTGTTTGAAGAATAAACTAAATAAATAAAACTTAAATTTAACTTAAAAATTAAGTGTGAGATTAAATACAAACTATGAAGTAAGTATCATATAGCTTGTAAAACATATAACAAATATATCGTGACTATGTCACAAATGGGACAAAATTGAAAAATTGTTAAACGACAAATACTCGTCTATATCAAAGAATTCATTCCTTTTCGATTAAAAATTGCTTTAGCCTAATTTTAAACTGGTTTATTTGTAGAGTTCGAAACGAATTGGGTAATTTATTAAAAAACTTTTTGGAAAAATAATTTGGTCCATTTTTCGATTTTGATAATCTGAAATATTCATGCCTTAAATCGTTCTTTAATCTTGTGCTGTAACTATGAACATCTTTCTGCTTAGTCATATCTTCGGCATTACCGTGAGCATAAAGGATACAGGGATATATGTAAAGACATGGAAAGGTTAAAAGTCCCATTTTTCTGAAAGACCCCTTACAGTGATCACGATATTCCATCCCCAAAATAACTCTGATGGCTCGTCTTTGAATGCTAAATATTCGTTCTCTATCAGAGCAGTCTCCCCAGACAATCAATGCATAACTTAAAGTTGAAACTATTAAAGAGTGGTAAGCGGTTAATAAAATGTCTAAGGACACCGTTCCTTTTAAACTTCTCAGCAGAAATACTTGTTTGCATAATTTGCTGACCACGGCGTCAGAGTGAGTGTTCCACGTAAGTTTTGAATGAATGTGAACTCCCAAAAATTTAGTACTGGTAGCAGTAGTAGCATGGTTTTCTACTGGGTAAGTATTTGGTTTTAATGAAAACATTATTTTCACCGTTTTGTCTTCGTTCAAAGTTAAACCATTGCTGGAAAACCATGATTTAGCTTTCGATTGCATACAGTCGCTGCGTTCATCAACTTCATCTAAGTTTTCACCACAGATTGACAGAGTAGTATCGTCAGCAAAGAGCACATCATTCGAGCACTCAATAAAATTTGAGAAATCATTTGCGTAAATTAAAAAGAGAATCGGCCCTAGGATAGAGCCTTGGGGCACACCGATGTTAACTTTATTTAGCTTAGATGTATTACCTTCTATATCGATATATTGTGTTCTGTCGCTTAGATATGATTTTATTAATTGAGCCGTAAGTTTATTGAAATTGTAATTTTCCAGCTTTTTTATCAGAGTTGAGTGTTCTACGCAATCGAAACCCTTGCTAAGATCTAAGAAAAGCGACAGTGAATGTTGTCCTTTTTCAAAACATTTAAGTGTGTAGCTTGTAAAATGAATAATTGCTGCTGTTGTGTTTCGATTCGTTCGAAACCCAAATTGTGACAGAGAAAAAATATTGTTTTCCTCAAAAAACTAGTAATTTGTGTTGCCATTGATTTTTCTACCACTTTTGAGATTATTGGTAATAAGGAAATAGGACGATAGTTTGATGGATTTTTCTTGCTACCTTATTTATATAGTGGGAGTACTCTAGCTATCTTCAAACAATCAGGAAACGTTCCTTCATGAAAACATGCATTCACAATTTTCATTAAAGGGATCGTTACAAGATCTATGTTTCTTTTTAGTAAAGTAATTGAAAGACCATAATGGTCCTTTGCTTTACTAGGTTTTAACAAACAAATAATGTCCCGTATTTCATTGATAGTACAATCCCTGAATGAGAAACGATTTGATGGTTTAAAATGGTGCATCAGATGAAGGGGGTCGTAACTTTGAGATGGTAAATTTTCCCGCAGTTGATGTGGACTATTAATAAAGAAATTGTTCAGTAAATCTGGCATTATTGGTATTTACTAAATAAGTTTTTTCAAAACTTCTGCTAAAGAAGTATTTGACATAATATGCCTTAATGACCGCTGAACGTCATTGACTTGAATTCTTGTTGGGGGATTCCATACATATGCATCTTCGCTCCGTACGCAAATAGGCGAGCATATAGACCAACCCATTAGAAAGCACTTTTTCTAGTTTCCATTCGATCTTATTGTTCCATTGCTACATTGTCGTAGAATTTTTTTTTAAAAAACCGGGTGGTATTTCATTGTTTTTTTATTTGAACAAGTTGGCTCTGGAAAAACAAAATGTATTTCTATGCAACCAAAAACCAGAATATAGTATGCATTTCTTTTAAAGTTGCACACGCAAATCATTGAAATAATTGTGTCCAATTTAATTAGTAAATTATAGAAAGGTTTCAATACAATTATTTATCCAGCACGTGATGGCGTGCCTGTTCAGAATAATGAAAACGCAGAATGAAGACGGATTGTTGATGAATCGAAATTCTAATTTTCCCAAAGATGATTTCCAGGAAAAGGCTGGTTGCTGAATTTTTGAGAAAGGGTGAGTGTGTGGAATATTTTCTTACCATAAATATTATTATATGAAATTTATTTATTTTCTATTACAATTAAATATAATTTTTTGCAATTTTCGATCAAAATGACATCTTTTTAGTTGCCATTTTTGATGTTAACACGGCCTACTTTTTTTTATTGTTCTAAAAAAAGCGTGAAAAAAATACTTTTATCCAAAACTGTCAGATAATGTGTTTGTTATTGATTAGAATTTAAATTATAAAGTAGGCCATAACTCACTAGTGGACAAAAGTAGTGATTTAAAGTATACTTTATCTCACTAGTGAGTGAAAATGCACTGATACTCACTATTTATTAATAAATAGTGAGTATCAGTTATTAATTATACTATACTATTTATTAATAAATAGTATGGTATTTTTTTGGACTTTTCCGGAATTAAACAAGCTGTGGCTTCGTTTGCTTCATGTAAAATTTCGTTAGGAATTTCACAATTCTCCATTTTGATGTATTCTTTTAGTAAACAAATTCGGTTTTCAACATGACAACCACAGTTTTCTGACAACCAGCCTTCTGTGATCAAAATTATCAATTTTCAAATAATGACGTTTTTCTAATTTAATTTATTATTTTAAAAATACGATTTAATAAAAGTTTTAGATAAAATTTTGTATTAAACACGTGAGTAATTACATATAAGTCACTCAAGAGAATTAGCCCACTCGCCCTTCGGGCTTGTGGGCTAAACTTTTCTTTCGTGACTTATATGTAATATTACTCAGTAGTCTAATAAATAACTATTGTCCACACTTATAGAATAATATATGCATTATTTAAGTGTTTTCTCAAGTATAATTATATTCAATATACACTAGTGTATAACTTTCATTATGCACTAGTGTATAATGAAATGTCATTGAAAAATATACGTTTTATATACGTTTTTTTTTATATTATATAAAAATATATATTTTTTTTTCTCTCTATACGTTTTCGTCATTTAAAACAGAAGAAGAAGAATACGATAACCTAAAATATTTGATTTGTTGATGATAACAGAAAGTACAATATAAATTTTTATATATTTCAAGGGTAAGTGTGGACAAAGAATAGTATTCTACTTGCATATAATGGCAATTATTCACTCAGGTGATTTGCGAAACTCGCCTGCGGCTCGTCTCGCAAACATCACCTTCATGAATCATTGCCATCATTATATGCTTGTTGTATAATATACTATTTTTCACTCTTTTTCTACTTTTTTTCATTATTTTTACTTTTTTTCATTATTTTAAAAATTGCTCAAAACGTGGCAAAATGTTATGAAACAGCATTGCTTCATTTATTAATAAAACTAATTACACAATTCGTAAGATTATTTAACTAAACTGGTACATATAAGCAACACTTCCATTAAATTGAGTTGGCAAACACTTCTATTCAATTTGAATTATGTGAAGGAAACTGTTTGATTTTTTGTTCCTAGGGGCGATTTCAACTGTTTTATCAATGCTTGCTTCAATTAGTAACAAATTAAGCTTGAATCAAGCAACCGATTGTCATCTGATTATTATCTAATATTTAATATTTATTATTTTAATAAAAAATTGCAAAAAATAGTGTATACAACACGAGCAAAATTAGTTATTTTTTGCTACTTGTTGTATAAATAACTATTATTATATTACCATTGTAATAGGCTCCTTATTTTTAAAATAATAACGGAACGGAATTTGTTGTTCGGAACACTTTTATTAATTCAAACAATTATTATCAACAAAGTGCTATCTTTTACAAAGTTTTCTCTCACTCAAAAAAAACAACCTCCCTGCTCGACCGCTTGTCTCGTAATCCCCTTCCTCATCCTCCCTCCTTTCTCGTTCCGCCGACCGAGGCAAGGATTGTCAGTTAACGGTAGGCAACCAACTTGACATACTTTAAATCATTACAACTCGGCCATACTGACCAACGATCGCCTCGATCGTCGTTCGACAAAACTTAAAAATTAAAATTAAGTATTATACATGACGCGAGAAAATTAAGATTTGATGAATAACAAGTAGTACAATCTTATTAACATAACAACACTAAGATAAGAAATAAACAAAATTACTAAATAACGAATACAGATAAATATGGAGTGAAGCATTGCTTAATCCGAATGCAGCCAACACGCTCCGCCACCACGCCAATCAGCCCATTTTCGAATATGAGAAGCTTTTATTATCCCATTATAAGGGAGTTGAGTTACGTGACAATTTTCGATGTCCCGGATCACATATATGTCGTTTGGTAGGACTTTATGAACTTGGTATGGCCCTTTAAATTTACTAACAAACTTTTTATTCGAACCAATGGTAGTATCAACATTCCTGACCAAAACAAATTCGCCTTTTTCAAAACTCGGAGGCGGTTTGTGTTTACTTAAGTGATATGACGCGCTACGCTCTTGAACAACTCGAATAGCGTCAGCAGCTTCAGATCGAATTGCTGGTAGGTCTCTCGCGATATTATCGGAAAACTTATCTTCCAGGTGTTCTGTGAGTAAGTCTACAGGGCTACCGCGTTGGGGAACACCAAACAGAAGCTGACAGGGCGTCTGTCCGGTGCTCGAATGAACAGAATTATTGATAGAGTACTCAACTTTAGAAAGCATACGGGCCCAATCTGAATGTCGGACTGGTTCGGTGATTTTAGCCAACATAGCCTTTAGGACACGGTTTACTCGCTCAACTTGTCCGTTTGCTTGAGGAGAGGCCACAGCAACTTTGACGTGCTCAATATTCCGATCGGAGACATAGGAACTAAAATCTAATGACGTAAAACATGTACCACGATCACATGACAATACGCCGGGGACGGCTATAATAATCAAAATATTTATCCAATGAAGAACATACTTCTTTTGTACTTGTGGTGTTGACCGGGTAGAGCTTGACATGCTTCGTAAATGCGTCTACAACTAAAAGAATATGTTTACGTTTTGAAATAACAGAAGGTAGTGGACCGAAATGGTCGATATGAACCGTATCAAACGGAATTGGCTTTTTTGGGATGTTATGCAAATTTCGATCGTTAGCATGGGAAGAAGTTGAATGTAGAAAACATTGAAAGCAATTTTTAATAAAATGAGCGACCTTTATTCTCATGTCTGGGAACCAATAATGAAGTTTGAGTTGGTCAACACACTTGGTGATCCCTAAGTGGCTCAATTTTTCGTGAATATTTCTAATAAGATTTATTTCAATTTTTTTAGGGACGTATAGGAGTAGTTTTCCGTCTTTATTCTTTCGATAGACAAGTCCATCATTCAAGGTATACTTTTCCTCTCCTTCATTCTCTAGTTTCTCTTTCAATCGAACTATATCGTCATCGCGGTTTTGAGTAATTTGTATCTGAGTATCAATATCCTCCGGGTATATGACTGAAACAATAGGGCTCCGACTGAGAGCATCAGCATGACCCATTGCTGATCCGCTTCGGTGTTCTATTTTATAATTATAGTTTTCTAACTCTAAAGTCCATCGAGCTATGCGGGCGTTAATACTCTTTTTGTTTAGGGTGAGAGTTAGGGAATTGCAATCTGTTATTATGCGAAAAGGAATACCTTCTAAATAGACACGGAAACGCCGCAAAGAATAAATTATAGCTAAGGTCTCTAGCTCAAAACTATGATACCTCGCCTCAGCTTCTGTAGCTCGTTTTGAAAAATACGCAATAGGGTGAAACTTATTATCCTCCTGTTTCTGTAATAATACGCTACCAAATCCGATTGAACTTGCGTCGCAATGTAATTGCGATCTGGATGATATATAGCTAATACAGGTGAATCTAGTAATTTAGTTTTTAAATTGTGAAAAGCGTCTTCGCATGCTGAATCAAAATTAAAAACAGAGTGCTTTTTTGTAAGATCTAATAATGGCTTAGCAATTCGAGAAAAAGAAGGAATAAAACGACGAAAATATGAGAGTAGTCCTAGGCATTTCTGGACTTCATGTGAATTAGTAGGGGTTTTATATCTCTTCACTGCCTCAAGGTGTCTATTATTTGGCCTAATTCCATTCTCGTTGATAGAATACCCCAAAAATTCTATCTCAGAGTAACAGAATTTACATTTCCGAAAATTTAGTTCCAACCGATATTCAGTTAAGCGCCGAAGGAGGCGTCGCAATACATTATAATGATGTTCAAGGGTGGCCGTCATTATCATTACGTCATCCATGTAAACTACAATAACACCTTCGTCTAAAAACGGTCGCAGAATGTAATTTATAAATCGCTGGAATACCGCAGGGGCATTCTTCAAGCCAAAAGGCATACGAGTATACTCATACTGTCCCATAGGTGTTACAAAAGCAGTAAACTTAACGGAGCTTTCGGAAACGCGAATCTGATGGAAACCGCTTTTCAAATCAAGAGTACTAAAATATTTCTTGCCCTGCATTCGCTCTAAACAATCTTCAATAAGCGGTAGCGGATAGTTATCCCGCTGGGTAATTTTATTGAGCGCTCTGTAATCTACGCATTTGCGTATTTTCCCTCGTCCTTTTACTAAAACAATCGGCGATGCATAAGGGGAGTCACTAGGACGGATTTTATTTTCACGGAGTAATTTTTGAATTATTTCATTAACTTCTTGTTTATCGCTATAAGATAAGCGCCGCGGACCAGAAGTTATAGGAATATCTGAAGTTAACCGAATTTTCTTTTCATAATCATGTTCGATTGCCGGAATATTATTAGATTTAATATAATTTTCATGTATTAATTTTTGAATTTCATCCGACTGAATTTTGCTTAATTGGTCAGAAATATCGATTTCAATCTCATTACGTTCAGAGTATAGTTCTATATCAAAAATATCGGGTACAGAATGTATTTGCGCATGATCAGAAACATCGAAATTGTCATTTGATCGTGCAACGTTATTTGCATTTAATTTATCAGAAATCATTATTTGTTCCGGCTGATTAAGATTGGCGGCAGAGGGCGCGGAATCTTGCACTTGACAGCCGACACCATCGAACACACTATGTAACAATTTTTCGCTTAATCGAATGTCACTGGAGTCTTTCACACAGTTGAGTTTAACATTATTTTTGAAAGCAGAAGTAAAACAAAGAGAAATATTAAAAATACTTAAAAAGTCGCGACCCAATAATAATGGGAACGGAAGGAGCTCATCTGAAACAATAAAAATAGGAAGAGCGTGTGTTTTCTCGAAAAATTTAATAGTAACGAAAATGCGCCCGTACGAGTTTAATTTGACATCACCAATATCTTTATACCCTGTGGGGGTGGTCTTGTTGCTGATCAGATGGCTTGGAATAATTGAACGCTGCATGAAGCTGACTGGACTGCCGGTATCAAATAAAGAACAAAATTCATGAAACAAACTGTGCTCGACGGAATGGGCTAAAAAAGCAACACTTACTCGGTTTAATTCGGAGACAGGCTCCGGATTGTGCGATAAGTAGTTTTGCTGCTGATCCAAATTGTTGCTATCGTCCACTAGTGCAACACGTTTACTATTTTCTATATTGGGGCTGTCTTCGTGCAGTCCTTCAGGATGTGTTCTGTAGAGCCGCAGCGAAAACACGATCTTCTCGCTCTACGAGGCTTCGTGCAGGCCGATGACATGTGGCCGAATCCAGAACAATTGAAGCATTGTACGGGATTCGGAGTGCCCGCTGATTCAGGGCGTCTGTTACCAAAACTAGTCTTATTATGATTTGGTGTGAAACTTTGAACAGGAACGGAACTTTGGGCTGATCGTAATTGAGTGTATTGGTGGGCTAACATCTTTAGTTGTTCGATAGTGGTAGCGGAATACAATATAGCAATATGCGGTGATCGATCGTTAAGTCCTTGCAGTATAAATTGGATTACCTGCGTCTCATCGAGTTCGACACGCAGCGCGATCTCTTGCATTTGCAAGATGTAACCAATCACTGTTGTCTTAGACGGATTGAACTTAGTACGTTTGAGCGTTTCCATGACCTCGTAGATGGAAAATACGTGGCCGAAATTCCGGAGAAAATTGTCCTTAAATTGCAAATAGGTCACTGACTGATCAACACGTAAAAACAATTCGGCCGGTGTGTCTTTCTTCATCAAACGTCGCACGCACTTCAATCGAAACATATCATCAACATCTAACGGATCGCATACACGTTCAAAGTCATTAATCCACTTTCGCGCATCATAAACGTCATCACCACTAAATGCAGATATTGCATGTTCAACATCACTGAAATCGGCTCTACGGCGGAGTCTATTGCCACTGCTTGAATTTTCACTTACTTCCATTTCAGCTAGTCGTTTCATTAACTCAGCAATCTCAACGCGTTTCTGAAGGTTTTGTATTGTCTGGTCGAGATTTTCGTCTTTAATGTTATCATCTTCTTCTGTCGTGACGGAATCCTCAAATTGTTTCAATCGCTCCTCTCCCATTAATAGCTTCAATTGTGGAATTGTTGCTGAAGCCGGAAATTCGATATCCTGATTAATGAGCCAGTTGACTAAATCAGCACGACGATATTTATTCGACATTTTTTTTTTTTTTTTGAATGCGTTTATGGACACGATTACGGAAAAGTTCGGAATTTGCAAAATATTGCTCACGATTAACAAAAAAATCACTCAGAATGTTTAAAGTCAACGTATTAACCCGGAAAGTTAACGGATGGCGAAGGATTTTTCTGATTAAATATACTAACCACAATCTCAAGAGTGATGGCGCCGTCACGTGGAAGTTTAATCGATCCCTCTTCTGAGATGTAATAGGCTCCTTATTTTTAAAATAATAACGGAACGGAATTTGTTGTTCGGAACACTTTTATTAATTCAAACAATTATTATCAACAAAGTGCTATCTTTTACAAAGTTTTCTCTCACTCAAAAAAAAACAACCTCCCTGCTCGACCGCTTGTCTCGCAATCCCCTTCCTCATCCTCCCTCCTTTCTCGTTCCGCCGACCGAGGCAAGGATTGTCAGTTAACGGTAGGCAACCAACTTGACATACTTTAAATCATTACACCATAAATCTTATATTTTCTTAGTTTATAACTTACAACAATTATGTAATAGATAGTTTATAAATTGTAAAACTAATATTTCAATACTTATATTTTATCACAAGTTGTGGTCCGGGTTTGAAAAATTTGTCTGGGTCTTTCCCGGTAATAAAGAGACAAACAGCTATAGTCAATTTCATAAGTTGGTCCATTTCTCCTCAATGTAGTAATGAATTACAACAATATATAAATTATTAACAAAGTTTTTCTGCATTAATGTTTATTTTATTTTGTCTATAAGACTACTAAATGATCATAGTGGCCTACCTACATGGTTTTACAAAGATTATTTTTTGACATTTATGATTAAATTTTTAGTAACTATACGGTATTTTTGGCACACTGCATTAATAGGCTTTGTGATTTGCTTCTCAGTGGTTGGTTGTGCTTGTGTGTAGGGAATTATGGCAGGACCTTCTTGCAACCGTATAAATATAAATGGCAAAAAGGGTTGCTGTAACATCAAATTAATAAGAACAATGAATTAATAAGAATAATGAATAATGACTTAATTACTAATTATAATAGTAAATGGTAAGTATTAATAGCTTGCATGTCACAACCACATTAAAAAAATGGTTTTTTTGTAGCAACGGTTAATGTAATCTTCGATATAAAGTAATGGATATTTTAATATAAACTAAATTTCAACTAATTTCCAAACTATGACTTTGTAAAACTGGTTAGGAGGCTTATAAAACTGTCTATGTTGTAACATAAACATGTATTGCAATCGCAAATAAACCATATTAACGTTGTTATTAAATGAGAGATACAGATATAGTCCATTTAATGACTGAATAAGTAAATGATGTATTTTAATCACTCATTGTAGTGGATAAAACAACATCTTTTTCAACAAAATTGGATAAACAAAATTATATAGTTAACTATATTTGGTGAAAATAAGTTGGCTCTGAAAAAACAAAGTGTATTTCTATAGGCAACCAAAAACCAGAACATATTATGCATTTCTTTTAAAGTTGCACACGCAAATTATTGAAAAAATTGTATCCAATTTAATTAGTAAGTTATAGAAAGTTTACAATACAATTATTCATCCGGCACGTGATGGCGTGCCTGCCTAGAATAATGAAAACGCAGAATGAAGACGGATTGTTGATGAATCGAAATTTTAATCGAAAAATTTACCAAACATGATTTCCTAGGAAAAGGCTGGTAGCTAAATTTTTTAGAAGGGGTGAGTTGGTAGAATATTTTTTTACCATAAATTTTATATGAAATTTATTTATTTTTTATTACAGTGCCGGTCATTGAATTTCGGGCAAACTTCTCTGTCACTCTCATTTATAGCATTGTAAAACAATGTAATTTTAAACTGACAGTGAAAGTTCTGCCCGAAATTCAATGACCGGCACTGTACAATTAAATAGAAATATATTTTATTACCATAAATCTTATATTTTCTTACTTTATATAACTTACAACCATTATGTAATAGATAGTTTATAAATTTTAAAACTAATATTTCAATACTTATATTTAATCACAAATTGTGATCCGGGTTTGAAAAAGTTGTCTGGGTCATTTCCGGTAATAAAGAGACAAACAGCTATAGAAAATTTTATAAATTAGTACATTTCTCCTCGATGTAGTAATGTATTACAATAATATATAAATTATTAACAAAGTTTTTCTACATTAATATTTATTTAATTTCGTCTATAAGACTATTAAATGACAATGGTTTAATAATGGTTTTTCTATACCAACGGTTAATGTAATCTTCGATATATAGTAATGGATATTTTAATATAAACTAAATTTCAACTAATTTCCAAACTATGACTTTGTAAAATTGGTTAGGAGGCTTATAAAAATGTCTAAGTTGTAACATAAACCTGCAATCGCAAATAAACCATATTAACGTTGTTATTAAATGAGAGATACAGATATAGTCCATTTAATGACTGAGTAGGTAAATGATGTATTTTACTCACTCATTGTAGTGGATAAAAGAACATCTTTTTCAATAAAATTGGATAAACAAAATTATATAGTTAACTATATTTGCTGCAATAAAGGATTATCCACCCCAGTGGCCTATTTCAACACGTGTTGTATTTTTTAATTAGACCACCTATGTTCAATGCATGATTTAAGAGCAAGTTCTAATTTTAATTATCATGCACAATACTTGATAGTATTTGGTATTTATACCATTTCCAACATAGTGCTATTGGAAAAAATGTCTTTAGTAAACTAAAAATGTCTATAGTAAACTAAACTCAATATCAGCTGTTTTGGTTCTTCAATCATTAAAAACAAAAAACCTAAAGAAAAGCGTTATGAACACATACCAATTACTTAAATTATTCAAAAATTTTTAAATTTATTGTATATAGGTCATTTATTGGTTTCGGAGCATTTCGTTAAATTTATTTTTGAAAAAAGGGTCATTTCATTAACTTAGATATTCGACTTCTTTTAGTTAATTTATACCAAAATCATTGTAATACCTAAGTTAATCGTAATACCTAAGTAAATCACAATACTTGTCTATGGACATTTTTGGTGCTGACATGTTTAGTAGACACGGCTTTGTGCTAGAAGAAATCAGAGTTCTTTTTAATGTGATAGAACGATACTGCTCTGCAAAATGACTAATTTTGAAAAACATTTAATTTTGGAACTCTTTCATAACTTTTATTTAACGAAACATTTTGCAATCAACTAAGGAGTCTTTGTCGTTCTTCTTACTGCCAATACTTTAAGATTGACTAATAATTTCCTAAATGGTGAAAGCTCAATTTTAAGCTATTTAATGATTTTAAGTACGACTGAAAACTAACCCGAATATCAGTTGTCTGCGAAAGCAGGTTGTACATTTTAGGCACTGTCAATTCCGGGTGCAAATATTCTTCAGTTGAGATTTACCGGCGGAATAGTGCGATTCCATCCTAGGAAATCTTTGTATGTGTGCCAAAATTGTTTGCTTCATTTCTTCATCTTCACATTTTAAAAGTTCATATCTACCGCCTTGCATTTCTTTTTTTTATTACTCCCGTCTGTTGTATCTTCAGTAAAGTAGTACGCACTACTTTTTCTGAAATACCTAGCGTATTCAAAAACATTGTACGCTGGCATCCAAGTTGTAAATTTGGACACAGTAGTGGAGTTGTAAGTTCCACTAGCAACGTATGGATTAATAGTACTAAGTACTATTAGGGTGAATCAAAACTGCGGTTACAATTAAGACTGGTTTTTTATATTATATTTTGGCCAATTTATACATTTTAATTGGCCATAAATCTGA
Source organism: Cryptophagus acutangulus (assembly GCA_963556235.1). Lineage (NCBI taxonomy): Eukaryota > Metazoa > Arthropoda > Insecta > Coleoptera > Cryptophagidae > Cryptophagus > Cryptophagus acutangulus. The sequence continues at coordinate 172,209 of CAUVYR010000169.1, read as the reverse complement.
TTACAAGTTATATTACAATGTTTACTATTTATATTACAATGCATGTTTATTTATATGTTTTATTTTATACACCTAAACATAGGTGTATAGTGTAACATATTATGATAACACTTTTATTATGGGTTAATTGGCGCGCTAACCTTGGCCGTGCAGTTCGTCTGTTTAGCTTTGCCTAAACATTCTACCGCCTACGCGCTCCCGGCGTTGGTAGGGTTTGGATTGCCTCATTTTTCTGTCGAGGGCCCTTCGCTGCAACACAATGTTGTTGCAGCTTGGGTCCAGGTCCAATGCCCAATCTTCGTCGCAGTGGACCTCTGGTGGTGTATTGACTGTCGTTCAGCTGGATCCAGTGGAGCTGCGCCATGATGTTCTCCATGTCCTGGTCCGGTTTTGCTGGTGGTACTTCTGGGCGGCTCTCGCACTTGCGTCTATGTTGAGACATCCGATGTGGTAGCACTGTGTGTCCATGTTGTAGCTCAGTTGGTTACTTAATTTGAGTCTAGATTGTCTGTCTTTATATACAATTTTTAATGTTTTTTGTTTTGGTTTTTCGTGTGTAAATATTCGTCGTCGTCGTTCTGTCGTGGATGTCTGCATAGTTTACCTTATGAATTCTGCCCCTCATCAACAGCCGAATCCGGATTTATGTTTAGGGCCTGTAATTCCATTTCTTTTAAATTTACCATTTGCCCGTACTTCGTTGTCTTTTGTGATTTTTGTTGTAGCCTCTTAACTATGATCCATATTACTATTGCAATTCCACATATTATTCCCACATGTTTGCTCGAGGATTTTTTCAATTTCATTTTCTCCGTCTTCGATTTCTATCAGGTCCTCATAAATTCCTAATCGTTCCAGTGGTGGTATTATTATTGGCTGTCGATCTTCTTCTTCTTCTATCGTTGTGTTGATATTAATCATTACATGTTTTGAAAATCCTGCAATGATTGGTGCATCATCCATTCGTTTTGGTGTGATTGTATCTTCCTTTGTGATTATTACACATTCTGGTGATATTTGAATTAGTCCAGTTTTGTTTAACATTACGTCGTCTCTTTCACCGTTGCACATTATCGCAATTTTGATTTCGCTGTTTGAGATGAATTGCCATGTGTTTCTGATTTGCACTTGTTTCCAGATAATATTCTTGGTGATTTTTTCTGCTTTTACTTTACAGTGTAAAGGGATTGGCGTCAGTGTTTAATGGGATTGGCGTCACTTTGATCAATGTGTATTCTGTTACTTCCGTCGTACCCGAATACCTGGATTTCTGTTGGCGTGTTTATAACTTTGTTTTTCAATATTATTGAGTCTAATATTTGAATGTTTGCTGGAATCTTTTTTGCTGCCTTTGATATTATTTCTTTCACTTGTGCTGGTGAGATGATGTTGAATATGTTTCCTTGATTGTGGCTTATCTCGAGTATTCTTGTATATTGTGTTATTATTTCCGTTATGCAGTTTGTAACCACTTGGTATGTGCTGAGTACGAGTATATGTATTGCCAGTTTATTGTGATCTACTCTCGCGAACCACATCTGCATTTTGTTTATTGATGCTAATCCATTTTTGTATTTTTGTTGAAAGTGCGTCATTTGTTTGTAAATTCTTTGCTTGGTTTCATTGAATGTTTCAACCGCTGATAGCATAATTTTTGTTTGATGACTCGACGTTTTAATTAGTTTATGTTGATTTTTGTCCAATTGTTTTTCCAAGGATTCCTCTTTTGACTCGATTACTTGTTAATCCTTTTTAAATCCATTTTGCTTGTTTTTCTAGTTCTTTTAGCTGTTGCACAAACTCATTGCACTGAGTGTCTTCGGTTTTGCCTTCTTGCATATGGTTTCCATTTGTTGGGTCATCGTTGAAATACTTTCGAAGTCCTTATTCATCTTCTCTCTGTCGTAGTTCAACTGTATTCTGAAGGTGTCTCTATCGATTTTTGCATGTCCCATGTGTTTGCATGTCCCATTGTGTATCGCTCGTTTCATCTTACTCCCTCCTGCTTTTTTCAGTGATACTACTCTCACTATTCCATCCTTTCCTGGATTTGTCTCTATTATTCGCGCTAACGGCCACTTGCTTGCATTGATGTTGTCTTCTTTTATCAGTACCATGTCTCTTTTATTTACGTTTTCTAGTTGATTTTTCCATTTGTATCTTTGCTGTAGTGTATGCAGATACTCTGATGACCATGCGTTCCAGAAATGTTTCTTCATTTTCTGAACTAATCTCCATCTGTTGGACAGGTTGATATCTGTATCATTGGATGGCTCTGCTTCGCTGATTAACTCTCGTTCGATCAGGAAGTGGCTTGGTGTTATGGCTATTTGGCAAATCAGCGTTGTTAGTTCTTCAAACGTTAATGTTGTATCTCTTATCACTCTTTTCAAGTGATGTTTCATGGATTTCACTCCGGCTTCCCATATTCCTCCAAAATGTGGTGCTGCTGGTGGGTTGAAATGCCATTTTGTTCCATTGTTTGCCAGTTTTTCTTCTGTCTCTTTAGATACTGGCTGGATGATGTTGCTGGCTCCAACAAAGTTGGTTCTATTGTCACTGTACATATGAGCCCAGGTTCCTCTTCTTGCCGTGAACCTTTTTAGTGCGGCTAAACAACTTTCTGTTGACACTGACCACTTTTGGGTGAATTGCTTTTGTTGCCAGGCATACAAATACTGCTATATATCCTTTGTATGATTTATCTCCTCTTCCTTTGGTAGCACGTATTTGGATTGGTCCTGCATAATTCACTCCTGTGTGTGTAAATGGTGGTGATGGTGATGAGCTACTTAGCTCTTGTACTTTTTGTATGTTATGCATTTGTTTATGATGGAGCTTACTGCTTGTTTTCCATTGATTATCTAGAATTTTCGCCTTGCGAATGCTAAAGTTAGTCGAGCATCTCCATGCAACGTATTTTCATGTGCGTTGTTGATTATTAATTTTGTGAGGTGTCCATGATTTGGTAGTATCATCGGATGTTTTTTGTTGAACGAAAGCTGAGAATTTTGTAGTCTCCCTCCAACTAGTAGTATTCCATTATCATCAATAAATGGGTTTAAACTGGTTATTTCACTGTTTTTATCCACTTGTTTGTTTTTTGTGATTGCCTTGATGTCCTCTTTGAATTCCATCGCTTGCGATATTTTCGTAATTTGCTGTATTGTTTTTTGCATTTCTTCGTTCGAGATGCCTCCTTTTGTTGTTTCGATTTTTCTACATCGTTGTATGAATCGATTGCAGTAAGAAATTACTTTTACCATTCTTGTAAATGTAGCCATTGTGCCTGGGGTAGGTTTTTGTTTATTTACTATTTTTATTTTTGTTTTTGTTTTTTTTTTTACTTACTGGTGAGCAGATGTATTTTGTTGCGCCGTATTTTATGCTTGTTTTTGGTTTTTTGTACTCCAATTGGAAGTACCTTTGATTGTTGTAGTCAATGGCTAATATCATGTTAGGTGTATTTAGTATCCAATATGATCCATTTCCTTTTTCAATATTATTGAGTCCAATATTTAAATGTTTGCTGGAATCATTTTTGCTGCCTTTGATATTATTTCTTTCACTTGTGCTGGTGAGATGATGTTGAATATGTTTCTTTGATTGTGGCTTTTCTCTAGTATTTTTGTATATTGTGTTATTATTTCCGTTATGCAGTTTGTAGCCAATTGGTTTGTGCTGAGTATATGTATTGCAAGTTTATTGTGATCTACTCTCGCAAACCACATCTGCATTTTGTTTATTGATGCTAATCCATTTTTGTATTTTTGTTGAAAGTGCGTCATTTGTTTGTAAATTCTTTGCTTGGTTTCATTGAATGTTTCAACCGCTGATAGCATAATTTTTGTTTGATGACTCGACGTTTTAATTAGTTTATGTTGATTTTTGTCCAATTTGTTGATATCTTCATAGACTTCGTCGTTTACAACAAGTACTGCCGTCATCATTTTTCCAAGGAGTCCTCTTTTGACTCGATTAATTGTTAATCCTTTTTGAATTTATTTTGCTTGTTTTTCTAGTTCTTTTAGGTGTTGCACTAACTCATTGCACTGAGACTCTTCAAAACAAGCGGATTTCTAAAAAATAAATAACGCGAGTTACACAAAATAGCATTTTCTAACATGTTGCATACAAGATTTTTTTCTAATTTTTACAAAAACCTTCTCAAAAAAAAGTTTTTATAAATAATTTAGTGAATTTTATCAAAACAAGTAGGCTTTATTTGGAACTTTTTATCACCAGTTGTAAAATATTTTTCATTTCATCACCAGTTGCGTAAAATGTGCCGTTTTCCCAACTACAATCGATTTTGAAAAGTCACATTTTACATGTCAAAATTAGAAAATAGTATATTATTCAATGAGTGAGAAAGTTGGCAATTATTCACGAGGATAAATACTATACTTTTTCTGCTTTTATTAAATAATTGCATCAATAATTGTCAAATGGTAAATTAATTGTTAAATAGGCGAGAATAATTTTCAAATACAGGAATACATTCTTGTTGCATTTTTATCATTTTATTAAAGAATACATACAAGATAGAAACGGTTCACTATTTGTCCTTATTAACATAAACATTAACTGTACCATAATTTAATTTTCTCAATTTGACTAACGTTTGACGTTTGAATTTATTATCATGGCATACTACGATATTTCACAAGATATTTTTCGATAGTATAATGTAAACTCGGCCTATGATTGGTTGAGCATAATGGAATAATGAAAATCTCGGCATACGATTGGTTGACATCCATTGAATAATGAAAAAATATTTCATTTGTTTTTGATTAATAGAATAATTGATAGTTTTCTATACTAAAAACAACTTGATAATGCTCGAATTATTTAATATGAGCAGAAAAAGATTATTTTTTCACATTTATGATTAAATTTTTAGAAACTATACGGTTTTTTAGCACACTGGATTAATTGGCTTTGTGATTTGTTTCCCATATTTTTTTTCTATACCAACGGTTAATGTAATCTTCGATATATAGTAATGGATATTTTAATATAAACTAAATTTCAACTAATTTCCAAACTATGACTTTGTAAAATTAGTTTGGAGGATTATAAAAATGTCTAAGTTGTAACATAAACATGCAATCGCAAATAAATCATATTTACGTTGTTATTAAACGAGAGATACAGATATAGTCCATTTAATGACTGAGTAGTTAAATGATGTATTTTACTCACTCATTGTAGTGGATAAAAGAACATCTTTTTCAATAAAATTGGATAAACAAAATTATATAGTTACCTATATTTGCTGCAATAAAGGATTATCCATCACATTGGCCTATTCCAACACGTGTTGTATTTTTTAATTAGACCACCTATGTTCAATGCATGATTTAAGATCAAGTTCTAATTTTAATTATCATGCACAATATTTGATAGTATTTGGTATTTATACCATTTCCAACATAGTGCTATTGAAAAAATATGTCTATAGTAAACTAAACTCAATATCAGCTGTTTTGGTTCTTCAATAAAAAAAAAATCGTAGGTGGCGTAATAAATTAGAACTTATTATGTAAGCAACCTGATATCACGTGACATCATTGATGTGGCAACCAGCCAGAAAACTGAACGAGTTGAACCACGAACCACGCCCAAGAAAATTCGTTCACTAAAGAAAGGTGAAAATTAACTGTTTGTAACCACAACCACATTAGAGACCTCTACAAGTTTTGTCTACGTCTTAAACCGAAGGATCATCATCGAAATGGTTTTCTACAACGCCATTCAAGATGCCAAAATTTTTGTACAAAGAAGCCACGTTAATGGCGGCGGATATCGCTGACAAAATCAGGTATTTCTATTCTATTGTCCAATCAAAATAGTTCCTTTGAAATCGTATGTACAATCCGTTGTCCATTGCCACGTGGCTGGTTACATATCAATTCGTTCCTTTAAAATTTTAAAAAAATCGTCCATAGTTTGTCCAAATATTTATTGCGGTCACGTCATCAATTTCTCGATCTAGTTCAGACGATCGTACGTATGGCTACGCTATGCAAGCGCATGACAATATGCTTGTTAAAGTGATATGACGATTTTATCGCTTGTTAAAGTGATATGCGTGATATGACGGTTTGTATCAACAAACCATAGATGGCGCAACAAATTAGAACTTATTAAAGTCCCTAGATATCTAGTGACTTTAGAATTTATTGCAAGCAACCTGACATCACGTGAGATCATTGCCGTGGCCACCAGCCATAAAGCTCAATGAGTTGCAACACGAACCACGCCCAAGAAAAGTCGTTCCCTGAAGAAAGGTGTGAATTAACTGTTTGTAACCACAATCATAATGGAGACATGTACGAGTGCTGTCTACGTCCTAAGCCCAACGATCAATATTGAAATGGTTTACTACAACGCCAGTTACTGAAAGGTTCAACGTAGCATTCAAGACGCCGCGATTTTCATCCGAAGAACCTACTAATGGCACAGGTTACCGGCGACAAAATCAGGTATTTCTATTCTATGTAATGTCCAATCTCCGTCCACATAATAGCACAGAGTTATATGTTTGCCCAAAAATAATTTTTGTGAAGCCGTATGTGCAACTGTTTGTCCACTGTTACGTGATTGGCTACATTTCAATTCGTTCTATTACAACAACAAAACAAACAACAAATTAGAACTTATTGTCTAAGCAACAGGTTTTAAAAGTTATTAGGTTTGTTCTCGTTGCTACACTTTCACACTAAATTTACACTTTGGCATTTTCGTTGTCGGAAGTAACGTCAGTGGGTCTGTTCTTGTTGCGCAAGGTATTACACTTTAGTGTAAAAGTTATACACTTTTCTAACGGAGAATAGAAAACGTTAAATAAGTGTAAATAACAAATATTTGACAGTGTGAAGTTATGTTATTATTTTTTTATTTTTTAAATAATGGCCAATTCGATTCTGTTATTTAAAATGGTAGACCAAGTGGTAGAAATAATCGCGACCATTTTGGAAAAATGGTTATTAACGATGTGGGTCAAATTTTATGTAAATTTCAAGGTAAAACTAATATAGGTATACATATCACAACTGAAATAATTAATAGGTACATTAAATAAATAGAATTAATATATTATATTATTTCAACTACTGCATCCTCTATCAATATAATAAACCTTTTTAATTTTTTCAAAACTCAACGAAATCAGTTCATATCTACCATAATCATTTTTGTGGAATATCGATAGGTAAACCAAATGGATCGTCTTCTTCCTCGGAATAAGAATCGCAAAATTGGATCAGTCGCACTATTTCGTTCACATTCATTATATTGCATTTTTTTTCGGATCTGTTGCATTACAACATGTTTATTACCTAGATTAAACTTTAGCGTTCTCTTTACTCCACCTGCCTGCACTTTGGCGGCGTTTGCATAACTAAAACTAAACTATTAAATTACACTATTAGTGTAAAAGTGTAGCAACTACAATATCTAGAATTTATTTTTGGGAAATATTTTTCAAATAAAAATAATAATTTATTGCTGTCTATTGCAGCCTATTTCTGCCTATTTTTTTTGCATCTCTCAAATTCGTGACCTCTCCATTTCCTTCACGTTCTTACCCGTGGAACTCATAAAACAGATGCAAACGATTTACTACGTTCCAATCAACGATTACAAATATTCTTGAAATAATTTACTAGCAATCCCAGTTCCATTAACTTTTTGACCATACCAAAACTCCTTTCAAAGGTTGGTTACCATATTGTTTTATATGGTTTTCATTTTGGCGTCGTTGTGATCATTTGGCAATTATTTATAGATTTTATTCTAAACATAAGTCGACACAATAAAAAACATTGTACGTAACGCGTTCGAAAATACTTCTTGCTCGCCTCGTAGCATTTCAGTCAGACGAAATTCGTCTGTTTATCCTGCAAAGAAGCACTTTTCGACCTTGTTACGTAAATAACTATTTTAGCATAATCGTACAATAATTATTGACATTTACCGCTGATTTAGTTATTTTAGTTATTATTAACTACAATAACTTAAATTTACAAATTTTATGACTGGTGATCATATGCGAAATTGTGTTACAAAAATTAATTTGTAAAATGGTGAAATATCAATACCATTATTCAAATTTTAAAGTAGATTTTATCATAGTCCGAGAAATAATCTGATAACAAACTACCTGCAGACTTTAATTTAGTGATGCATCTTTGAATGAAATAAGCCATCAAAGTTTTTTTTTGCTTATTGCAATATTTTTGTAATTTATTAAAAGCATCATAGGTTTTTTCTTATCTAACTCTCCAGGTACGTCAGAGTCGTTTCCATATTCCCTCAGACATGTTTTTCATATATTTTTTTAACTCCAAGTCTATTAAAATCGGTGTTTTGTCACGTTGAAAATTGCTAATAACAATTTTATACGTTAACAATGGTTTGGGGTCCGGGTTATAATCAAACTAAGTACCACGGCTGCTCAGTGGTGAGTGGTGTGGGTCAAATTTATAATAAGAGCGCCACCCGTTTTGTGACCCTACTTAGTTTGACCGAAACCCTACAATACAGAAAAACGGGAAATCAGATGTTATAATAAACAGCGAATTGATCCCAAAAATAATTATGGTAATCACACAAAAAACTGATAGTGCAGAATATTATGAAGTGATTTCATAAAGCAAGTATGTAAACACTCTGCGTACAAATAATCAGGTTACGACAAATTAACTACGACAACTGTTCGACTCCCGTCGAATAAAGTGCACCTTCTGAAGGCGGGTTGAAGGCCCATATACCCAATTAGTGCGATTTGTTTGACTCTCGCCGAATAAAGTGCATCTTACCCGTCGTTTACAGGGTTAAAGGTTGTCGAACCAATAGAGAGGCACAGAGCCAGTACAATATAAATAGATCACTTATCTTTATTATCGTCGGAGTACGGCTAATGCCGAGATTGTCATCGGACCCAAGTTACAGTCCAGGTACTCGATTTAATGCCCCAAATCCCGAATTTCCCACGTCCAAGAGGTCAAATCGGGAGCGATTCCTCCCAGGAAAGAAAAGGTGAAGTCCAACTTAGCCACTTCGCACGGCGAAATAAAAGTTACAAAACGACCGTCTAAAACAACCAAATCGATAACGCTCTCACAGCTAAAAGGTCGAACCAGAGGAGTTAGATTGATTCTATTTCATCAAAGATTTACTTACCAAACCAAGCCGGAGTGCGGTTCAAAAATCCCACTGGACAGCCAAATATCGCGCAATTGTAAATTTAAGTAATAAAATCCGACAAATGTCGATGGCTTACATCAAGCCCAAAAATTCACTTAAATGACATGATATTACAAGCAAAGCCAGTGGATGCTTTTTCAATAAATCCGCAAAATGCGTCTGCTTCACTTGAAGACTAAACTTGAAAAGAGTTCCACGAGGCCGATTATTAATGAACTAAAATGGCTGTCCCGTAGTAACCTTTGACCCGTACCCGTTCGGATCGGTGGCAATTTCTAACTTTAAACCCATGACCTCTAGTTCTCCTTTCCACGTGACAGACGCCCAACGATCGCATAAACAAACAAAATAAAGTGCAAAGTTTGGTGTTTCCCACCATTCTGCTATATCCACAGCTCTTAAGCAAATTCCAAAGGTAAATGGCTAATTAGATTTTCAATTTTCAATTTCACTAAAGTCGGTCCGATCCTGACTTATAAAAGGCAGTCAACATCAATAGTATATAATAATATAGATAATAGTAATAAATAATAATATAGATAATAGCGCACTATTTATCTATATTAATATTAATATAGATAATAGTGCGCTTGGCGACTTGGATTTTGTTTTTTTGTACATTGACCGCATTCTGGTGGCATCATCTTCCCCTGAGGAACGCATGTTCGACACTTAGAAATCATATTTGATCGGTTAAAAAAACTTCACTTACGATTAAACGTTAATAAATGCGTCCTTGGTGTCTCTGAATTAGAATTTATCGGTTTTCATGTCAACAGTAGAGGTAGTCGTCTTACTAACGAAAAAGTCGAAGCAGTACTTAACTTTGACAAACCCAAAACGATTGCAGCATTACGTCGTTTTCTGGGCATGATAAACTAGATTTTGTGATTTGCAAACTAATGGCGACATCTTTGGTTTTCGAAGAAGTTTCGAAGAATTCGAATGTACAATCGCCGAGAAGCCATCCAATCTTTCATACATATCGTCCGATTTCAAAACGTCTTCAACACGAGGGTCGATTTTTGCCGTTCCAATGCTCTGAGCCAATATCAATATCTGGAATATTTTAAGCAATCTATATTATATATTAATCATTTATATATTAAGACATCTATATATTAAGCATTTCATATTTTAAACAATCCCAAAAATTAGTTTTTTAAGATAGAATCTGGACCTGAACTATTTTTTAAAAGTAATATGTCATGTAGAGTGAAACTTCTGCTAAAGAAGTATTTGACATAATATGCCTTAATGACCGCTGAACGTCATTGATTTTAATTCTTGGTGGTGGATTCCATACATATGCATCTTCGCTCCGTACGCAAATAGGCGAGCATCTAGACCAAGAAAATAGAAAGCATTTTTTCTAGTTTCCATTCGATCTTATTGTTTCAATGCCACATTGTCGTAGAATTTTTTTTTTAAAAAAACCGGTTGATATTTCATTGTTTTTTTATTTAAACAAGTTGGCTCTGGAAAAACAAAGTGTATTTCTATGCAACCAAAAACCAGAATATAGTATGCATTTCTTTTAAAGTTGCACACGCAAATCATTGAAATAATTGTGTCCAATTTAATTAGTAAATTATAGAAAGGTTACAATACAATTATTTATCCAGCACGTGATGGCGTGTCTGTCCCCAGAATAATGAAAACGCAGAATGAAGACGGATTGTTGATGAATCGAAATTTTAATCGATAAATTTACCAAACATGATTTCCTAGGAAAAGGCTGGTAGCTAAATTTTTTAGAAGGGGTGAGTGTGTAGAATATTTTTTTACCATAAATTTTATATGAAATTTATTTATTTTTTATTACAGTGCCGGTCATTGAATTTCGGGCAAACTTCTCTGTCACTCTCATTTATAGCATTGTAAAACAATGTAATTTTAAACTGACAGTGAAAGTTCTGCCCGAAATTCAATGACCGGCACTGTACAATTAAATAGAAATATATTTTATTACCATAAATCTTATATTTTCTTACTTTATATAACTTACAACCATTATGTAATAGATAGTTTATAAATTTTAAAACTAATATTTCAATACTTATATTTAATCACAAATTGTGATCCGGGTTTGAAAAAGTTGTCTGGGTCATTTCCGGTAATAAAGAGACAAACAGCTATAGAAAATTTTATAAATTAGTACATTTCTCCTCGATGTAGTAATGAATTACAATAATATATAAATTATTAACAAAGTTTTTCTACATTAATGTTTATTTAATTTCGTCTATAAGACTATTAAATGACAATGGTTTAATAATGGTTTTTCTATACCAACGGTTAATGTAATCTTCGATATATAGTAATGGATATTTTAATATAAACTAAATTTCAACTAATTTCCAAACTATGACTTTGTAAAATTGGTTAGGAGGCTTATAAAAATGTCTAAGTTGTAACATAAACATGCAATTACAAATAAACCATATTAACGTTGTTATTAAATGAGAGATACAGATATAGTCCATTTAATGACTGAGTAGGTAAATGATGTATTTTACTCACTCATTGTAGTGGATAAAAGAACATCTTTTTCAATAAAATTGGATAAACAAAATTATATAGTTAACTATATTTGCTGCAATAAAGGATTATCCACCCCAGTGGCCTATTTCAACACGTGTTGTATTTTTTAATTAGACCACCTATGTTCAATGCATGATTTAAGAGCAAGTTCTAATTTTAATTATCATGCACAATACTTGATAGTATTTGGTATTTATACCATTTCCAACATAGTGCTATTGGAAAAAATGTCTTTGGTAAACTAAAAATGTCTATAGTAAACTAAAATCAATATCAGCTGTTTTGGTTCTTCAATCATTAAAAACAAAAAACCTAAAGAAAAGCGTTATGAACACATACCAATTACTTAAATTATTCAAAAAATTTTAAATTTATTGTATATAGGTCATTTATTGGTTTCGGAGCATTTCGTTAAATTTATTTTTGAAAAAAGGGTCCTTTTATTAACTTATTTATTCGACTTCCTTTAATTAATTTATACCAAAATCATTGTAATACCTAAGTTAATCGTAATAACTAAGTAAATCACAATACTTGTCTATGGACGTTTTTGGTGCTGACATGTTTAGTAGACACGGCTTTGTGCTAGAGGAAATCAGAGTTCTTTTTAATGTGATAGAACGATACTGCGCTGCAAAATGACTAGTTTTGAAAAACATTTAATTTTGGAACTCTTTCATAACTTTTATTTAACGAAACATTTTGCAATCCTTTGTCGTTCTTCTTACTGCCAATACTTTAAGATTGACTAATAATTTCTTAAATGGTGAAAACTTAATTTTAAGCTATTGAATGATTTTAAGTACGACTGAAAACTAACCCGAATATCAGTTGTCTGCAAAAGCAGGTTGTACATTTTAGGCACTGTCAATTCCGGGTGAAAATATTTTCCAGTTGAGATTTTCCGGCGGAATAGTGCGATTCTATCCTAGGAAATCTTTGTATGTGTGCCAAAATTGTTTGCTTCATTTCTTCATCTTCACATTTTAAAAGTTCATATCTACCGCCTCGCATTTCTTTTTTTATTACTCCCGTCTGTTGTATCTTCAGTAAAGTAGTACGCACTAATTTTTCTGAAATACCTAGCGTATTCAAAAACATTGTACGCTAGCATCCAAGTTGTAAATTTGGACACGGTAGTGGAGTTGTAAGTTCCACTAGCAACGTATGGATTAATAGTACTAAGTACTATTAGGGTGAATCAAAACTGCGGTTACAATTAAGACTGGTTTTTTATATTATATTTTGGCCAATTTATACATTTTAATTGGCCATAAATCTGATTACAAGTTATATTACAATGTTTACTATTTATATTACAATGCATGTTTATTTATATGTTTTATTTTATACACCTAAACATAGGTGTATAGTGTAACATATTATGATAACACTTTTATTATGGGTTAATTGGCGCGCTAACCTTGGCCGTGCAGTTCGTCTGTTTAGCTTTGCCTAAACATTCTACCGCCTACGCGCTCCCGGCGTTGGTAGGGTTTGGATTGCCTCATTTTTCTGTCGAGGGCCCTTCGCTGCAACACAATGTTGTTGCAGCTTGGGTCCAGATCCAATGCCCAATCTTCGTCGCAGTGGAAGTTAAGTTAATTAATTAATTAAACTAGTTTTTTAAGATAGAATCTGGACCTGAACTATTTTTTAAAAGTAATATGTCATGTAGAGTGAAAGTAAGTAATTTTATTGTGTGACGAATTTTACAATTTTTACACTCGTCAAAAATAGAAAAATACACAGTGTGTTTGAAGAATAAAATAAATAAATAAAACTTAAATTTAACTTAAAAATTAAGTGTGAGATTAAATACAAACTATGAAGTAAGTATCATATAGCTTGTAAAACATATAACAAATATATCGTGACTATGTCACAAATGGGACAAAATTGAAAAATTGTTAAACGACAAATACTCGTCTATATCAAAGAATTCATTCCTTTTCGATTAAAAATTGCTTTAGCCTAATTTTAAACTGGTTTATTTGTAGAGTTCGAAACGAATTGGGTAATTTATTAAAAAACTTTTTGGAAAAATAATTTGGTCCATTTTTCGATTTTGATAATCTGAAATATTCATGCCTTAAATCGTTCTTTAATCTTGTGCTGTAACTATGAACATCTTTCTGTTTAGTCATATCTTCGGCATTACCGTGAGCATAAAGGATACAGGGATATATGTAAAGACATGGAAAGGTTAAAAGTCCCATTTTTCTGAAAGACCCCTTACAGTCATCACGATATTCCATCCCCAAAATAACTCTGATGGCTCGTCTTTGAATGCTAAATATTCGTTCTCTATCAGAGCAGTCTCCCCAGACAATCAATGCATAACTTAAAGTTGAAACTATTAAAGAGTGGTAAGCGGTTAATAAAATGTCTAAGGACACCGTTCCTTTTAAACTTCTCAGCAGAAATACTTGTTTGCATAATTTGCTGACCACGGCGTCAGAATGAGTGTTCCACGTAAGTTTTGAATGAATGTGAACTCCCAAAAATTTAGTACTGGTAGCAGTAGTAGCATGGTTTTCTACTGTGTAAGTATATGGTTTTAATGAAAACATTATTTTCACCGTTTTGTCTTCGTTCAAAGTTAAACCATTGCTGGCAAACCATGATTTAGCTTTCGATTGCATACAGTCGCTGCGTTCATCAACTTCATCTAAGTTTTCACCACAGATTGACAGAGTAGTATCGTCAGCAAAGAGCACATCATTCGAGCACTCAATAAAATTTGAGAAATCATTTGCGTAAATTAAAAAGAGAATCGGCCCTAGGATAGAGCCTTGGGGCACACCGATGTTAACTTTATTTAGCTTAGATTTATTACCGATAAATATTGTGTTCTGTCTGATATATTGTGTTCTGTCGCTTAGATATGATTTTATTAATTGAGCCGTAAGTTTATTGAAATTGTAATTTTCCAGCTTTTTTATCAGAGTTGAGTGTTCTACGCAATCGAAACCCTTGCTAAGATCTAAGAAAAGCGACAGTGAATGTTGTCCTTTTTCAAAACATTTAAGTGTGTAGCTTGTAAAATGAATAATTGCTGCTGTTGTGTTTCGATTCGTTCGAAACCCAAATTGTGACAGAGAAAAAATATTGTTTTTCTCAAAAAACTAGTAATTTGTGTTGCCATTGATTTTTCTACCACTTTTGAGATTATTGGTAATAAGGAAATAGGACGATAGTTTGATGGATTTTTCTTGCTACCTTATTTATATAGTGGGAGTACTCTAGCTATCTTCAGACAATCAGGAAACGTTCCTTCATGAAAACATGCATTCACAATTTTCATTAAAGGGATCGTTACAAGATCTATGTTTCTTTTTAGTAAAGTAATTGAAAGACCATAATGGTCCTTTGCTTTACTAGGTTTTAACAAACAAATAATGTCCCGTATTTCATTGATAGTACAATCCCTGAATGAGAAACGATTTGATGGTTTAAAATGGTGCATCAGATGAAGGGGGTCGTAACTTTGAGATGGTAAATTTTCCCGCAGTTGATGTGGACTATTAATAAAGAAATTGGCATTATTGGTATTTACTAAATAAGTTTTTTCAAAACTTCTGCTAAAGAAGTATTTGACATAATATGCCTTAATGACCGCTGAACGTCATTGATTTGAATTCTTGTTGGGGGATTCCATACATATGCATCTTCGCTCCGTACGCAAATAGGCGAGCATATAGACCAACCCATTAGAAAGCACTTTTTCTAGTTTCCATTCGATCTTATTGTTCCATTGCTACATTGTCGTAGAATTTTTTTTTAAAAAACCGGGTGGTATTTCATTGTTTTTTTATTTGAACAAGTTGGCTCTGGAAAAACAAAATGTATTTCTATGCAACCAAAAACCAGAATATAGTATGCATTTCTTTTAAAGTTGCACACGCAAATCATTGAAATAATTGTGTCCAATTTAATTAGTAAATTATAGAAAGGTTTCAATACAATTATTTATCCAGCACGTGATGGCGTGCCTGTTCAGAATAATGAAAACGCAGAATGAAGACGGATTGTTGATGAATCGGAATTCTAATTTTCCCAAAGATGATTTCCAGGAAAAGGCTGGTTGCTGAATTTTTGAGAAAGGGTGAGTGTGTGGAATATTTTCTTACCATAAATATTATTATATGAAATTTATTTATTTTCTATTACAATTAAATATAATTTTTTGCAATTTTCGATCAAAATGTCATCTTTTTAGTTGCCATTTTTGATGTTAACACGGCCTACTTTTTTTTATTGTTCTAAAAAAAGCGTGAAAAAAATACTTTTGTCCACACTTATAGAATAATATATGCATTATTTAAGTGTTTTCTCAAGTATAATTATATTCAATATACACTAGTGTATAACTTTCATTATGCACTAGTGTATAATGAAATGTCATTGAAAAATATACGTTTTATATACGTTTTTTTTTTATATTATATTAAAATATATATTTTTTTTTCTCTCTATACGTTTTCGTCATTTAAAACAGAAGAAGAAGAATACGATAACCTAAAATATTTGATTTGTTGATGATAACAGAAAGTACAATATAAATTTTTATATATTTCAAGGATAAGTGTGGACAAAGAATAGTATTCTACTTGCATATAATGGCAATTATTCACTCAGGTGATTTGCGAAACTCGCCTGCGGCTCGTCTCGCAAACATCACCTTCATGAATCATTGCCATCATTATATGCTTGTTGTTTAATATACTATTTTTCACTCTTTTTCTACTTTTTTTCATTATTTTAAAAATTGCTCAAAACGTGGCAAAATGTTATAAAACAGCATTGCTTCATTTATTAATAAAACTAATTACACAATTAGTAAGATTATTTAACTAAACTGGTACATATAAGCAACACTTCCATTAAATTGAGTTGGCAAACACTTCTATTCAATTTGAATTATGTGAAGGAAACTGTTTGATTTTTCGTTCCTAGGGGCTATTTCAACTGTTTTATCAATGCTTGCTTCAATTAGTAACAAATTAAGCTTGAATCAAGCAACCGATTGTCATCTGATTATTATCTAATATTTAATATTTATTATTTTAATAAAAAATTGCAAAAAATAGTGTATACAACACGAGCAAAATTAGTTATTTTTTGCTACTTGTTGTATAAATAACTATTATTATATTACCATTGTAATAGGCTCCTTATTTTTAAAATAATAACGGAACGGAATTTGTTGTTCGGAACACTTTTATTAATTCAAACAATTATTATCAACAAAGTGCTATTGTTGAGGCTTCACTCGCTTAATAATGTAATTCAAATTTCGCGCTTTATGATATCTTGGTACACTCTGTATATTTTCCACCACCGAGAAAGAAGCGCTTGCGCTAAATATATAGCATACACGCACTCCTTTCACAACCATAAAACGTGCAACACAGAACAAATGTTTCTCTCGAAAAGCGAGTTTAATTGTAAGAATACAAGTTAAAAGTAACGACTTCATGTTTTATTTTGCACAACTACTCCACCAAAACATTTGGTCCAATCGAGCCGGATCAACTGATCATCGAAGTGTAAACTTTGTGCTTTCTTTGTTCGCTACACCACGAGGTCGTACTTCATTTTCATTCCAATAAATTGGATGGTCCTTCGATCAAGAAGCTAGTGCTACTGTCATTAGCAACAATACAACATACCACATCTGGTGCATTCCCGTTCAAGGTGAATTTCTACGAATTTCATCACTTTCGTGTCCAAACCTGTCGTTTGGCTGACGTCATCAAGCAAGCATTCAATAGCTGGCCTGCTTTCGCCACTCGTCAACAGAGGGCTCTCGCACCTACCAAAGTTCTGCATTTCAAAGTCAACCCGACTTTGCATCTACTGGCTTCCCTTCATCACTCTGCAAGCTACATAGTAATCGCACTGAAGAAACGCAACAAAGCAGGTGAAACATTTTCTTATTTCTTTCTCATTTGCGCAAAATTGACTCAATTTGCTTTCGTATTTTACTTGTTCATTTTTAACTACATTCAATCAAAGGGTGCTTGATTAAGTCGCGTAATTTGAACGTTATCTTCTTAAATACTTTTCTACTCATTTACAATGGCTAATTTAAGTAAAAAAAGGGGAGCTATCAAAGCTAGGCTTACGCGTTTTGAGTACTATTTGGCGGAATTGAGAACCGTCTTTGAAATTGATAATACTTTGCCAAATGCCAAAATCATTGAACTACGAAAACGGCTAAACGGCGTTGAAACGCTCTTAAACGATTTCAATGAGGTACAGTCGCAGATAGATGCTACTAACGAGAATCAAGAGCAAGATCAAGTTCAGGTGTTAGATTTCGAAAACGCTTATTACAGTTCAATTTCGGCTGCTGAAGCTATACTAGAACAATTAGCAGCTACTAGGCAAGCTTTCCCTCCAACTTCCGCGGAACCGGTAGACGGAAGTACACATACAGAGACTGTCGCAAACTCTATTACTAACAGAAGCGTTGCCAGTTGCATAAAAATTCCTCGCATTAATTTGCCAACATTTAACGGAACTCCGGAAGAGTGGCTAAGTTTCAAAGATCTTTTCAAGGGCATGATTCATGATAACAATGATCTATCGGATGTATACAAAATGCATTATCTTAGTATTTCGCTAGTAGGTAAAGCTAAGGAAGCTATTAAGAACTTGCCAATAACAGACGATAACTATCAAATTGCTTGGGATAGCGTAAACGATCGCTTTAACAATTCGCGTGTTTTAACATATCATCACATTAAAGCGTTATTCAGTCTAGAGCCCATTGCAAAAGAATCCTCAGCTAAATTAAGACATTTGATAGACTCGGTTAAGAAAAACATAAGATCATTAGATTCTCTAGTAAATGAAGAGGATCAGAAAGATGCAATTATTATTTATTTAATAAATTCAAAGTTAGACACGGTTACCAATCGCGAATTTGAAAATACGAACAGCTTTGATAACGACAATCTTCCTACTCTCGAAAATTTGTTACTTTTTTAGAAAAAAAGGCTTCTTTATTGGAAACGCTTGAACAGTCACGCTTCATATGAACGCTTGTTCTGTCAATTCTACTTGTTCATTATGCAAGGAAGCTCACTACATAAATGTATGTCCAAAACTCAAAGCGTGGACCATTAAAGAACGCCAAAACAAGGTAAATGAACTGAAACTTTGCTTCAATTGTTTAAGCAAGGGTCATGTCGTAGAAAGTTGCAGATCAAAATTCAATTGTCAAAAATGCAAGGCAAGACATCATTCCTTGTTGCATCTAGAGCCTTCAGCTAATGCTCATACTGCATCAGCTACACCTGATAATCAAATCAGTCTTTCTGCAATTGCCTTTAGTGAGCATAAAGTACTGCTGTCTACTGCATCCGTGCACATTTTTGATCAGCTGGGAAACAGGCACACTGCTAGAGTATTATTGGACTCTGGCAGTATGTCCAGTTTCATCACTAACAACTTGTTTAGACGATTGAAGCTTGATCACTCTCCAGTGAATCTCAAAATTCATGGCATAACCGGTGCAATTACAAACGTAACTTCAAGGTGCAATGTCACACTACAGTCAATTCACTCTCAGTTTCAATTGGAAACTAACTGTTTAATAATGCCTTTCATTACCGGTAAAATACCTAACGACAAAATCGATACCAGTTATTGGACTATACCTCAAAATCTTCGTCTTGCTGATGAAACATTCAACATACCGGGAAAAATAGATATACTATTAGGAGCCAGCTGCTTTTGGAAAATTCTTTGCAATAATCAGCGTAATTTAGGCGCAGGTAATCCAATCTTGCAACTCACTAAATTTGGTTGGATTGTCAGTGGACAATTTCAATCCGATGCCATTCTGAAATCTGTTTCCTGCAATTTCTCTAAACATTTTGATATCTCTGAGCATTTAAATAAATTTTGGGAAATTGAGGAAGTATCTGAAACAAAGGTACATTCCAAAGAAGAAAAGGATTGCGAACAACACTTTCTAGAAACTCACAGGCGTGATTCTAATGGCAGATTCATTGTCTCCATTCCTTTAAAGGATTCAGTTTCAAGGCTAGGCGATTCATATGACAGAGCAAAATCCAGGTTTCTCAATCTCGAACGCAAAATAGGTAGCAATTCCATCTTTCGCACAAAATATATAGACTTTATGCGTGAATATCAAAATCTTGGCCACATGTCTTTGGTCGATGCAGAGACTACAGAACCCTCATTTTATCTCCCTCATTATGGAGTACTGAAGGAGTCCTCTACAACATCCCTTCGCGTTGTTTTCGACGGCTCTGCGTCATCGACTAGTGGAATATCTTTAAATGACCTTCAAATGATAGGCCCCACTATTCAATCAGATTTGTTTTCTATACTATTAAGATTTCGCAAACATTTTATAGCTATTTCTGCCGACGCAATCAAAATGTACCGTCAAGTCCTTATTGAGCCACAACAACGAAAATTACAACGAATTCTCTGGCGAGAAAATCCATCTGAATCGATCAAAGTTTTTGAACTAAATACTGTTACCTACGGAACAGCATCTGCCTCGTTCCTCGCAATTCGATCATTAACACAAATTGGCCTGGAGGCCAAAGTATCTGACCCCGCCATTGCTAAAATCATTTGCGAAGACTTCTATGTTGATGATCTGCTCACCGGTGCCAACTCCTTTGAACAAGCAGATCAAATTTGCAAAACACTTCCTCAAACATTAGAAAAGGGCTGCTTTAAGCTTCGCAAGTGGATCTCAAATGAACCTAGTATTCTGGAAAACTTTCAGGAAAATGAACTACATCCAAACTCATTACATTTTGGCGATATCGGCCAAACTAAAACACTTGGCCTTATTTGGTCGTTTCAAAAGGATTATTTTTCATTTGCCATCAACCTTTCGCCATCAGAAAAGTTCACCAAACGAGTAATTCTATCTGAGATTTCACAAATCTTTGATCCACTTGGGCTAGTAAGTCCTTGCATAATTCTAGCAAAAATAATGCTTCAACAATTACTGTTAGAAAAAGTTACATGGGATGAAACAATACCTGCTGCACTTCGCGCTAACTGGCTATCCTTTAGAAAACAACTCGCTAGTTTAAATAGTCTTAATGTTCCTAGGCGTATCCTCCCTAAGACTTTCAAACGCATTGAATTGCATTGCTTCGCAGATGCAAGTGTCTCGGCTTACGGCGCTTGCATATATATTCGCGCCATTGACGATGAAGAGGAAGTTTCTGTTCAATTACTGTGTTCAAAAACCAGAGTTTCACCAGTAAAACCTATGACAATTCCTAGACTTGAACTTTCAGCTGCACTTATTTTGGCTAGGTTGGCTCATCAAGTCACAAGGTCAATTCAAATCTCCTTTGATAAATGTTTTTTTTGGTCTGACTCTATGGTTGTTCTAGGCTGGTTGAAAATGCCTCCTAACCTTTTAAAAACTTTTATTTGCAATCGTGTGGCTGAAATACAAGAGCTATCCAATCAAATTCAAGCCAATTGGCAGCACGTACCTACCACATCCAATCCTGCTGATTTGCTCTCCAGGGGCGTTCTTCCAAATCAATTGTCCGGCTGCGATTTGTGGTGGTTTGGTCCGTCTTGGCTTCGTCTGTCTGAGTCTTCATGGCCAAAACAAGCTATGAGGATGTCCGAATTGCCGGAGCTAAGGGCGCATCAGATTGTTATGACTGCAGTCGTGATTGAGAACTTTCCTTTTAATAATTATTCCAATCTTTCCAAATTGTGTCGCATATTTGCTTACAGCCTAAGATTCATTGAAAATTGCAAGGGGGAGAAAACAGAAAGAAAAACTGGCGCACTTAGCTTGATAGAGCTGCAAATAGCTCAAAATAAGCTTTCCAAAATGTCGCAAATCGAATCGCTGCCGTCAGAGTTAAATTGTTTAAAACAAAAGGACTATAAAATAAAGGGTCAGCTTAGCCGCTTAAATCCGTTTTTCGACAAGGATGGTTTAATTCGCGTAGGAGGTCGCCTACAAAATTCAAGACTTAGTTTCATGAAAAAGCATCCAATACTTCTAACATCTAAGCACGCTTTTACTAAGTTACTTTTTAAGCGCGAACATAAAAGACTATTACATGCGGGCGCTCAGCTATTATTAGCAAAAATTCGTGATCAATTTTGGCCTCTTGGAGGCAGAAACCTAGCTCGACAAACCGTCTTAAATTGCAAAACTTGCGCTCGGGCCTCACCTAAATATGTCAACCCGATAATGGGTAACTTACCCAAGGCTAGAGTAACTCCTACGCTTCCGTTTATGACTACAGGTGTGGATTATGCTGGCCCCATCCTTATTAAAGACAAAAAGGGTAGGGGATCGAAATTATCAAAGGCATACATCGCGTTATTCGTTTGTTTTTCTACAAAGGCTATTCATCTAGAATTGGTAACCGACCTGACAACCGAATCATTCATTGCATCCCTGCGCAGATTTTGTGCCCGTAGAGGTAAACCGCGTGACATATTTTCCGACAACGGAACAAATTTTAAGGGCGCAAGTTCTGAACTGAAAGAGTTAGCATCTTTCTTGTCTGATAACATTGAAACTGTTCCTGAAGCCTCGTTAAAATATGATATAAACTGGCACTTTATTCCGCCAGGTTCTCCTCACTTCGGGGGCCTTTGGGAAGCGGGGGTTAAATCGGTCAAGCACCACTTGAAAAGGGTGTCTGAGAACGCGTCATTTACTTATGAACAAATGTATACTCTGCTAACTCAAATTGAGTCAATTTTAAATTCGCGCCCATTATTTCCTTTGTCAAGTGATCCTAATGACCTTGAGTCCATTACACTTGGACATTTTTTAATTGGGCGATCGCTACTTTCAATACCTGATCCGGACTTATCTGATATCCCTACTGCCCGCTTAAGTAACTATCAGCATATTCAACAAGTGCGGCGTCATTTTTGGACAAGATGGCACAAAGAGTACCTCACCGAGCTGCAAGTTCGTGCTAAGTGGCATAACAGCAAAGGATCCCTTCATGAAGGCGACATGGTCATAGTAAAGGCTGACAATCAACCACCCTTGTCGTGGAAGCTGGGGCGAATTCTACAACTCCATCCAGGCAACGACGGCATCAGCAGAGTAGCTACTGTTAAGACATCTGGTGGAGTTATTAAAAGGGGATTTTCTAAACTTTGCCCGCTTCTCTCAAGTGAACAGTGAATCGTGAATGTTTGATTAATTTTGAGTACTCAATTATTTGTCAATCTTCTAAAGCTTGTGTGTTTTTTCCGTTATATTCATTGCATATTTATAATCCATATTTATTTTTACTTGTTCATTTATTGAAAGGCAGACCTTTCAATCTGCGGGGGCATGTTGAGGCTTCACTCGCTTAATAATGTAATTCAAATTTCGCGCTTTATGATATCTTGGTACACTCTGTATATTTTCCACCACCGAGAAAGAAGCGCTTGCGCTAAATATATAGCATACACGCACTCCTTTCACAACCATAAAACGTGCAACACAGAACAAATGTTTCTCTCGAAAAGCGAGTTTAATTGTAAGAATACAAGTTAAAAGTAACGACTTCATGTTTTATTTTGCACAACTACTCCACCAAAACAGCTATCTTTTACAAAGTTTTCTCTCACTCAAAAAAAACAACCTCCCTGCTCGACCGCTTGTCTCGCAATCCCCTTCCTCATCCTCCCTCCTTTCTCGTTCCGCCGACCGAGGCAAGGATTGTCAGTTAACGGTAGGCAACCAACTTGACATACTTTAAATCATTACAACTCGGCCATACTGACCAACGATCGCCTCGATCGTCGTTCGACAAAACTTAAAAATTAAAATTAAGTATTATACATGACGCGAGAAAATTAAGATTTGATGAATAACAAGTAGTACAATCTTATTAACATAACAACACTAAGATAAGAAATAAACAAAATTACTAAATAACGAATACAGATAAATATGGAGTGAAGCATTGCTTAATCCGAATGCAGCCAACACGCTCCGCCACCACGCCAATCAGCCCATTTTCGAATATGAGAAGCTTTTATTATCCCATTATAAGGGAGTTGAGTTACGTGACAATTTTCGATGTCCCGGATCACATATATGTCGTTTGGTAGGACTTTATGAACTTGGTATGGCCCTTTAAATTTACTAACAAACTTTTTATTCGAACCAATGGTAGTATCAACATTCCTGACCAAAACAAATTCGCCTTTTTCAAAACTCGGAGGCGGTTTGTGTTTACTTAAGTGATATGACGCGCTACGCTCTTGAACAACTCGAATAGCGTCAGCAGCTTCAGATCGAATTGCTGGTAGGTCTCTCGCGATATTATCGGAAAACTTATCTTCCAGGTGTTCTGTGAGTAAGTCTACAGGGCTACCGCGTTGGGGAACACCAAACAGAAGCTGACAGGGCGTCTGTCCGGTGCTCGAATGAACAGAATTATTGATAGAGTACTCAACTTTAGAAAGCATACGGGCCCAATCTGAATGTCGGACTGGTTCGGTGATTTTAGCCAACATAGCCTTTAGGACACGGTTTACTCGCTCAACTTGTCCGTTTGCTTGAGGAGAGGCCACAGCAACTTTGACGTGCTCAATATTCCGATCGGAGACATAGGAACTAAAATCTAATGACGTAAAACATGTACCACGATCACTGACAATACGCCGGGGACGGCTATAATAATCAAAATATTTATCCAATGAAGAACATACTTCTTTTGTACTTGTGGTGTTGACCGGGTAGAGCTTGACATGCTTCGTAAATGCGTCTACAACTAAAAGAATATGTTTACGTTTTGAAATAAGAGAAGGTAGTGGACCGAAATGGTCGATATGAACCGTATCAAACGGAATTGGCTTTTTTGGGATGTTATGCAAATTTCGATCGTTAGCATGGGAAGAAGTTGAATGTAGAAAACATTGAAAGCAATTTTTAATAAAATGAGCGACCTTTATTCTCATGTCTGGGAACCAATAATGAAGTTTGAGTTGGTCAACACACTTGGTGATCCCTAAGTGGCTCAATTTTTCGTGAATATTTCTAATAAGATTTATTTCAATTTTTTTAGGGACGTATAGGAGTAGTTTTCCGTCTTTATTCTTTCGATAGACAAGTCCATCATTCAAGGTATACTTTTCCTCTCCTTCATTCTCTAGTTTCTCTTTCAATCGAACTATATCGTCATCGCGGTTTTGAGTAATTTGTATCTGAGTATCAATATCCTCCGGGTATATGACTGAAACAATAGGGCTCCGACTGAGAGCATCAGCATGACCCATTGCTGATCCGCTTCGGTGTTCTATTTTATAATTATAGTTTTCTAACTCTAAAGTCCATCGAGCTATGCGGGCGTTAATACTCTTTTTGTTTAGGGTGAGAGTTAGGGAATTGCAATCTGTTATTATGCGAAAAGGAATACCTTCTAAATAGACACGGAAACGCCGCAAAGAATAAATTATAGCTAATGTCTCTAGCTCAAAACTATGATACCTCGCCTCAGCTTCTGTAGCTCGTTTTGAAAAATACGCAATAGGGTGAAACTTATTATCCTCCTGTTTCTGTAATAATACGCTACCAAATCCGATTGAACTTGCGTCGCAATGTAATTGCGATCTGGATGATATATAGCTAATACAGGTGAATCTAGTAATTTAGTTTTTAAATTGTGAAAAGCGTCTTCGCATGCTGAATCAAAATTAAAAACAGAGTGCTTTTTTGTAAGATCTAATAATGGCTTAGCAATTCGAGAAAAAGAAGGAATAAAACGACGAAAATATGAGAGTAGTCCTAGGCATTTCTGGACTTCATGTGAATTAGTAGGGGTTTTATATCTCTTCACTGCCTCAAGGTGTCTATTATTTGGCCTAATTCCATTCTCGTTGATAGAATACCCCAAAAATTCTATCTCAGAGTAACAGAATTTACATTTCCGAAAATTTAGTTCCAACCGATATTCAGTTAAGCGCCGAAGGAGGCGTCGCAATACATTATAATGATGTTCAAGGGTGGCCGTCATTATCATTACGTCATCCATGTAAACTACAATAACACCTTCGTCTAAAAACGGTCGCAGAATGTAATTTATAAATCGCTGGAATACCGCAGGGGCATTCTTCAAGCCAAAAGGCATACGAGTATACTCATACTGTCCCATAGGTGTTACAAAAGCAGTAAACTTAACGGAGCTTTCGGAAACGCGAATCTGATGGAAACCGCTTTTCAAATCAAGAGTACTAAAATATTTCTTGCCCTGCATTCGCTCTAAACAATCTTCAATAAGCGGTAGCGGATAGTTATCCCGCTGGGTAATTTTATTGAGCGCTCTGTAATCTACGCATTTGCGTATTTTCCCTCGTCCTTTTACTAAAACAATCGGCGATGCATAAGGGGAGTCACTAGGACGGATTTTATTTTCACGGAGTAATTTTTGAATTATTTCATTAACTTCTTGTTTATCGCTATAAGATAAGCGCCGCGGACCAGAAGTTATAGGAATATCTGAAGTTAACCGAATTTTCTTTTTATAATCATGTTCGATTGCCGGAATATTATTAGATTTAATATAATTTTCATGTATTAATTTTTGAATTTCATCCGACTGAATTTTGCTTAATTGGTCAGAAATATCGATTTCAATCTCATTACGTTCAGAGTATAGTTCTATATCAAAAATATCGGGTACAGAATGTATTTGCGCATGATCAGAAACATCGAAATTGTCATTTGATCGTGCAACGTTATTTGCATTTAATTTATCAGAAATCATTATTTGTTCCGGCTGATTAAGATTGGCGGCAGAGGGCGCGGAATCTTGCACTTGACAGCCGACACCATCGAACACACTATGTAACAATTTTTCGCTTAATCGAATGTCACTGGAGTCTTTCACACAGTTGAGTTTAACATTATTTTTGAAAGCAGAAGTAAAACAAAGAGAAATATTAAAAATACTTAAAAAGTCGCGACCCAATAATAATGGGAACGGAAGGAGCTCATCTGAAACAATAAAAATAGGAAGAGCGTGTGTTTTCTCGAAAAATTTAATAGTAACGAAAATGCGCCCGTACGAGTTTAATTTGACATCACCAATATCTTTATACCCTGTGGGGGTGGTCTTGTTGCTGATCAGATGGCTCGGAATAATTGAACGCTGCATGAAGCTGACTGGACTGCCGGTATCAAATAAAGAACAAAATTCATGAAACAAACTGTGCTCGACGGAATGGGCTAAAAAAGCAACACTTACTCGGTTTAATTCGGAGACAGGCTCCGGATTGTGCGATAAGTAGTTTTGCTGCTGATCCAAATTGTTGCTATCGTCCACTAGTGCAACACGTTTACTATTTTCTATATTGGGGCTGTCTTCGTGCAGTCCTTCAGGATGTGTTCTGTAGAGCCGCAGCGAAAACACGATCTTCTCGCTCTACGAGGCTTCGTGCAGGCCGATGACATGTGGCCGAATCCAGAACAATTGAAGCATTGTACGGGATTCGGAGTGCCCGCTGATTCAGGGCGTCTGTTACCAAAACTAGTCTTATTATGATTTGGTGTGAAACTTTGAACAGGAACGGAACTTTGGGCTGATCGTAATTGAGTGTATTGGTGGGCTAACATCTTTAGTTGTTCGATAGTGGTAGCGGAATACAATATAGCAATATGCGGTGATCGATCGTTAAGTCCTTGCAGTATAAATTGGATTACCTGCGTCTCATCGAGTTCGACACGCAGCGCGATCTCTTGCATTTGCAAGATGTAACCAATCACTGTTGTCTTAGACGGATTGAACTTAGTACGTTTGAGCGTTTCCATGACCTCGTAGATGGAAAATACGTGGCCGAAATTCCGGAGAAAATTGTCCTTAAATTGCAAATAGGTCACTGACTGATCAACACGTAAAAACAATTCGGCCGGTGTGTCTTTCTTCATCAAACGTCGCACGCACTTCAATCGAAACATATCATCAACATCTAACGGATCGCATACACGTTCAAAGTCATTAATCCACTTTCGCGCATCATAAACGTCATCACCACTAAATGCAGATATTGCATGTTCAACATCACTGAAATCGGCTCTACGGCGGAGTCTATTGCCACTGCTTGAATTTTCACTTACTTCCATTTCAGCTAGTCGTTTCATTAACTCAGCAATCTCAACGCGTTTCTGAAGGTTTTGTATTGTCTGGTCGAGATTTTCGTCTTTAATGTTATCATCTTCTTCTGTCGTGACGGAATCCTCAAATTGTTTCAATCGCTCCTCTCCCATTAATAGCTTCAATTGTGGAATTGTTGCTGAAGCCGGAAATTCGATATCCTGATTAATGAGCCAGTTGACTAAATCAGCACGACGATATTTATTCGGCATTTTTTTTTTTTTTTTTTTTGAATGCGTTTATGGACACGATCACGGAAAAGTTCGGAATTTGCAAAATATTGCTCACGATTAACAAAAAAATCACTCAGAATGTTTAAAGTCAACGTATTAACCCGGAAAGTTAACGGATGGCGAAGGATTTTTCAGATTAAATATACTAACCACAATCTCAAGAGTGATGGCGCCGTCACGTGGAAGTTTAATCGATCCCTCTTCTGAGATGTAATAGGCTCCTTATTTTTAAAATAATAACGAAACGGAATTTGTTGTTCGGAACACTTTTATTAATTCAAACAATTATTATCAATAAAGTGCTATCTTTTACAAAGTTTTCTCTCACTCAAAAAAAAACAACCTCCCTGCTCGACCGCTTGTCTCGCAATCCCCTTCCTCATCCTCCCTCCTTTCTCGTTCCGCCGACCGAGGCAAGGATTGTCAGTTAACGGTAGGCAACCAACTTGACATACTTTAAATCATTACACCATAAATCTTATATTTTCTTAGTTTATAACTTACAACAATTATGTAATAGATAGTTTATAAATTGTAAAACTAATATTTCAATACTTATATTTTATCACAAGTTGTGGTCCGGGTTTGAAAAATTTGTCTGGGTCTTTCCCGGTAATAAAGAGACAAACAGCTATAGTCAATTTCATAAGTTGGTCCATTTCTCCTCAATGTAGTAATGAATTACAACAATATATAAATTATTAACAAAGTTTTTCTGCATTAATGTTTATTTTATTTTGTTTATAAGACTACTAAATGATCATAGTGGCCTACCTACATGGTTTTACAAAGATTATTTTTTGACATTTATGATTAAATTTTTAGTAACTATACGGTATTTTTGGCACACTGGATTAATAGGCTTTGTGATTTGCTTCTCAGTGGTTGGTTGTGCTTGTGTGTAGGGAATTATAGCAGGACCTTCTTGCAACCGTATAAATATAAATGGCAAAAAGGGTTGCTGTAACATCAAATTAATAAGAACAATGAATTAATAAGAATAATGACTTAATTACTAATTATAATAGTAAATGGTAAGTATTAATAGCTTGCATGTCACAACCACATTAAAAAAATGGTTTTTTTGTAGCAACGGTTAATGTAATCTTCGATATAAAGTAATGCATATTTTAATATAAACTAAATTTCAACTAATTTCCAAACTATGACTTTGTAAAACTGGTTAGGAGGCTTATAAAACTGTCTATGTTGTAACATAAACATGTATTGCAATCGCAAATAAACCATATTAACGTTGTTATTAAATGAGAGATACAGATATAGTCCATTTAATGACTGAATAAGTAAATGATGTATTTTAATCACTCATTGTAGTGGATAAAACAACATTTTTTCAACAAAATTGGATAAACAAAATTATATAGTTAACTATATTTGGTGAAAATAAGTTGGCTCTGAAAAAACAAAGTGTGTTTCTATGCAACCAAAAACCAAAACATATTATGCATTTCTTTTAAAGTTGCACACGCAAATTATTGAAAAAATTGTATCCAATTTAATTAGTAAGTTATAGAAAGTTTACAATACAATTATTCATCCGGCACGTGATGGCGTGCCTGCCTAGAATAATGAAAACGCAGAATGAAGACGGATTGTTGATGAATCGAAATTTTAATCGAAAAATTTACCAAACATGATTTCCTAGGAAAAGGCTGGTAGCTAAATTTTTTAGAAGGGGTGAGTGGGTAGAATATTTTTTTACCATAAATTTTATATGAAATTTATTTATTTTTTATTACAGTGCCGGTCATTGAATTTCGGGCAAACTTCTCTGTCACTCTCATTTATAGCATTGTAAAACAATGTAATTTTAAACTGACAGTGAAAGTTCTGCCCGAAATTCAATGACCGGCACTGTACAATTAAATAGAAATATATTTTATTACCATAAATCTTATATTTTCTTACTTTATATAACTTACAACCATTATGTAATAGATAGTTTATAAATTTTAAAACTAATATTTCAATACTTATATTTAATCACAAATTGTGATCCGGGTTTGAAAAAGTTGTCTGGGTCATTTTCGGTAATAAAGAGACAAACAGCTATAGAAAATTTTATAAATTAGTACATTTCTCCTCGATGTAGTAATGAATTACAATAATATATAAATTATTAACAAAGTTTTTCTACATTAATGTTTATTTAATTTCGTCTATAAGACTATTAAATGACAATGGTTTAATAATGGTTTTTCTATACCAACGGTTAATGTAATCTTCGATATATAGTAATGGATATTTTAATATAAACTAAATTTCAACTAATTTCCAAACTATGACTTTGTAAAATTGGTTAGGAGGCTTATAAAA
The DNA here is from genome assembly GCA_963556235.1 of Cryptophagus acutangulus. Classification (NCBI taxonomy): domain Eukaryota; kingdom Metazoa; phylum Arthropoda; class Insecta; order Coleoptera; family Cryptophagidae; genus Cryptophagus; species Cryptophagus acutangulus. The sequence goes on along the minus strand of CAUVYR010000169.1, from coordinate 141,728 downwards.
ATGTCTAAGTTGTAACATAAACCTGCAATCGCAAATAAACCATATTAACGTTGTTATTAAATGAGAGATACAGATATAGTCCATTTAATGACTGAGTAGGTAAATGATGTATTTTACTCACACATTGTAGTGGATAAAAGAACATCTTTTTCAATAAAATTGGATAAACAAAATTATATAGTTAACTATATTTGCTGCAATAAAAGATTATCCACCCCAGTGGCCTATTTCAACACGTGTTGTATTTTTTAATTAGACCACCTATGTTCAATGCATGATTTAAGAGCAAGTTCTAATTTTAATTATCATGCACAATACTTGATAGTATTTGGTATTTATACCATTTCCAACATAGTGCTATTGGAAAAAATGTCTTTAGTAAACTAAAAATGTCTATAGTAAACTAAACTCAATATCAGCTGTTTTGGTTCTTCAATCATTAAAAACAAAAAACCTAAAGAAAAGCGTTATGAACACATACCAATTACTTAAATTATTCAAAAATTTTTAAATTTATTGTATATAGGTCATTTATTGGTTTCGGAGCATTTCGTTAAATTTATTTTTGAAAAAAGGGTCATTTCATTAACTTAGATATTCGACTTCTTTTAGTTAATTTATACCAAAATCATTGTAATACCTAAGTTAATCGTAATACCTAAGTAAATCACAATACTTGTCTATGGACATTTTTGGTGCTGACATGTTTAGTAGACACGGCTTTGTGCTAGAAGAAATCAGAGTTCTTTTTAATGTGATAGAACGATACTGCTCTGCAAAATGACTAATTTTGAAAAACATTTAATTTTGGAACTCTTTCATAACTTTTATTTAACGAAACATTTTGCAATCAACTAAGGAGTCTTTGTCGTTCTTCTTACTGCCAATACTTTAAGATTGACTAATAATTTCTTAAATGGTGAAAGCTCAATTTTAAGCTATTTAATGATTTTAAGTACGACTGAAAACTAACCCGAATATCAGTTGTCTGCGAAAGCAGGTTGTACATTTTAGGCACTGTCAATTCCGGGTGCAAATATTCTTCAGTTGAGATTTACCGGCGGAATAGTGCGATTCCATCCTAGGAAATCTTTGTATGTGTGCCAAAATTGTTTGCTTCATTTCTTCATCTTCACATTTTAAAAGTTCATATCTACCGCCTTGCATTTCTTTTTTTTATTACTCCCGTCTGTTGTATCTTCAGTAAAGTAGTACGCACTACTTTTTCTGAAATACCTAGCGTATTCAAAAACATTGTACGCTGGCATCCAAGTTGTAAATTTGGACACAGTAGTGGAGTTGTAAGTTCCACTAGCAACGTATGGATTAATAGTACTAAGTACTATTAGGGTGAATCAAAACTGCGGTTACAATTAAGACTGGTTTTTTATATTATATTTTGGCCAATTTATACATTTTAATTGGCCATAAATCTGATTACAAGTTATATTACAATGTTTACTATTTATATTACAATGCATGTTTATTTATATGTTTTATTTTATACACCTAAACATAGGTGTATAGTGTAACATATTATGATAACACTTTTATTATGGGTTAATTGGCGCGCTAACCTTGGCCGTGCAGTTCGTCTGTTTAGCTTTGCCTAAACATTCTACCGCCTACGCGCTCCCGGCGTTGGTAGGGTTTGGATTGCCTCATTTTTCTGTCGAGGGCCCTTCGCTGCAACACAATGTTGTTGCAGCTTGGGTCCAGGTCCAATGCCCAATCTTCGTCGCAGTGGACCTCTGGTGGTGTATTGACTGTCGTTCAGCTGGATCCAGTGGAGCTGCGCCATGATGTTCTCCATGTCCTGGTCCGGTTTTGCTGGTGGTACTTCTGGGCGGCTCTCGCACTTGCGTCTATGTTGAGACATCCGATGTGGTAGCACTGTGTGTCCATGTTGTAGCTCAGTTGGTTACTTAATTTGAGTCTAGATTGTCTGTCTTTATATACAATTTTTAATGTTTTTTGTTTTGGTTTTTCGTGTGTAAATATTCGTCGTCGTCGTTCTGTCGTGGATGTCTGCATAGTTTACCTTATGAATTCTGCCCCTCATCAACAGCCGAATCCGGATTTATGTTTAGGGCCTGTAATTCCATTTCTTTTAAATTTACCATTTGCCCGTACTTCGTTGTCTTTTGTGATTTTTGTTGTAGCCTCTTAACTATGATCCATATTACTATTGCAATTCCACATATTATTCCCACATGTTTGCTCGAGGATTTTTTCAATTTCATTTTCTCCGTCTTCGATTTCTATCAGGTCCTCATAAATTCCTAATCGTTCCAGTGGTGGTATTATTATTGGCTGTCGATCTTCTTCTTCTTCTATCGTTGTGTTGATATTAATCATTACATGTTTTGAAAATCCTGCAATGATTGGTGCATCATCCATTCGTTTTGGTGTGATTGTATCTTCCTTTGTGATTATTACACATTCTGGTGATATTTGAATTAGTCCAGTTTTGTTTAACATTACGTCGTCTCTTTCACCGTTGCACATTATCGCAATTTTGATTTCGCTGTTTGAGATGAATTGCCATGTGTTTCTGATTTGCACTTGTTTCCAGATAATATTCTTGGTGATTTTTTCTGCTTTTACTTTACAGTGTAAAGGGATTGGCGTCAGTGTTTAATGGGATTGGCGTCACTTTGATCAATGTGTATTCTGTTACTTCCGTCGTACCCGAATACCTGGATTTCTGTTGGCGTGTTTATAACTTTGTTTTTCAATATTATTGAGTCTAATATTTGAATGTTTGCTGGAATCTTTTTTGCTGCCTTTGATATTATTTCTTTCACTTGTGCTGGTGAGATGATGTTGAATATGTTTCCTTGATTGTGGCTTATCTCGAGTATTCTTGTATATTGTGTTATTATTTCCGTTATGCAGTTTGTAACCACTTGGTATGTGCTGAGTACGAGTATATGTATTGCCAGTTTATTGTGATCTACTCTCGCGAACCACATCTGCATTTTGTTTATTGATGCTAATCCATTTTTGTATTTTTGTTGAAAGTGCGTCATTTGTTTGTAAATTCTTTGCTTGGTTTCATTGAATGTTTCAACCGCTGATAGCATAATTTTTGTTTGATGACTCGACGTTTTAATTAGTTTATGTTGATTTTTGTCCAATTGTTTTTCCAAGGATTCCTCTTTTGACTCGATTACTTGTTAATCCTTTTTAAATCCATTTTGCTTGTTTTTCTAGTTCTTTTAGCTGTTGCACAAACTCATTGCACTGAGTGTCTTCGGTTTTGCCTTCTTGCATATGGTTTCCATTTGTTGGGTCATCGTTGAAATACTTTCGAAGTCCTTATTCATCTTCTCTCTGTCGTAGTTCAACTGTATTCTGAAGGTGTCTCTATCGATTTTTGCATGTCCCATGTGTTTGCATGTCCCATTGTGTATCGCTCGTTTCATCTTACTCCCTCCTGCTTTTTTCAGTGATACTACTCTCACTATTCCATCCTTTCCTGGATTTGTCTCTATTATTCGCGCTAACGGCCACTTGCTTGCATTGATGTTGTCTTCTTTTATCAGTACCATGTCTCTTTTATTTACGTTTTCTAGTTGATTTTTCCATTTGTATCTTTGCTGTAGTGTATGCAGATACTCTGATGACCATGCGTTCCAGAAATGTTTCTTCATTTTCTGAACTAATCTCCATCTGTTGGACAGGTTGATATCTGTATCATTGGATGGCTCTGCTTCGCTGATTAACTCTCGTTCGATCAGGAAGTGGCTTGGTGTTATGGCTATTTGGCAAATCAGCGTTGTTAGTTCTTCAAACGTTAATGTTGTATCTCTTATCACTCTTTTCAAGTGATGTTTCATGGATTTCACTCCGGCTTCCCATATTCCTCCAAAATGTGGTGCTGCTGGTGGGTTGAAATGCCATTTTGTTCCATTGTTTGCCAGTTTTTCTTCTGTCTCTTTAGATACTGGCTGGATGATGTTGCTGGCTCCAACAAAGTTGGTTCTATTGTCACTGTACATATGAGCCCAGGTTCCTCTTCTTGCCGTGAACCTTTTTAGTGCGGCTAAACAACTTTCTGTTGACACTGACCACTTTTGGGTGAATTGCTTTTGTTGCCAGGCATACAAATACTGCTATATATCCTTTGTATGATTTATCTCCTCTTCCTTTGGTAGCACGTATTTGGATTGGTCCTGCATAATTCACTCCTGTGTGTGTAAATGGTGGTGATGGTGATGAGCTACTTAGCTCTTGTACTTTTTGTATGTTATGCATTTGTTTATGATGGAGCTTACTGCTTGTTTTCCATTGATTATCTAGAATTTTCGCCTTGCGAATGCTAAAGTTAGTCGAGCATCTCCATGCAACGTATTTTCATGTGCGTTGTTGATTATTAATTTTGTGAGGTGTCCATGATTTGGTAGTATCATCGGATGTTTTTTGTTGAACGAAAGCTGAGAATTTTGTAGTCTCCCTCCAACTAGTAGTATTCCATTATCATCAATAAATGGGTTTAAACTGGTTATTTCACTGTTTTTATCCACTTGTTTGTTTTTTGTGATTGCCTTGATGTCCTCTTTGAATTCCATCGCTTGCGATATTTTCGTAATTTGCTGTATTGTTTTTTGCATTTCTTCGTTCGAGATGCCTCCTTTTGTTGTTTCGATTTTTCTACATCGTTGTATGAATCGATTGCAGTAAGAAATTACTTTTACCATTCTTGTAAATGTAGCCATTGTGCCTGGGGTAGGTTTTTGTTTATTTACTATTTTTATTTTTGTTTTTGTTTTTTTTTTTTACTTACTGGTGAGCAGATGTATTTTGTTGCGCCGTATTTTATGCTTGTTTTTGGTTTTTTGTACTCCAATTGGAAGTACCTTTGATTGTTGTAGTCAATGGCTAATATCATGTTAGGTGTATTTAGTATCCAATATGATCCATTTCCTTTTTCAATATTATTGAGTCCAATATTTAAATGTTTGCTGGAATCATTTTTGCTGCCTTTGATATTATTTCTTTCACTTGTGCTGGTGAGATGATGTTGAATATGTTTCTTTGATTGTGGCTTTTCTCTAGTATTTTTGTATATTGTGTTATTATTTCCGTTATGCAGTTTGTAGCCAATTGGTTTGTGCTGAGTATATGTATTGCAAGTTTATTGTGATCTACTCTCGCAAACCACATCTGCATTTTGTTTATTGATGCTAATCCATTTTTGTATTTTTGTTGAAAGTGCGTCATTTGTTTGTAAATTCTTTGCTTGGTTTCATTGAATGTTTCAACCGCTGATAGCATAATTTTTGTTTGATGACTCGACGTTTTAATTAGTTTATGTTGATTTTTGTCCAATTTGTTGATATCTTCATAGACTTCGTCGTTTACAACAAGTACTGCCGTCATCATTTTTCCAAGGAGTCCTCTTTTGACTCGATTAATTGTTAATCCTTTTTGAATTTATTTTGCTTGTTTTTCTAGTTCTTTTAGGTGTTGCACTAACTCATTGCACTGAGACTCTTCAAAACAAGCGGATTTCTAAAAAATAAATAACGCGAGTTACACAAAATAGCATTTTCTAACATGTTGCATACAAGATTTTTTTCTAATTTTTACAAAAACCTTCTCAAAAAAAAGTTTTTATAAATAATTTAGTGAATTTTATCAAAACAAGTAGGCTTTATTTGGAACTTTTTATCACCAGTTGTAAAATATTTTTCATTTCATCACCAGTTGCGTAAAATGTGCCGTTTTCCCAACTACAATCGATTTTGAAAAGTCACATTTTACATGTCAAAATTAGAAAATAGTATATTATTCAATGAGTGAGAAAGTTGGCAATTATTCACGAGGATAAATACTATACTTTTTCTGCTTTTATTAAATAATTGCATCAATAATTGTCAAATGGTAAATTAATTGTTAAATAGGCGAGAATAATTTTCAAATACAGGAATACATTCTTGTTGCATTTTTATCATTTTATTAAAGAATACATACAAGATAGAAACGGTTCACTATTTGTCCTTATTAACATAAACATTAACTGTACCATAATTTAATTTTCTCAATTTGACTAACGTTTGACGTTTGAATTTATTATCATGGCATACTACGATATTTCACAAGATATTTTTCGATAGTATAATGTAAATTCGGCCTATGATTGGTTGAGCATAATGGAATAATGAAAATCTCGGCATACGATTGGTTGACATCCATTGAATAATGAAAAAATATTTCATTTGTTTTTAATTAATAGAATAATTGATAGTTTTCTATACTAAAAACAACTTGATAATGCTCGAATTATTTAATATGAGCAGAAAAAGATTATTTTTTCACATTTATGATTAAATTTTTAGAAACTATACGGTTTTTTAGCACACTGGATTAATTGGCTTTGTGATTTGTTTCCCATATTTTTTTTCTATACCAACGGTTAATGTAATCTTCGATCTATAGTAATGGATATTTTAATATAAACTAAATTTCAACTAATTTCCAAACTATGACTTTGTAAAATTAGTTTGGAGGATTATAAAAATGTCTAAGTTGTAACATAAACATGCAATCGCAAATAAATCATATTTACGTTGTTATTAAACGAGAGATACAGATATAGTCCATTTAATGACTGAGTAGTTAAATGATGTATTTTACTCACTGTGGATAAAAGAATATCTTTTTCAATAAAATTGGATAAACAAAATTATATAGTTACCTATATTTGCTGCAATAAAGGATTATCCATCACATTGGCCTATTCCAACACGTGTTGTATTTTTTAATTAGACCACCTATGTTCAATGCATGATTTAAGATCAAGTTCTAATTTTAATTATCATGCACAATATTTGATAGTATTTGGTATTTATACCATTTCCAACATAGTGCTATTGAAAAAATATGTCTATAGTAAACTAAACTCAATATCAGCTGTTTTGGTTCTTCAATAAAAAAAAAATCGTAGGTGGCGTAATAAATTAGAACTTATTATGTAAGCAACCTGATATCACGTGACATCATTGATGTGGCAACCAGCCAGAAAACTGAACGAGTTGAACCACGAACCACGCCCAAGAAAATTCGTTCACTAAAGAAAGGTGAAAATTAACTGTTTGTAACCACAACCACATTAGAGACCTCTACAAGTTTTGTCTACGTCTTAAACCGAAGGATCATCATCGAAATGGTTTTCTACAACGCCATTCAAGATGCCAAAATTTTTGTACAAAGAAGCCACGTTAATGGCGGCGGATATCGCTGACAAAATCAGGTATTTCTATTCTATTGTCCAATCAAAATAGTTCCTTTGAAATCGTATGTACAATCCGTTGTCCATTGCCACGTGGCTGGTTACATATCAATTCGTTCCTTTAAAATTTTAAAAAAATCGTCCATAGTTTGTCCAAATATTTATTGCGGTCACGTCGTCAATTTCTCGATCTAGTTCAGACGATCGTACGTATGGCTACGCTATGCAGGCGCATGACAATATGCTTGTTAAAGTGATATGACGATTTTATCGCTTGTTAAAGTGATATGCGTGATATGACGGTTTGTATCAACAAACCATAGATGGCGCAACAAATTAGAACTTATTAAAGTCCCTAGATATCTAGTGACTTTAGAATTTATTGCAAGCAACCTGACATCACGTGAGATCATTGCCGTGGCCACCAGTCATAAAGCTCAATGAGTTGCAATACGAACCACGCCCAAGAAAAGTCGTTCCCTGAAGAAAGGTGTGAATTAACTGTTTGTAACCACAATCATAATGGAGACATGTACGAGTGCTGTCTACGTCCTAAGCCCAACGATCAATATTGAAATGGTTTACTACAACGCCAGTTACTGAAAGGTTCAACGTAGCATTCAAGACGCCGCGATTTTCATCCGAAGAACCTACTAATGGCACAGGTTACCGGCGACAAAATCAGGTATTTCTATTCTATGTAATGTCCAATCTCCGTCCACATAATAGCACAGAGTTATATGTTTGCCCAAAAATAATTTTTGTGAAGCCGTATGTGCAACTGTTTGTCCACTGTTACGTGATTGGCTACATTTCAATTCGTTCTATTACAACAACAAAACAAACAACAAATTAGAACTTATTGTCTAAGCAACAGGTTTTAAAAGTTATTAGGTTTGTTCTCGTTGCTACACTTTCACACTAAATTTACACTTTGGCATTTTCGTTGTCGGAAGTAACGTCAGTGGGTCTGTTCTTGTTGCGCAAGGTATTACACTTTAGTGTAAAAGTTATACACTTTTCTAACGGAGAATAGAAAACGTTAAATAAGTGTAAATAACAAATATTTGACAGTGTCAAGTTATGTTATTATTTTTTTATTTTTTAAATAATGGCCAATTCGATTCTGTTATTTAAAATGGTAGACCAAGTGGTAGAAATAATCGCGACCATTTTGGAAAAATGGTTATTAACGATGTGGGTCAAATTTTATGTAAATTTCAAGGTAAAACTAATATAGGTATACATATCACAACTGAAATAATTAATAGGTACATTAAATAAATAGAATTAATATATTATATTATTTCAACTACTGCATCCTCTATCAATATAATAAACCTTTTTAATTTTTTCAAAACTCAACGAAATCAGTTCATATCTACCATAATCATTTTTGTGGAATATCGATAGGTAAACCAAATGGATCGTCTTCTTCCTCGGAATAAGAATCGCAAAATTGGATCAGTCGCACTATTTCGTTCACATTCATTATATTGCATTTTTTTTCGGATCTGTTGCATTACAACATGTTTATTACCTAGATTAAACTTTAGCGTTCTCTTTACTCCACCTGCCTGCACTTTGGCGGCGTTTGCATAACTAAAACTAAACTATTAAATTACACTATTAGTGTAAAAGTGTAGCAACTACAATATCTAGAATTTATTTTTGGGAAATATTTTTCAAATAAAAATAATAATTTATTGCTGTCTATTGCAGCCTATTTCTGCCTATTTTTTTTGCATCTCTCAAATTCGTGACCTCTCCATTTCCTTCACGTTCTTACCCGTGGAACTCATAAAACAGATGCAAACGATTTACTACGTTCCAATCAACGATTACAAATATTCTTGAAATAATTTACTAGCAATCCCAGTTCCATTAACTTTTTGACCATACCAAAACTCCTTTCAAAGGTTGGTTACCATATTGTTTTATATGGTTTTCATTTTGGCGTCGTTGTGATCATTTGGCAATTATTTATAGATTTTATTCTAAACATAAGTCGACACAATAAAAAACATTGTACGTAACGCGTTCGAAAATACTTCTTGCTCGCCTCGTAGCATTTCAGTCAGACGAAATTCGTCTGTTTATCCTGCAAAGAAGCACTTTTCGACCTTGTTACGTAAATAACTATTTTAGCATAATCGTACAATAATTATTGACATTTACCGCTGATTTAGTTATTTTAGTTATTATTAACTACAATAACTTAAATTTACAAATCTTATGACTGGTGATCATATGCGAAATTGTGTTACAAAAATTAATTTGTAAAATGGTGAAATATCAATACCATTATTCAAATTTTAAAGTAGATTTTATCATAGTCCGAGAAATAATCTGATAACAAACTACCTGCAGACTTTAATTTAGTGATGCATCTTTGAATGAAATAAGCCATCAAAGTTTTTTTTTGCTTATTGCAATATTTTTGTAATTTATTAAAAGCATCATAGGTTTTTTCTTATCTAACTCTCCAGGTACGTCAGAGTCGTTTCCATATTCCCTCAGACATGTTTTTCATATATTTTTTTAACTCCAAGTCTATTAAAATCGGTGTTTTGTCACGTTGAAAATTGCTAATAACAATTTTATACCTTAACAATGGTTTGGGGTCCGGGTTATAATCAAACTAAGTACCACGGCTGCTCAGTGGTGAGTGGTGTGGGTCAAATTTATAATAAGAGCGCCACCCGTTTTGTGACCCTACTTAGTTTGACCGAAACCCTACAATACAGAAAAACGGGAAATCAGATGTTATAATAAACAGCGAATTGATCCCAAAAATAATTATGGTAATCACACAAAAAACTGATAGTGCAGAATATTATGAAGTGATTTCATAAAGCAAGTATGTAAACACTCTGCGTACAAATAATCAGGTTACGACAAATTAACTACGACAACTGTTCGACTCCCGTCGAATAAAGTGCACCTTCTGAAGGCGGGTTGAAGGCCCATATACCCAATTAGTGCGATTTGTTTGACTCTCGCCGAATAAAGTGCATCTTACCCGTCGTTTACAGGGTTAAAGGTTGTCGAACCAATAGAGAGGCACAGAGCCAGTACAATATAAATAGATCACTTATCTTTATTATCGTCGGAGTACGGCTAATGCCGAGATTGTCATCGGACCCAAGTTACAGTCCAGGTACTCGATTTAATGCCCCAAATCCCGAATTTCCCACGTCCAAGAGGTCAAATCGGGAGCGATTCCTCCCAGGAAAGAAAAGGTGAAGTCCAACTTAGCCACTTCGCACGGCGAAATAAAAGTTACAAAACGACCGTCTAAAACAACCAAATCGATAACGCTCTCACAGCTAAAAGGTCGAACCAGAGGAGTTAGATTGATTCTATTTCATCAAAGATTTACTTACCAAACCAAGCCGGAGTGCGGTTCAAAAATCCCACTGGACAGCCAAATATCGCGCAATTGTAAATTTAAGTAATAAAATCCGACAAATGTCGATGGCTTACATCAAGCCCAAAAATTCACTTAAATGACATGATATTACAAGCAAAGCCAGTGGATGCTTTTTCAATAAATCCGCAAAATGCGTCTGCTTCACTTGAAGACTAAACTTGAAAAGAGTTCCACGAGGCCGATTATTAATGAACTAAAATGGCTGTCCCGTAGTAACCTTTGACCCGTACCCGTTCGGATCGGTGGCAATTTCTAACTTTAAACCCATGACCTCTAGTTCTCCTTTCCGCGTGACAGACGTCCAACGATCGCATAAACAAACAAAATAAAGTGCAAAGTTTGGTGTTTCCGACCATTCTGCTATATCCACAGCTCTTAAGCAAATTCCAAAGGTAAATGGCTAATTAGATTTTCAATTTTCAATTTCACTAAAGTCGGTCCGATCCTGACTTATAAAAGGCAGTCAACATCAATAGTATATAATAATATAGATAATAGTAATAAATAATAATATAGATAATAGCGCACTATTTATCTATATTAATATTAATATAGATAATAGTGCGCTTGGCGACTTGGATTTTGTTTTTTTGTACATTGACCGCATTCTGGTGGCATCATCTTCCCCTGAGGAACGCATGTTCGACACTTAGAAATCATATTTGATCGGTTAAAAAAACTTCACTTACGATTAAACGTTAATAAATGCGTCCTTGGTGTCTCTGAATTAGAATTTATCGGTTTTCATGTCAACAGTAGAGGTAGTCGTCTTACTAACGAAAAAGTCGAAGCAGTACTTAACTTTGACAAACCCAAAACGATTGCAGCATTACGTCGTTTTCTGGGCATGATAAACTAGATTTTGTGATTTGCAAACTAATGGCGACATCTTTGGTTTTCGAAGAAGTTTCGAAGAATTCGAATGTACAATCGCCGAGAAGCCATCCAATCTTTCATACATATCGTCCGATTTCAAAACGTCTTCAACACGAGGGTCGATTTTTGCCGTTCCAATGCTCTGAGCCAATATCAATATCTGGAATATTTTAAGCAATCTATATTATATATTAATTATTTATATATTAAGCCATCTATATATTAAGCATTTCATATTTTAAACAATCCCAAAAATTAGTTTTTTAAGATAGAATCTGGATCTGAACTATTTTTTAAAAGTAATATGTCATGTAGAGTGAAACTTCTGCTAAAGAAGTATTTGACATAATATGCCTTAATGACCGCTGAATGTCATTGATTTTAATTCTTGGTGGTGGATTCCATACATATGCATCTTCGCTCCGTACGCAAATAGGCGAGCATATAGACCAAGAAAATAGAAAGCATTTTTTCTAGTTTCCATTCGATCTTATTGTTTCAATGCCACATTGTCGTAGAATTTTTTTTTAAAAAAACCGGTTGATATTTCATTGTTTTTTTATTTAAACAAGTTGGCTCTGGAAAAACAAAGTGTATTTCTATGCAACCAAAAACCAGAATATAGTATGCATTTCTTTTAAAGTTGCACACGCAAATCATTGAAATAATTGTGTCCAATTTAATTAGTAAATTATAGAAAGGTTACAATACAATTATTTATCCAGCACGTGATGGCGTGTCTGTCCCCAGAATAATGAAAACGCAGAATGAAGACGGATTGTTGATGAATCGAAATTCTAATTTTCCCAAAGATGCTTTTCAGGAAAAGGCTGGTTGCTGAATTTTTCAGAAAGGGTGAGTGTGTGGAATATTTTCTTACCATAAACATTACTATATGAAATTTATTTATTTTTTATTACAATTAAATATAATTTTATTATATTACCATAAATCTTATATTTTTTTACTTTATAACTTACAACAATTATGTAATAGATAGTTTATAAATTGTATAACTAAGATTTCAATACTTATATTTTATCACAAGTTGTGGTCCGGATTTGAAAAATTTGTCTGGGTTTTTCCCGGTAATAAAGAGACAAACAGCTATAGTCAATTTCATAAGTTGGTCCATTTCTCTGTAACATCAAATTAATAAGAACAATGAATTAATAAGAATAATGAATAATGACTTAATTACTAATTATAATAGTAAATGGTAAGTATTAATAGCTTGCATGTCACAACCACATTAAAAAAAAATGGTTTTTCTATACCAACGATTAATGTAATCTTCGATATAAAGTAATGCATATTTTAATATAAACTAAATTTCAACTAATTTCCAAGCTATGACTTTGTCAAATTGGTTAGGAGGCTTATAAAACTGTCTATGTTGTAACATAAACATGCAATTACAAATAAACCATTGTAACGTTGTTATTAAATGAGAGATACGATTATAGTCCATTTAATGACTGAATAAGTAAATGTTGGGCGCCTGAGCCGTAGGCGAGGGCCCCAATCAGACGTGTGATTAAATGACTTTGCTCACGTGTGCTAAATCTGATTTTATCCACTTTTGTAGAAAATAAAACCATACATATTAACAAAATTCTTTAATTAATTATTATCGCAATGGAAATACAGTAATATAGCAAATTAGATATTGCAATGGAAATACAGTAATATATTATAATATATTACAATAAGTAGATAATAATTCTTAGCGCACAATGATAATTAACATTAAAAAAAAAGTTATTAGCTCATTTCTGCCAAAAAATAGGTTTTATCTAATTAAACTAATACAGTTTTTTATAGGGTTTGCACCATATAAGTTATATACCGAATTAAAAATAATTAAAATATATGTCACTCTAATAGATTTAAAATATTTGCAATTGCACTTTAATATGCTAGTGAATGCTTTTAAGTTGTAATTTAAATAATTAATGTCATTGGGAATAGATTGGTAGATACTATGTCAAACGTCAAATGCATGAGTGATTAAATATTTTTTAATCACTGAGTGATTAAAAGTAGTACTTTATTCGATCATTTTGGTGACCAAAAGTAGTCAATATTCAACGAATGTGGATAATAGTATATTGTGTAACAAGTGCGGAAAATAGCTAATTTCTTACGAGCGTGAATTTGCCAGCACGAGCCGTAGGCGAGTGCGCAAATCACACGAGTGAGAAATTAGCGTTTTTGCACGTGTTACACACTGTACTTTTTCTACAAACACATTTTTTTTATTAAACTTTATATTAATTTTACGTTATAATAAACTGACAACACTATTTCAATAACAAAAGTCAATTGTCAAAACAAAATTCGTCTCGACTCTCAACGATTACACGACATGTACGCGCAATGCGCATGTGTAGTGTGGGGAATAATATCTCACGGCCATATCTCACGGTGGGAGATATGGCCGGAGCAATTGCCTACTTTCACGGAGCAATTGCTCACGGAGCAATTGCCTACTTTCTTATCTAGCAACTCATGCACAAAATGCTCAATTTTATAGTGGTCGTAGAAAAACAAAATTATATAGTTAACTATATTTGCTGAAAATAAGTTGGCTCTGAAAAAACAAAGTGTATTTCTATAGGCAACCAAAAACCAGAACATATTATGCATTTCTTTTAAAGTTGCACACGCAAATCATTGAAAAAATTGTATCTAATTTAATTAGTAAGTTATAGAAAGTTTACAATACAATTATTCATCCGGCACGTGATGGCGTGCCTGCCTAGAATAATGAAAACGCAGAATGAAGACGGATTGTTGATGAATCGAAATTTTAATCGAAAAATTTACCAAACATGATTTCCTAGGAAAAGGCTGGTAGCTAAATTTTTTAGAAGGGGTGAGTGTGTAGAATATTTTTTTACCATAAATTTTATATGAAATTTATTTATTTTTTATTACAGTGCCGGTCATTGAATTTCGGGCAAACTTCTTTGTCACTCTCATTTATAGCATTGTAAAACAATGTAATTTTAAACTGACAGTGAAAGTTCTGCCCGAAATTCAATGACCGGCACTGTACAATTAAATAGAAATATATTTTATTACCATAAATCTTATATTTTCTTACTTTATATAACTTACAACCATTATGTAATAGATAGTTTATAAATTTTAAAACTAATATTTCAATACTTATATTTAATCACAAATTGTGATCCGGGTTTGAAAAAGTTGTCTGGGTCATTTCCGGTAATAAAGAGACAAACAGCTATAGAAAATTTTATAAATTAGTACATTTCTCCTCGATGTAGTAATGTATTACAATAATATATAAATTATTAACAAAGTTTTTCTACATTAATGTTTATTTAATTTCGTCTATAAGACTATTAAATGACAATGGTTTAATAATGGTTTTTCTATACCAACGGTTAATGTAATCTTCGATATATAGTAATGGATATTTTAATATAAACTAAATTTCAACTAATTTCCAAACTATGACTTTGTAAAATTGGTTAGGAGGCTTATAAAAATGTCTAAGTTGTAACATAAACCTGCAATCGCAAATAAACCATATTAACGTTGTTATTAAATGAGAGATACAGATATAGTCCATTTAATGACTGAGTAGGTAAATGATGTATTTTACTCACTCATTGTAGTGGATAAAAGAACATCTTTTTCAATAAAATTGGATAAACAAAATTATATAGTTAACTATATTTGCTGCAATAAAGGATTATCCACCCCAGTGGCCTATTTCAACACGTGTTGTATTTTTTAATTAGACCACCTATGTTCAATGCATGATTTAAGAGCAAGTTCTAATTTTAATTATCATGCACAATACTTGATAGTATTTGGTATTTATACCATTTCCAACATAGTGCTATTGGAAAAAATGTCTTTAGTAAACTAAAAATGTCTATAGTAAACTAAACTCAATATCAGCTGTTTTGGTTCTTCAATCATTAAAAACAAAAAACCTAAAGAAAAGCGTTATGAACACATACCAATTACTTAAATTATTCAAAAATTTTTAAATTTATTGTATATAGGTCATTTATTGGTTTCGGAGCATTTCGTTAAATTTATTTTTGAAAAAAGGGTCCTTTTATTAACTTATTTATTCGACTTCCTTTAATTAATTTATACCAAAATCATTGTAATACCTAAGTTAATCGTAATAACTAAGTAAATCACAATACTTGTCTATGGACGTTTTTGGTGCTGACATGTTTAGTAGACACGGCTTTGTGCTAGAGGAAATCAGAGTTCTTTTTAATGTGATAGAACGATACTGCTCTGCAAAATGACTAATTTTGAAAAACATTTAATTTTGGAACTCTTTCATAACTTTTATTTAACGAAACATTTTGCAATCAACTAAGGAGTCTTTGTCGTTCTTCTTACTGCCAATACTTTAAGATTGACTAATAATTTCTTAAATGGTGAAAGCTCAATTTTAAGCTATTTAATGATTTTAAGTACGACTGAAAACTAACCCGAATATCAGTTGTCTGCGAAAGCAGGTTGTACATTTTAGGCACTGTCAATTCCGGGTGCAAATATTCTTCAGTTGAGATTTTCCGGCGGAATAGTGCGATTCCATCCTAGGAAATCTTTGTATGTGTGCCAAAATTGTTTGCTTCATTTCTTCATCTTCACATTTTAAAAGTTCATATCTACCGCCTTGCATTTCTTTTTTTTATTACTCCCGTCTGTTGTATCTTCAGTAAAGTAGTACGCACTACTTTTTCTGAAATACCTAGCGTATTCAAAAACATTGTACGCTGGCATCCAAGTTGTAAATTTGGACACAGTAGTGGAGTTGTAAGTTCCACTAGCAACGTATGGATTAATAGTACTAAGTACTATTAGGGTGAATCAAAACTGCGGTTACAATTAAGACTGGTTTTTTATATTATATTTTGGCCAATTTATACATTTTAATTGGCCATAAATCTGATTACAAGTTATATTACAATGTTTACTATTTATATTACAATGCATGTTTATTTATATGTTTTATTTTATACACCTAAACATAGGTGTATAGTGTTACATATTATGATAACACTTTTTTATGGGTTAATTGGCGCGCTAACCTTGGCCGTGCAGTTCGTCTGTTTAGCTTTGCCTAAACATTCTGCCGCCTCCGGGCTCCCGGCGTTGGTAGCGTTTGGATCGCCTCATTTTTCTGTCGAGGGCCCTTCCCTGCAACACAATGTGGTTGCAGCTTGGGTCCAGGTCCAATGCCCAATCTTCGTCGCAGTGGACCTCTGGTGGTGTATTGACTGTCGTTCGGCTGGATCCAGTGGAGCTGCGCCATGATGTTCTCCATGTCCTGGTCCGGTTTTGCTGGTGGTACTTCTGGGCGGCTCTCGCACTTGCGTCTATGTTGAGACATCCGATGTGGTAGCACTGTGTCCATGTTGTAGCTCAGTTGGTTACTTAATTTGAGTCTAGATTGTCTGTCTTTATATACAATTTTTAATGTTTTTTGTTTTGGTTTTTCGTGTGTAAATATTCGTCGTCGTCGTTCTGTCGTGGATGTCTGCATAGTTTACCTTATGAATTCTGCCCCTCATCAACAGCCGAATCCGGATTTATGTTTAGGGCCTGTAATTCCATTTCTTTTAAATTTACCATTTGCCCGTACTTCGTTGTCTTTTGTGATTTTTGTTGTAGCCTCTTAACTATGATCCATATTACTATTGCAATTCCACATATTATTCCCACATGTTTGCTCGAGGATTTTTTCAATTTCATTTTCTCCGTCTTCGATTTCTATCAGGTCCTCATAAATTCCTAATCGTTCCAGTGGTCGTATTATTATTGGCTGTCGATCTTCTTCTTCTTCTATCGTTGTGTTGATATTAATCATTACATGTTTTGAAAATCCTGCAATGATTGGTGCATCATCCATTCGTTTTGGTGTGATTGTATCTTCCTTTGTGATTATTACACATTCTGGTGATATTTGAATTAGTCCAGTTTTGTTTAACATTACGTCGTCTCTTTCACCGTTGCACATTATCGCAATTTTGATTTCGCTGTTTGAGATGAATTGCCATGTGTTTCTGATTTGCACTTGTTTCCAGATAATATTCTTGGTGATTTTTTCTGCTTTTACTTTACAGTGTAAAGGGATTGGCGTCAGTGTTTAATGGGATTGGCGTCACTTTGATCAATGTGTATTCTGTTACTTCCGTCGTACCCGAATACCTGGATTTCTGTTGGCGTGTTTATAACTTTGTTTTTCAATATTATTGAGTCTAATATTTGAATGTTTGCTGGAATCTTTTTTGCTGCCTTTGATATTATTTCTTTCACTTGTGCTGGTGAGATGATGTTGAATATGTTTCCTTGATTGTGGCTTATCTCGAGTATTCTTGTATATTGTGTTATTATTTCCGTTATGCAGTTTGTAACCACTTGGTATGTGCTGAGTACGAGTATATGTATTGCCAGTTTATTGTGATCTACTCTCGCGAACCACATCTGCATTTTGTTTATTGATGCTAATCCATTTTTGTATTTTTGTTGAAAGTGCGTCATTTGTTTGTAAATTCTTTGCTTGGTTTCATTGAATGTTTCAACCGCTGATAGCATAATTTTTGTTTGATGACTCGACGTTTTAATTAGTTTATGTTGATTTTTGTCCAATTGTTTTTCCAAGGATTCCTCTTTTGACTCGATTACTTGTTAATCCTTTTTAAATCCATTTTGCTTGTTTTTCTAGTTCTTTTAGCTGTTGCACAAACTCATTGCACTGAGTGTCTTCGGTTTTGCCTTCTTGCATATGGTTTCCATTTGTTGGGTCATCGTTGAAATACTTTCGAAGTCCTTATTCATCTTCTCTCTGTCGTAGTTCAACTGTATTCTGAAGGTGTCTCTATCGATTTTTGCATGTCCCATGTGTTTGCATGTCCCATTGTGTATCGCTCGTTTCATCTTACTCCCTCCTGCTTTTTTCAGTGATACTACTCTCACTATTCCATCCTTTCCTGGATTTGTCTCTATTATTCGCGCTAACGGCCACTTGCTTGCATTGATGTTGTCTTCTTTTATCAGTACCATGTCTCTTTTATTTACGTTTTCTAGTTGATTTTTCCATTTGTATCTTTGCTGTAGTGTATGCAGATACTCTGATGACCATGCGTTCCAGAAATGTTTCTTCATTTTCTGAACTAATCTCCATCTGTTGGACAGGTTGATATCTGTATCATTGGATGGCTCTGCTTCGCTGATTAACTCTCGTTCGATCAGGAAGTGGCTTGGTGTTATGGCTATTTGGCAAATCAGCGTTGTTAGTTCTTCAAACGTTAATGTTGTATCTCTTATCACTCTTTTCAAGTGATGTTTCATGGATTTCACTCCGGCTTCCCATATTCCTCCAAAATGTGGTGCTGCTGGTGGGTTGAAATGCCATTTTGTTCCATTGTTTGCCAGTTTTTCTTCTGTCTCTTTAGATACTGGCTGGATGATGTTGCTGGCTCCAACAAAGTTGGTTCTATTGTCACTGTACATATGAGCCCAGGTTCCTCTTCTTGCCGTGAACCTTTTTAGTGCGGCTAAACAACTTTCTGTTGACACTGACCACTTTTGGGTGAATTGCTTTTGTTGCCAGGCATACAAATACTGCTATATATCCTTTGTATGATTTATCTCCTCTTCCTTTGGTAGCACGTATTTGGATTGGTCCTGCATAATTCACTCCTGTGTGTGTAAATGGTGGTGATGGTGATGAGCTACTTAGCTCTTGTACTTTTTGTATGTTATGCATTTGTTTATGATGGAGCTTACTGCTTGTTTTCCATTGATTATCTAGAATTTTCGCCTTGCGAATGCTAAAGTTAGTCGAGCATCTCCATGCAACGTATTTTCATGTGCGTTGTTGATTATTAATTTTGTGAGGTGTCCATGATTTGGTAGTATCATCGGATGTTTTTTGTTGAACGAAAGCTGAGAATTTTGTAGTCTCCCTCCAACTAGTAGTATTCCATTATCATCAATAAATGGGTTTAAACTGGTTATTTCACTGTTTTTATCCACTTGTTTGTTTTTTGTGATTGCCTTGATGTCCTCTTTGAATTCCATCGCTTGCGATATTTTCGTAATTTGCTGTATTGTTTTTTGCATTTCTTCGTTCGAGATGCCTCCTTTTGTTGTTTCGATTTTTCTACATCGTTGTATGAATCGATTGCAGTAAGAAATTACTTTTACCATTCTTGTAAATGTAGCCATTGTGCCTGGGGTAGGTTTTTGTTTATTTACTATTTTTATTTTTGTTTTTGTTTTTTTTTTTTACTTACTGGTGAGCAGATGTATTTTGTTGCGCCGTATTTTATGCTTGTTTTTGGTTTTTTGTACTCCAATTGGAAGTACCTTTGATTGTTGTAGTCAATGGCTAATATCATGTTAGGTGTATTTAGTATCCAATATGATCCATTTCCTTTTTCAATATTATTGAGTCCAATATTTAAATGTTTGCTGGAATCATTTTTGCTGCCTTTGATATTATTTCTTTCACTTGTGCTGGTGAGATGATGTTGAATATGTTTCTTTGATTGTGGCTTTTCTCTAGTATTTTTGTATATTGTGTTATTATTTCCGTTATGCAGTTTGTAGCCAATTGGTTTGTGCTGAGTATATGTATTGCAAGTTTATTGTGATCTACTCTCGCAAACCACATCTGCATTTTGTTTATTGATGCTAATCCATTTTTGTATTTTTGTTGAAAGTGCGTCATTTGTTTGTAAATTCTTTGCTTGGTTTCATTGAATGTTTCAACCGCTGATAGCATAATTTTTGTTTGATGACTCGACGTTTTAATTAGTTTATGTTGATTTTTGTCCAATTTGTTGATATCTTCATAGACTTCGTCGTTTACAACAAGTACTGCCGTCATCATTTTTCCAAGGAGTCCTCTTTTGACTCGATTAATTGTTAATCCTTTTTGAATTTATTTTGCTTGTTTTTCTAGTTCTTTTAGGTGTTGCACTAACTCATTGCACTGAGACTCTTCAAAACAAGCGGATTTCTAAAAAATAAATAACGCGAGTTACACAAAATAGCATTTTCTAACATGTTGCATACAAGATTTTTTTCTAATTTTTACAAAAACCTTCTCAAAAAAAAAGTTTTTATAAATAATTTAGTGAATTTTATCAAAACAAGTAGGCTTTATTTGGAACTTTTTATCACCAGTTGTAAAATATTTTTCATTTCATCACCAGTTGCGTAAAATGTGCCGTTTTCCCAACTACAATCGATTTTGAAAAGTCACATTTTACATGTCAAAATTAGAAAATAGTATATTATTCAATGAGTGAGAAAGTTGGCAATTATTCACGAGGATAAATACTATACTTTTTCTGCTTTTATTAAATAATTGCATCAATAATTGTCAAATGGTAAATTAATTGTTAAATAGGCGAGAATAATTTTCAAATACAGGAATACATTCTTGTTGCATTTTTATCATTTTATTAAAGAATACATACAAGATAGAAACGGTTCACTATTTGTCCTTATTAACATAAACATTAACTGTACCATAATTTAATTTTCTCAATTTGACTAACGTTTGACGTTTGAATTTATTATCATGGCATACTACGATATTTCACAAGATATTTTTCGATAGTATAATGTAAACTCGGCCTATGATTGGTTGAGCATAATGGAATAATGAAAATCTCGGCATACGATTGGTTGACATCCATTGAATAATGAAAAAATATTTCATTTGTTTTTGATTAATAGAATAATTGATAGTTTTCTATACTAAAAACAACTTGATAATGCTCGAATTATTTAATATGAGCAGAAAAAGATTATTTTTTCACATTTATGATTAAATTTTTAGAAACTATACGGTTTTTTAGCACACTGGATTAATTGGCTTTGTGATTTGTTTCCCATATTTTTTTTCTATACCAACGGTTAATGTAATCTTCGATCTATAGTAATGGATATTTTAATATAAACTAAATTTCAACTAATTTCCAAACTATGACTTTGTAAAATTAGTTTGGAGGATTATAAAAATGTCTAAGTTGTAACATAAACATGCAATCGCAAATAAATCATATTTACGTTGTTATTAAACGAGAGATACAGATATAGTCCATTTAATGACTGAGTAGTTAAATGATGTATTTTACTCACTCATTGTAGTGGATAAAAGAACATCTTTTTCAATAAAATTGGATAAACAAAATTATATAGTTACCTATATTTGCTGCAATAAAGGATTATCCATCACATTGGCCTATTCCAACACGTGTTGTATTTTTTAATTAGACCACCTATGTTCAATGCATGATTTAAGATCAAGTTCTAATTTTAATTATCATGCACAATATTTGATAGTATTTGGTATTTATACCATTTCCAACATAGTGCTATTGAAAAAATATGTCTATAGTAAACTAAACTCAATATCAGCTGTTTTGGTTCTTCAATAAAAAAAAAATCGTAGGTGGCGTAATAAATTAGAACTTATTATGTAAGCAACCTGATATCACGTGACATCATTGATGTGGCAACCAGCCAGAAAACTGAACGACTTGAACCACGAACCACGCCCAAGAAAATTCGTTCACTAAAGAAAGGTGAAAATTAACTGTTTGTAACCACAACCACATTAGAGACCTCTACAAGTTTTGTCTACGTCTTAAACCGAAGGATCATCATCGAAATGGTTTTCTACAACGCCATTCAAGATGCCAAAATTTTTGTACAAAGAAGCCACGTTAATGGCGGCGGATATCGCTGACAAAATCAGGTATTTCTATTCTATTGTCCAATCAAAATAGTTCCTTTGAAATCGTATGTACAATCCGTTGTCCATTGCCACGTGGCTGGTTACATATCAATTCGTTCCTTTAAAATTTTAAAAAAATCGTCCATAGTTTGTCCAAATATTTATTGCGGTCACGTCATCAATTTCTCGATCTAGTTCAGACGATCGTACGTATGGCTACGCTATGCAAGCGCATGACAATATGCTTGTTAAAGTGATATGACGATTTTATCGCTTGTTAAAGTGATATGCGTGATATGACGGTTTGTATCAACAAACCATAGATGGCGCAACAAATTAGAACTTATTAAAGTCCCTAGATATCTAGTGACTTTAGAATTTATTGCAAGCAACCTGACATCACGTGAGATCATTGCCGTGGCCACCAGTCATAAAGCTCAATGAGTTGCAATACGAACCACGCCCAAGAAAAGTCGTTCCCTGAAGAAAGGTGTGAATTAACTGTTTGTAACCACAATCATAATGGAGACATGTACGAGTGCTGTCTACGTCCTAAGCCCAACGATCAATATTGAAATGGTTTACTACAACGCCAGTTACTGAAAGGTTCAACGTAGCATTCAAGACGCCGCGATTTTCATCCGAAGAACCTACTAATGGCACAGGTTACCGGCGACAAAATCAGGTATTTCTATTCTATGTAATGTCCAATCTCCGTCCACATAATAGCACAGAGTTATATGTTTGCCCAAAAATAATTTTTGTGAAGCCGTATGTGCAACTGTTTGTCCACTGTTACGTGATTGGCTACATTTCAATTCGTTCTATTACAACAACAAAACAAACAACAAATTAGAACTTATTGTCTAAGCAACAGGTTTTAAAAGTTATTAGGTTTGTTCTCGTTGCTACACTTTCACACTAAATTTACACTTTGGCATTTTCGTTGTCGGAAGTAACGTCAGTGGGTCTGTTCTTGTTGCGCAAGGTATTACACTTTAGTGTAAAAGTTATACACTTTTCTAACGGAGAATAGAAAACGTTAAATAAGTGTAAATAACAAATATTTGACAGTGTCAAGTTATGTTATTATTTTTTTATTTTTTAAATAATGGCCAATTCGATTCTGTTATTTAAAATGGTAGACCAAGTGGTAGAAATAATCGCGACCATTTTGGAAAAATGGTTATTAACGATGTGGGTCAAATTTTATGTAAATTTCAAGGTAAAACTAATATAGGTATACATATCACAACTGAAATAATTAATAGGTACATTAAATAAATAGAATTAATATATTATATTATTTCAACTACTGCATCCTCTATCAATATAATAAACCTTTTTAATTTTTTCAAAACTCAACGAAATCAGTTCATATCTACCATAATCATTTTTGTGGAATATCGATAGGTAAACCAAATGGATCGTCTTCTTCCTCGGAATAAGAATCGCAAAATTGGATCAGTCGCACTATTTCGTTCACATTCATTATATTGCATTTTTTTTCGGATCTGTTGCATTACAACATGTTTATTACCTAGATTAAACTTTAGCGTTCTCTTTACTCCACCTGCCTGCACTTTGGCGGCGTTTGCATAACTAAAACTAAACTATTAAATTACACTATTAGTGTAAAAGTGTAGCAACTACAATATCTAGAATTTATTTTTGGGAAATATTTTTCAAATAAAAATAATAATTTATTGCTGTCTATTGCAGCCTATTTCTGCCTATTTTTTTTGCATCTCTCAAATTCGTGACCTCTCCATTTCCTTCACGTTCTTACCCGTGGAACTCATAAAACAGATGCAAACGATTTACTACGTTCCAATCAACGATTACAAATATTCTTGAAATAATTTACTAGCAATCCCAGTTCCATTAACTTTTTGACCATACCAAAACTCCTTTCAAAGGTTGGTTACCATATTGTTTTATATGGTTTTCATTTTGGCGTCGTTGTGATCATTTGGCAATTATTTATAGATTTTATTCTAAACATAAGTCGACACAATAAAAAACATTGTACGTAACGCGTTCGAAAATACTTCTTGCTCGCCTCGTAGCATTTCAGTCAGACGAAATTCGTCTGTTTATCCTGCAAAGAAGCACTTTTCGACCTTGTTACGTAAATAACTATTTTAGCATAATCGTACAATAATTATTGACATTTACCGCTGATTTAGTTATTTTAGTTATTATTAACTACAATAACTTAAATTTACAAATTTTATGACTGGTGATCATATGCGAAATTGTGTTACAAAAATTAATTTGTAAAATGGTGAAATATCAATACCATTATTCAAATTTTAAAGTAGATTTTATCATAGTCCGAGAAATAATCTGATAACAAACTACCTGCAGACTTTAATTTAGTGATGCATCTTTGAATGAAATAAGCCATCAAAGTTTTTTTTTGCTTATTGCAATATTTTTGTAATTTATTAAAAGCATCATAGGTTTTTTCTTATCTAACTCTCCAGGTACGTCAGAGTCGTTTCCATATTCCCTCAGACATGTTTTTCATATATTTTTTTAACTCCAAGTCTATTAAAATCGGTGTTTTGTCACGTTGAAAATTGCTAATAACAATTTTATACGTTAACAATGGTTTGGGGTCCGGGTTATAATCAAACTAAGTACCACGGCTGCTCAGTGGTGAGTGGTGTGGGTCAAATTTATAATAAGAGCGCCACCCGTTTTGTGACCCTACTTAGTTTGACCGAAACCCTACAATACAGAAAAACGGGAAATCAGATGTTATAATAAACAGCGAATTGATCCCAAAAATAATTATGGTAATCACACAAAAAACTGATAGTGCAGAATATTATGAAGTGATTTCATAAAGCAAGTATGTAAACACTCTGCGTACAAATAATCAGGTTACGACAAATTAACTACGACAACTGTTCGACTCCCGTCGAATAAAGTGCACCTTCTGAAGGCGGGTTGAAGGCCCATATACCCAATTAGTGCGATTTGTTTGACTCTCGCCGAATAAAGTGCATCTTACCCGTCGTTTACAGGGTTAAAGGTTGTCGAACCAATAGAGAGGCACAGAGCCAGTACAATATAAATAGATCACTTATCTTTATTATCGTCGGAGTACGGCTAATGCCGAGATTGTCATCGGACCCAAGTTACAGTCCAGGTACTCGATTTAATGCCCCAAATCCCGAATTTCCCACGTCCAAGAGGTCAAATCGGGAGCGATTCCTCCCAGGAAAGAAAAGGTGAAGTCCAACTTAGCCACTTCGCACGGCGAAATAAAAGTTACAAAACGACCGTCTAAAACAACCAAATCGATAACGCTCTCACAGCTAAAAGGTCGAACCAGAGGAGTTAGATTGATTCTATTTCATCAAAGATTTACTTACCAAACCAAGCCGGAGTGCGGTTCAAAAATCCCACTGGACAGCCAAATATCGCGCAATTGTAAATTTAAGTAATAAAATCCGACAAATGTCGATGGCTTACATCAAGCCCAAAAATTCACTTAAATGACATGATATTACAAGCAAAGCCAGTGGATGCTTTTTCAATAAATCCGCAAAATGCGTCTGCTTCACTTGAAGACTAAACTTGAAAAGAGTTCCACGAGGCCGATTATTAATGAACTAAAATGGCTGTCCCGTAGTAACCTTTGACCCGTACCCGTTCGGATCGGTGGCAATTTCTAACTTTAAACCCATGACCTCTAGTTCTCCTTTCCACGTGACAGACGCCCAACGATCGCATAAACAAACAAAATAAAGTGCAAAGTTTGGTGTTTCCCACCATTCTGCTATATCCACAGCTCTTAAGCAAATTCCAAAGGTAAATGGCTAATTAGATTTTCAATTTTCAATTTCACTAAAGTCGGTCCGATCCTGACTTATAAAAGGCAGTCAACATCAATAGTATATAATAATATAGATAATAGTAATAAATAATAATATAGATAATAGCGCACTATTTATCTATATTAATATTAATATAGATAATAGTGCGCTTGGCGACTTGGATTTTGTTTTTTTGTACATTGACCGCATTCTGGTGGCATCATCTTCCCCTGAGGAACGCATGTTCGACACTTAGAAATCATATTTGATCGGTTAAAAAAACTTCACTTACGATTAAACGTTAATAAATGCGTCCTTGGTGTCTCTGAATTAGAATTTATCGGTTTTCATGTCAACAGTAGAGGTAGTCGTCTTACTAACGAAAAAGTCGAAGCAGTACTTAACTTTGACAAACCCAAAACGATTGCAGCATTACGTCGTTTTCTGGGCATGATAAACTAGATTTTGTGATTTGCAAACTAATGGCGACATCTTTGGTTTTCGAAGAAGTTTCGAAGAATTCGAATGTACAATCGCCGAGAAGCCATCCAATCTTTCATACATATCGTCCGATTTCAAAACGTCTTCAACACGAGGGTCGATTTTTGCCGTTCCAATGCTCTGAGCCAATATCAATATCTGGAATATTTTAAGCAATCTATATTATATATTAATTATTTATATATTAAGCCATCTATATATTAAGCATTTCATATTTTAAACAATCCCAAAAATTAGTTTTTTAAGATAGAATCTGGACCTGAACTATTTTTTAAAAGTAATATGTCATGTAGAGTGAAACTTCTGCTAAAGAAGTATTTGACATAATATGCCTTAATGACCGCTGAATGTCATTGATTTTAATTCTTGGTGGTGGATTCCATACATATGCATCTTCGCTCCGTACGCAAATAGGCGAGCATATAGACCAACCCATTAGAAAGCACTTTTTCTAGTTTCCATTCGATCTTATTGTTCCATTGCTACATTGTCGTAGAATTTTTTTTTAAAAAACCGGGTGGTATTTCATTGTTTTTTTATTTGAACAAGTTGGCTCTGGAAAAACAAAATGTATTTCTATGCAACCAAAAACCAGAATATAGTATGCATTTCTTTTAAAGTTGCACACGCAAATCATTGAAATAATTGTGTCCAATTTAATTAGTAAATTATAGAAAGGTTACAATACAATTATTTATCCAGCACGTGATGGCGTGTCTGTCCCCAGAATAATGAAAACGCAGAATGAAGACGGATTGTTGATGAATCGAAATTCTAATTTTCCCAAAGATGCTTTTCAGGAAAAGGCTGGTTGCTGAATTTTTCAGAAAGGGTGAGTGTGTGGAATATTTTCTTACCATAAACATTATTATATGAAATTTATTTATTTTTTATTACAATTAAATATAATTTTATTATATTACCATAAATCTTATATTTTTTTACTTTATAACTTACAACAATTATGTAATAGATAGTTTATAAATTGTATAACTAAGATTTCAATACTTATATTTTATCACAAGTTGTGGTCCGGATTTGAAAAATTTGTCTGGGTTTTTCCCGGTAATAAAGAGACAAACAGCTATAGTCAATTTCATAAGTTGGTCCATTTCTCTGTAACATCAAATTAATAAGAACAATGAATTAATAAGAATAATGAATAATGACTTAATTACTAATTATAATAGTAAATGGTAAGTATTAATAGCTTGCATGTCACAACCACATTAAAAAAAAATGGTTTTTCTATACCAACGATTAATGTAATCTTCGATATAAAGTAATGCATATTTTAATATAAACTAAATTTCAACTAATTTCCAAGCTATGACTTTGTCAAATTGGTTAGGAGGCTTATAAAACTGTCTATGTTGTAACATAAACATGCAATTACAAATAAACCATTGTAACGTTGTTATTAAATGAGAGATACAATTATAGTCCATTTAATGACTGAATAAGTAAATGTTGGGCGCCTGAGCCGTAGGCGAGGGCCCCAATCAGACGTGTGATTAAATGACTTTGCTCACGTGTGCTAAATCTGATTTTATCCACTTTTGTAGAAAATAAAACCATACATATTAACAAAATTCTTTAATTAATTATTATCGCAATGGAAATACAGTAATATAGCAAATTAGATATTGCAATGGAAATACAGTAATATATTATAATATATTACAATAAGTAGATAATAATTCTTAGCGCACAATGATAATTAACATTAAAAAAAAGTTATTAGCTCATTTCTGCCAAAAAATAGGTTTTATCTAATTAAACTAATACAGTTTTTTATAGGGTTTGCACCATATAAATTATATACCGAATTAAAAATAATTAAAATATATGTCACTCTAATAGATTTAAAATATTTGCAATTGCACTTTAATATGCTAGTGAATGCTTTTAAGTTGTAATTTATAGTTATTTGTATATCTAGGCTGCGAAATGACTGTTTAACGTCCGAGAGATATGTTTTTTAGCCGAGGCGTCAGCCGAGGCTAAAAAATCTGGAGGACGTTAAACACATTTCGCAGACGAGATATACACAACATTTTTTGTGCAACCGCATTACAAATATTAATAAATACGCAATAAATTTTTGGTAATTATGGTGTTTGGTTTTTTTATCGTATAATCTAGTTCCATAGTATGTTTTCGTAACTATGGAAATGGATCGGGAAAGAGAAAACGTAACTTGATTTTGAACAAACAAATGTTGCAATTATGTCATTTAAAAGTAAAATGGAGAGCGATAGTGATGTTTCTTGTACTCCTCCAGAATTAAAAGATATTGCAGCTTCTGCAATTAAAAATTTAGTGCCGGAGAAGTCTAAGAGACAATACCAAAAAACTTATGATGCATTTAATGACGTTTATTTTGCAGGACGCGAAATGACAGATGCAGTACGCGAAAAATTTTGGCGTCCGCTTCTAATGACAGCGGACACGAAATCGAATTTCGCGGTCGCTATGGAGTCTGTAATTACTAACATTTTAGAACGGTTGCACAAAAAATAATTAATGTCATTGGGAATAGATTGGTAGATACTATGTCAAACGTCAAATGCATGAGTGATTAAATATTTTTTAATCACTGAGTGATTAAAAGTAGTACTTTATTCGATCATTTTGGTGACCAAAAGTAGTCAATATTCAACGAATGTGGATAATAGTATATTGTGTAACAAGTGCGGAAAATAGCTAATTTCTTACGAGCGTGAATTTGCCAGCACGAGCCGTAGGCGAGTGCGCAAATCACACGAGTGAGAAATTAGCGTTTTTGCACGTGTTACACACTGTACTTTTTCTACAAATACATTTTTTTTATTAAACTTTATATTAATTTTACGTTATAATAAACTGACAACACTATTTCAATAACAAAAGTCAATTGTCAAAACAAAATTCGTCTCGACTCTCAACGATTTCACGACATGTACGCGCAATGCGCATGTGTAGTGTGGGGAATAATATCTCACGGCCATATCTCACGGTGGGAGATATGGCCGGAGCAATTGCCTACTTTCACGGAGCAATTGCTCACGGAGCAATTGCCTACTTTCTCATCTAGCAACTTATGCACAAAATGCTCAATTTTATAGTGGTCGTAGAAAAACAAAATTATATAGTTAACTATATTTGCTGAAAATAAGTTGGCTCTGAAAAAACAAAGTGTATTTCTATAGGCAACCAAAAACCAGAACATATTATGCATTTCTTTTAAAGTTGCACACGCAAATCATTGAAAAAATTGTATCTAATTTAATTAGTAAGTTATAGAAAGTTTACAATACAATTATTCATCCGGCACGTGATGGCGTGCCTGCCTAGAATAATGAAAACGCAGAATGAAGACGGATTGTTGATGAATCGAAATTTTAATCGAAAAATTTACCAAACATGATTTCCTAGGAAAAGGCTGGTAGCTAAATTTTTTAGAAGGGGTGAGTGTGTAGAATATTTTTTTACCATAAATTTTATATGAAATTTATTTATTTTTTATTACAGTGCCGGTCATTGAATTTCGGGCAAACTTCTCTGTCACTCTCATTTATAGCATTGTAAAACAATGTAATTTTAAACTGACAGTGAAAGTTCTGCCCGAAATTCAATGACCGGCACTGTACAATTAAATAGAAATATATTTTATTACCATAAATCTTATATTTTCTTACTTTATATAACTTACAACCATTATGTAATAGATAGTTTATAAATTTTAAAACTAATATTTCAATACTTATATTTAATCACAAATTGTGATCCGGGTTTGAAAAAGTTGTCTGGGTCATTTCCGGTAATAAAGAGACAAACAGCTATAGAAAATTTTATAAATTAGTACATTTCTCCTCGATGTAGTAATGAATTACAATAATATATAAATTATTAACAAAGTTTTTCTACATTAATGTTTATTTAATTTCGTCTATAAGACTATTAAATGACAATGGTTTAATAATGGTTTTTCTATACCAACGGTTAATGTAATCTTCGATATATAGTAATGGATATTTTAATATAAACTAAATTTCAACTAATTTCCAAACTATGACTTTGTAAAATTGGTTAGGAGGCTTATAAAAATGTCTAAGTTGTAACATAAACATGCAATTACAAATAAACCATATTAACGTTGTTATTAAATGAGAGATACAGATATAGTCCATTTAATGACTGAGTAGGTAAATGATGTATTTTACTCACTCATTGTAGTGGATAAAAGAACATCTTTTTCAATAAAATTGGATAAACAAAATTATATAGTTAACTATATTTGCTGCAATAAAGGATTATCCACCCCAGTGGCCTATTTCAACACGTGTTGTATTTTTTAATTAGACCACCTATGTTCAATGCATGATTTAAGAGCAAGTTCTAATTTTAATTATCATGCACAATACTTGATAGTATTTGGTATTTATACCATTTCCAACATAGTGCTATTGGAAAAAATGTCTTTGGTAAACTAAAAATGTCTATAGTAAACTAAAATCAATATCAGCTGTTTTGGTTCTTCAATCATTAAAAACAAAAAACCTAAAGAAAAGCGTTATGAACACATACCAATTACTTAAATTATTCAAAAAATTTTAAATTTATTGTATATAGGTCATTTATTGGTTTCGGAGCATTTCGTTAAATTTATTTTTGAAAAAAGGGTCCTTTTATTAACTTATTTATTCGACTTCCTTTAATTAATTTATACCAAAATCATTGTAATACCTAAGTTAATCGTAATAACTAAGTAAATCACAATACTTGTCTATGGACGTTTTTGGTGCTGACATGTTTAGTAGACACGGCTTTGTGCTAGAGGAAATCAGAGTTCTTTTTAATGTGATAGAACGATACTGCGCTGCAAAATGACTAGTTTTGAAAAACATTTAATTTTGGAACTCTTTCATAACTTTTATTTAACGAAACATTTTGCAATCCTTTGTCGTTCTTCTTACTGCCAATACTTTAAGATTGACTAATAATTTCTTAAATGGTGAAAACTTAATTTTAAGCTATTGAATGATTTTAAGTACGACTGAAAACTAACCCGAATATCAGTTGTCTGCAAAAGCAGGTTGTACATTTTAGGCACTGTCAATTCCGGGTGAAAATATTTTCCAGTTGAGATTTTCCGGCGGAATAGTGCGATTCTATCCTAGGAAATCTTTGTATGTGTGCCAAAATTGTTTGCTTCATTTC
This sequence comes from Cryptophagus acutangulus, assembly GCA_963556235.1. NCBI lineage: Eukaryota > Metazoa > Arthropoda > Insecta > Coleoptera > Cryptophagidae > Cryptophagus > Cryptophagus acutangulus. Next base: position 109,890 of record CAUVYR010000169.1, on the reverse strand, counting down.
TTCATCTTCACATTTTAAAAGTTCATATCTACCGCCTCGCATTTCTTTTTTTATTACTCCCGTCTGTTGTATCTTCAGTAAAGTAGTACGCACTAATTTTTCTGAAATACCTAGCGTATTCAAAAACATTGTACGCTAGCATCCAAGTTGTAAATTTGGACACGGTAGTGGAGTTGTAAGTTCCACTAGCAACGTATGGATTAATAGTACTAAGTACTATTAGGGTGAATCAAAACTGCGGTTACAATTAAGACTGGTTTTTTATATTATATTTTGGCCAATTTATACATTTTAATTGGCCATAAATCTGATTACAAGTTATATTACAATGTTTACTATTTATATTACAATGCATGTTTATTTATATGTTTTATTTTATACACCTAAACATAGGTGTATAGTGTAACATATTATGATAACACTTTTATTATGGGTTAATTGGCGCGCTAACCTTGGCCGTGCAGTTCGTCTGTTTAGCTTTGCCTAAACATTCTACCGCCTACGCGCTCCCGGCGTTGGTAGGGTTTGGATTGCCTCATTTTTCTGTCGAGGGCCCTTCGCTGCAACACAATGTTGTTGCAGCTTGGGTCCAGGTCCAATGCCCAATCTTCGTCGCAGTGGAAGTTAAGTTAATTAATTAATTAAACTAGTTTTTTAAGATAGAATCTGGACCTGAACTATTTTTTAAAAGTAATATGTCATGTAGAGTGAAAGTAAGTAATTTTATTGTGTGACGAATTTTACAATTTTTACACTCGTCAAAAATAGAAAAATACACAGTGTGTTTGAAGAATAAAATAAATAAATAAAACTTAAATTTAACTTAAAAATTAAGTGTGAGATTAAATACAAACTATGAAGTAAGTATCATATAGCTTGTAAAACATATAACAAATATATCGTGACTATGTCACAAATGGGACAAAATTGAAAAATTGTTAAACGACAAATACTCGTCTATATCAAAGAATTCATTCCTTTTCGATTAAAAATTGCTTTAGCCTAATTTTAAACTGGTTTATTTGTAGAGTTCGAAACGAATTGGGTAATTTATTAAAAAACTTTTTGGAAAAATAATTTGGTCCATTTTTCGATTTTGATAATCTGAAATATTCATGCCTTAAATCGTTCTTTAATCTTGTGCTGTAACTATGAACATCTTTCTGTTTAGTCATATCTTCGGCATTACCGTGAGCATAAAGGATACAGGGATATATGTAAAGACATGGAAAGGTTAAAAGTCCCATTTTTCTGAAAGACCCCTTACAGTCATCACGATATTCCATCCCCAAAATAACTCTGATGGCTCGTCTTTGAATGCTAAATATTCGTTCTCTATCAGAGCAGTCTCCCCAGACAATCAATGCATAACTTAAAGTTGAAACTATTAAAGAGTGGTAAGCGGTTAATAAAATGTCTAAGGACACCGTTCCTTTTAAACTTCTCAGCAGAAATACTTGTTTGCATAATTTGCTGACCACGGCGTCAGAATGAGTGTTCCACGTAAGTTTTGAATGAATGTGAACTCCCAAAAATTTAGTACTGGTAGCAGTAGTAGCATGGTTTTCTACTGTGTAAGTATATGGTTTTAATGAAAACATTATTTTCACCGTTTTGTCTTCGTTCAAAGTTAAACCATTGCTGGCAAACCATGATTTAGCTTTCGATTGCATACAGTCGCTGCGTTCATCAACTTCATCTAAGTTTTCACCACAGATTGACAGAGTAGTATCGTCAGCAAAGAGCACATCATTCGAGCACTCAATAAAATTTGAGAAATCATTTGCGTAAATTAAAAAGAGAATCGGCCCTAGGATAGAGCCTTGGGGCACACCGATGTTAACTTTATTTAGCTTAGATTTATTACCGATAAATATTGTGTTCTGTCTGATATATTGTGTTCTGTCGCTTAGATATGATTTTATTAATTGAGCCGTAAGTTTATTGAAATTGTAATTTTCCAGCTTTTTTATCAGAGTTGAGTGTTCTACGCAATCGAAACCCTTGCTAAGATCTAAGAAAAGCGACAGTGAATGTTGTCCTTTTTCAAAACATTTAAGTGTGTAGCTTGTAAAATGAATAATTGCTGCTGTTGTGTTTCGATTCGTTCGAAACCCAAATTGTGACAGAGAAAAAATATTGTTTTTCTCAAAAAACTAGTAATTTGTGTTGCCATTGATTTTTCTACCACTTTTGAGATTATTGGTAATAAGGAAATAGGACGATAGTTTGATGGATTTTTCTTGCTACCTTATTTATATAGTGGGAGTACTCTAGCTATCTTCAGACAATCAGGAAACGTTCCTTCATGAAAACATGCATTCACAATTTTCATTAAAGGGATCGTTACAAGATCTATGTTTCTTTTTAGTAAAGTAATTGAAAGACCATAATGGTCCTTTGCTTTACTAGGTTTTAACAAACAAATAATGTCCCGTATTTCATTGATAGTACAATCCCTGAATAAGAAACGATTTGATGGTTTAAAATGGTGCATCAGATGAAGGGGGTCGTAACTTTGAGATGGTAAATTTTCCCGCAGTTGATGTGGACTATTAATAAAGAAATTGGCATTATTGGTATTTACTAAATAAGTTTTTTCAAAACTTCTGCTAAAGAAGTATTTGACATAATATGCCTTAATGACCGCTGAACGTCATTGATTTGAATTCTTGTTGGGGGATTCCATACATATGCATCTTCGCTCCGTACGCAAATAGGCGAGCATATAGACCAACCCATTAGAAAGCACTTTTTCTAGTTTCCATTCGATCTTATTGTTCCATTGCTACATTGTCGTAGAATTTTTTTTTAAAAAACCGGGTGGTATTTCATTGTTTTTTTATTTGAACAAGTTGGCTCTGGAAAAACAAAATGTATTTCTATGCAACCAAAAACCAGAATATAGTATGCATTTCTTTTAAAGTTGCACACGCAAATCATTGAAATAATTGTGTCCAATTTAATTAGTAAATTATAGAAAGGTTTCAATACAATTATTTATCCAGCACGTGATGGCGTGCCTGTTCAGAATAATGAAAACGCAGAATGAAGACGGATTGTTGATGAATCGGAATTCTAATTTTCCCAAAGATGATTTCCAGGAAAAGGCTGGTTGCTGAATTTTTGAGAAAGGGTGAGTGTGTGGAATATTTTCTTACCATAAATATTATTATATGAAATTTATTTATTTTCTATTACAATTAAATATAATTTTTTGCAATTTTCGATCAAAATGACATCTTTTTAGTTGCCATTTTTGATGTTAACACGGCCAACTTTTTTTTATTGTTCTAAAAAAAGCGTGAAAAAAATACTTTTGTCCACACTTATAGAATAATATATGCATTATTTAAGTGTTTTCTCAAGTATAATTATATTCAATATACACTAGTGTATAACTTTCATTATGCACTAGTGTATAATGAAATGTCATTGAAAAATATACGTTTTATATACGTTTTTTTTTTATATTATGTTGTACTTGTGATATGTATATATTTAATATATATACATATAATTGAAATAATATTTATTTATAAATGATGAATACAAGTATGAATATTAATTGTGACTGAACTCTAATAATTAATTAAAATTGACACACACGTTCACTGCCTACTATCTTCAATAGACTGTAGACTGCCAACATCTCCCTTTTTTTTTAGTAACACACATAACCATCAAGTCTTTTAGAAATCCGACAATTTCTTTTTGACTTAATTGGTAGATCAATTTCGTTTTTTGATAATTCAATTGGACTATTTTTATCTTCTACTATTTCAATTGGAGATGTTTCATTCACTATTTCGTTAGATTCATTGAATACCTCAAACGCATCTAATAGAATATTTAGTGGAACTTGTTCTTCAACTGGATAAGAAGTTATCTCTGAATATCTCGTTTTTAATTGATTTGCATGTGCTCGTATCAATTTATTTAAATCATTGTCTTTACGAAGAACTTCATAAATGACTTTACCAATTTTTTTAATAACTTCTCCAGTTACCCAGGAATATTTATTTTGTTTATATACCTTAACGAAAACTTTATCACCAGGTTTAAATGATTTATATTTAGTTCCATTTTTTTGATTAAATTGCTGCTCTGAATAAGATGAATTAACGGTTTCATCAGATAATACTTGATTCGATGGATGTAATAAATCTAATGTAGTTCTAATATTTCTCCCAAAAATTTATTCTGATGGTGTTTGACCATTTGGTGAATCTCGGTGTGATGTCGTTCTATAACGCAGAAGAAATAAATGTATCTGTTCCATAATGTTTTTATCATCTTCACATTTCTTAATTGTGTTTTTGAATGTTCTCACAAATCTTTCGGCACGCCCATTTGATTGAGGATGAAATGGAGGTGTGCGAATATGTTCAATGCCATTTAGTTTACAAAATTCTTGAAAATTTTCACTCGTAAACTGAGTGCCGTTGTCAGATACAATGGTTTGTGGAATTCCAAATCGAGAAAATATTTCTCCAAGGATATTAATAGTTTGATTAGATGTTATCAATGTTGTTGAATAAACTTCAGGCCATTTTGAAAATGCATCTACTACTATGAGAAAATATTTTTGATTTATAGGTCCTGCATAATCAATATGTAATCTTTGCCATGGTCCTTGTGGTGTGGGCCAAGGAGCCAAAGGAACTTTAATTGGTGAACTTCCTGCTTCTGCACAAGTTTCACATCCTTTTATATAGTTAATTATATGTATATATTTAATAAATTTACCATAGTAATTTATTGCCCCAAGATATGCGCGTAATGTTGAAATGTCAGATGGCGGTGGCATATTTGTGATCGCCTCTACTTTTTTTTGATCTGGTTGAATACCATTTTGATTTATTACGTGCCCAAGGTACTTTAGCTCATGTGTGTAGAGTTTGCATTTCTGAATTTTTAAATGAAATCCAAACTCATTTAAGCGTTCAAAAACTGCGAGAAGATTTCTTTGATGCTCTTCTTCAGTTCTACCACATACTAGAATATCGTCTAAATATGCTGCAGTACTATCCAAACCAGCAATCATAGTATCCATTATTTGTTGAAATACACCAGGTGCTACTTTAATACCAAAAGGTAATCGATTATATTTAAATAACCCTTTATGAGTATTAATAGTCAACAATTTTTGTGAACTTTCTTCAATTTGAATTTGTAAAAATGCATCAGAAAGATCGATCAAACTGAAAATTTTGTTATTTGCCAATTTACTAAGAATATCTTCTGGTACAGGCAAAGGATATTGGTGTGGCTCAAGTGCATTATTAAGGCCTGTTGAGTAATCGGCACAAATTCGAATTGTTCCATTAGCTTTTCTAACAACCACAATTGGTGCTGCCCAGTCTGAATAATCAACTGGTGCTATAATATCTAAATTTTGGAGTCTTTCAAGTTCATTATTAATTTCGTTTAAGACTGCATACGATACTGGTCGTTTTGGTTTAAAAACTGGTTTGGCGTTCTTTTTTAAATGAAGTTTGATTTGTGTTTTTGAGCAAAGTCCTAATGAGTTATTGAATACATCAAGAAACTTTTGTAGTAAAATTTTGATTTGATTTCCAACATCTTTTACGGTAATGTTATTACAAATTGAATTGATTGGTACATCCCAAAGATTTAGTTTAGTAATAAAATCAATACCCAAAAGATTTAAATGTTTTACATTCGTAATATAGCACGTTCCTGTATGAAATTTGTTTTGAAATTCAACGATACATTGAAATTCTGCGGTCAATTGTAAACATTGACCTGACGCTGTTTTTGCTGCGTGTTTTGATATTTGTGTTTCAGGTTTCCCTAATTGTTCCCAAGTATCTTTTGAAATTATTGTAATGTCTGAAGCTGTATCAATTTGGAGTTTAACTGAAATTCCATTAATATTGACTTTGATATACTTTCTAGAATTTACTTGAGTTGATTGATTGATTTGTCTAATATTAGACTTGTTCTTGTTTGTTGTACTTTTACAATATCCTTCTTTATGACCAATTTCACTGCACTGCTTGCATTTATGGTTTTTGAAAGTACAATGATATGAAAAATGCATAAGACCACAGAACCAGCATGGTTTGCTTGGTATCTTTTTAGTATGTTGATGTTCTGCATTGTTTATTGATGACGATTCGTACTTTTTTTTATATTGTTTTTGTGATACTGCATGAACCACTCTTTCAGAAATATTTGAATTTGCAATCATTGCTGTATCTGTTTTTAAGTTTGAGATACGTTGACATTCTGTTATTAATGATTGAAGGTTTATTTTTGATGGTTCTTCACAATCAATTTTTGATAAAAGTTTTGTACGAATGTCAGTTTCTTTACTTGTATTTAAACCACATACAAAAATTAGAGCTTTGAATTCATCTGGAGTGATTGTAGAGATTTTAAATTGTTCACAAGCCTTATTAACTTTAGCTGCATATGATATAAAATCTTCCGAATTAGATTTTTTTAATTGCATGCATTGATACCTGATATTAAAAAGTGAATTTTTACTTCCAAACATTTCTTGCAATTTTTTAATTGTCTCTTTAAATGAAATACTTTTAGGAGCTTCAGGTAATATAAAATTTACATACTGTTGATGACATGTAGTGCTTAATTTGCGAAGTAATAATCGAACTTTAGCTGCATCCGAAATGCTTTGTGCATCTTCAGTAAATAGACTTTCATATCTATTATACCAAGTATCAAATGTATTCCCTAATTCTAAATCATGATTGAATTCTGAAATGCTGTTACCCAAAGTTTCCATGCGGAATTCTTCACTAGGTCCAGTTTTATTTGGATTGGTTGATGAATTAAGTTTTTCAGCAAATAATAACATAAAATCTTGTTGACTTTTCATTAATTGTTCATGATGATGTTGAGCTTGTAATCTCTGAGAATCCATAAAATCCAAAAGTGCTTTTTGGAACTTATCCATATTTGATATGTTGTAATTATCTTAATTTTCTGATAATTAGCTCCGTAATCCTCGTCGCCAACTGTTGTACTTGTGATATGTATATATTTAATATATATACATATAATTGAAATAATATTTATTTATAAATGATGAATACAAGTATGAATATTAATTGTGACTGAACTCTAATAATTAATTAAAATTGACACACACGTTCACTGCCTACTATCTTCAATAGACTGTAGACTGCCAACATATTATATAATAGCTATTTATGCAACCAGTTAGGAAATGCATTTTTTTGTGTAACGAGCGGATTTCTGCGGGACGAGCGCAGCGAGTTCTGCAAAATAACGCGAGTTACACAAAATAGCATTTCCTAACATGTTGCATACAAGATTTTTTCTAATTTTTACAAGAACCTTCTCAAAAAAGAGTTTTTTAAACTTATGATATTAATAATTTAGTGAATTTTATCAAAACAAGTAGGCTTTATTCGGAACTTTTCATCACCAGTTGTGAAATATTTTTCATTACATCACCAGTTGCGTAAAATGTGCCGTTTGCCAACTACAATCGATTTTGAAAAGTCACATTTTACATGCCAAAATTAGAAAAAAATATATTTTTTTTTCTCTCTATACGTTTTCGTCATTTAAAACAGAAGAAGAAGAATACGATAACCTAAAATATTTGATTTGTTGATGATAACAGAAAGTACAATATAAATTTTTATATATTTCAAGGGTAAGTGTGGACAAAGAATAGTATTCTACTTGCATATAATGGCAATTATTCACTCAGGTTATTTGCGAAACTCGCCTGCGGCTCGTCTCGCAAACATCACCTTCATGAATCATTGCCATCATTATATGCTTGTTGTATAATATACTATTTTTCACTCTTTTTCTACTTTTTTTCATTATTTTTACTTTTTTTCATTATTTTAAAAATTGCTCAAAACGTGGCAAAATGTTATAAAACAGCATTGCTTCATTTATTAATAAAACTAATTACACAATTAGTAAGATTATTTAATATTTATTATTTTAATAAAAAATTGCAAAAAATAGTGTATACAACACGAGCAAAATTAGTTATTTTTTGCTACTTGTTGTATAAATAACTGTTATTATATTACCATTGTAATAGGCTCCTTATTTTTAAAATAATAACGGAACGGAATTTGTTGTTCGGAACACTTTTATTAATTCAAACAATTATTATCAACAAAGTGCTATCTTTTACAAAGTTTTCTCTCACTCAAAAAAAACAACCTCCCTGCTCGACCGCTTGTCTCGCAATCCCCTTCCTCATCCTCCCTCCTTTCTCGTTCCGCCGACCGAGGCAAGGATTGTCAGTTAACGGTAGGCAACCAACTTGACACACTTTAAATCATTACACCATAAATCTTATATTTTCTTAGTTTATAACTTACAACAATTATGTAATAGATAGTTTATAAATTGTAAAACTAATATTTCAATACTTATATTTTATCACAAGTTGTGGTCCGGGTTTGAAAAATTTGTCTGGGTCTTTCCCGGTAATAAAGAGACAAACAGCTATAGTCAATTTCATAAGTTGGTCCATTTCTCCTCAATGTAGTAATGAATTACAACAATATATAAATTATTAACAAAGTTTTTCTGCATTAATGTTTATTTTATTTTGTCTATAAGACTACTAAATGATCATAGTGGCCTACCTACATGGTTTTACAAAGATTATTTTTTGACATTTATGATTAAATTTTTAGTAACTATACGGTATTTTTGGCACACTGGATTAATAGGCTTTGTGATTTGCTTCTCATTGGTTGGTTGTGCTTGTGTGTAGGGAATTATGGCAGGACCTTCTTGCAACCGTATAAATATAAATGGCAAAAAGGGTTGCTGTAACATCAAATTAATAAGAACAATGAATTAATAAGAATAATGAATAATGACTTAATTACTAATTATAATAGTAAATGGTAAGTATTAATAGCTTGCATGTCACAACCACATTAAAAAAATGGTTTTTTTGTAGCAACGGTTAATGTAATCTTCGATATAAAGTAATGCATATTTTAATATAAACTAAATTTCAACTAATTTCCAAACTATGACTTTGTAAAACTGGTTAGGAGGCTTATAAAACTGTCTATGTTGTAACATAAACATGTATTGCAATCGCAAATAAACCATATTAACGTTGTTATTAAATGAGAGATACAGATATAGTCCATTTAATGACTGAATAAGTAAATGATGTATTTTAATCACTCATTGTAGTGGATAAAACAACATCTTTTTCAACAAAATTGGATAAACAAAATTATATAGTTAACTATATTTGGTGAAAATAAGTTGGCTCTGAAAAAACAAAGTGTGTTTCTATGCAACCAAAAACCAAAACATATTATGCATTTCTTTTAAAGTTGCACACGCAAATTATTGAAAAAATTGTATCCAATTTAATTAGTAAGTTATAGAAAGTTTACAATACAATTATTCATCCGGCACGTGATGGCGTGCCTGCCTAGAATAATGAAAACGCAGAATGAAGACGGATTGTTGATGAATCGAAATTTTAATCGAAAAATTTACCAAACATGATTTCCTAGGAAAAGGCTGGTAGCTAAATTTTTTAGAAGGGGTGAGTGGGTAGAATATTTTTTTACCATAAATTTTATATGAAATTTATTTATTTTTTATTACAGTGCCGGTCATTGAATTTCGGGCAAACTTCTCTGTCACTCTCATTTATAGCATTGTAAAACAATGTAATTTTAAACTGACAGTGAAAGTTCTGCCCGAAATTCAATGACCGGCACTGTACAATTAAATAGAAATATATTTTATTACCATAAATCTTATATTTTCTTACTTTATATAACTTACAACCATTATGTAATAGATAGTTTATAAATTTTAAAACTAATATTTCAATACTTATATTTAATCACAAATTGTGATCCGGGTTTGAAAAAGTTGTCTGGGTCATTTTCGGTAATAAAGAGACAAACAGCTATAGAAAATTTTATAAATTAGTACATTTCTCCTCGATGTAGTAATGAATTACAATAATATATAAATTATTAACAAAGTTTTTCTACATTAATGTTTATTTAATTTCGTCTATAAGACTATTAAATGACAATGGTTTAATAATGGTTTTTCTATACCAACGGTTAATGTAATCTTCGATATATAGTAATGGATATTTTAATATAAACTAAATTTCAACTAATTTCCAAACTATGACTTTGTAAAATTGGTTAGGAGGCTTATAAAAATGTCTAAGTTGTAACATAAACCTGCAATCGCAAATAAACCATATTAACGTTGTTATTAAATGAGAGATACAGATATAGTCCATTTAATGACTGAGTAGGTAAATGATGTATTTTACTCACTCATTGTAGTGGATAAAAGAACATCTTTTTCAATAAAATTGGATAAACAAAATTATATAGTTAACTATATTTGCTGCAATAAAAGATTATCCACCCCAGTGGCCTATTTCAACACGTGTTGTATTTTTTAATTAGACCACCTATGTTCAATGCATGATTTAAGAGCAAGTTCTAATTTTAATTATCATGCACAATACTTGATAGTATTTGGTATTTATACCATTTCCAACATAGTGCTATTGGAAAAAATGTCTTTAGTAAACTAAAAATGTCTATAGTAAACTAAACTCAATATCAGCTGTTTTGGTTCTTCAATCATTAAAAACAAAAAACCTAAAGAAAAGCGTTATGAACACATACCAATTACTTAAATTATTCAAAAATTTTTAAATTTATTGTATATAGGTCATTTATTGGTTTCGGAGCATTTCGTTAAATTTATTTTTGAAAAAAGGGTCCTTTTATTAACTTATTTATTCGACTTCCTTTAATTAATTTATACCAAAATCATTGTAATACCTAAGTTAATCGTAATAACTAAGTAAATCACAATACTTGTCTATGGACGTTTTTGGTGCTGACATGTTTAGTAGACACGGCTTTGTGCTAGAGGAAATCAGAGTTCTTTTTAATGTGATAGAACGATACTGCTCTGCAAAATGACTAATTTTGAAAAACATTTAATTTTGGAACTCTTTCATAACTTTTATTTAACGAAACATTTTGCAATCAACTAAGGAGTCTTTGTCGTTCTTCTTACTGCCAATACTTTAAGATTGACTAATAATTTCTTAAATGGTGAAAGCTCAATTTTAAGCTATTTAATGATTTTAAGTACGACTGAAAACTAACCCGAATATCAGTTGTCTGCGGAAGCAGGTTGTACATTTTAGGCACTGTCAATTCCGGGTGCAAATATTCTTCAGTTGAGATTTTCCGGCGGAATAGTGCGATTCCATCCTAGGAAATCTTTGTATGTGTGCCAAAATTGTTTGCTTCATTTCTTCATCTTCACATTTTAAAAGTTCATATCTACCGCCTTGCATTTCTTTTTTTTATTACTCCCGTCTGTTGTATCTTCAGTAAAGTAGTACGCACTACTTTTTCTGAAATACCTAGCGTATTCAAAAACATTGTACGCTGGCATCCAAGTTGTAAATTTGGACACAGTAGTGGAGTTGTAAGTTCCACTAGCAACGTATGGATTAATAGTACTAAGTACTATTAGGGTGAATCAAAACTGCGGTTACAATTAAGACTGGTTTTTTATATTATACTTTGGCCAATTTATACATTTTAATTGGCCATAAATCTGATTACAAGTTATATTACAATGTTTACTATTTATATTACAATGCATGTTTATTTATATGTTTTATTTTATACACCTAAACATAGGTGTATAGTGTAACATATTATGATAACACTTTTATTATGGGTTAATTGGCGCGCTAACCTTGGCCGTGCAGTTCGTCTGTTTAGCTTTGCCTAAACATTCTACCGCCTACGCGCTCCCGGCGTTGGTAGGGTTTGGATTGCCTCATTTTTCTGTCGAGGGCCCTTCGCTGCAACACAATGTTGTTGCAGCTTGGGTCCAGGTCCAATGCCCAATCTTCGTCGCAGTGGAAGTTAAGTTAATTAATTAATTAAACTAGTTTTTTAAGATAGAATCTGGACCTGAACTATTTTTTAAAAGTAATATGTCATGTAGAGTGAAAGTAAGTAATTTTATTGTTTGACGAATTTTACAATTTTTACACTCGTCAAAAATAGAAAAATACACAGTGTGTTTGAAGAATAAACTAAATAAATAAAACTTAAATTTAACTTAAAAATTAAGTGTGAGATTAAATACAAACTATGAAGTAAGTATCATATAGCTTGTAAAACATATAACAAATATATCGTGACTATGTCACAAATGGGACAAAATTGAAAAATTGTTAAACGACAAATACTCGTCTATATCAAAGAATTCATTCCTTTTCGATTAAAAATTGCTTTAGCCTAATTTTAAACTGGTTTATTTGTAGAGTTCGAAACGAATTGGGTAATTTATTAAAAAACTTTTTGGAAAAATAATTTGGTCCATTTTTCGATTTTGATAATCTGAAATATTCATGCCTTAAATCGTTCTTTAATCTTGTGCTGTAACTATGAACATCTTTATGCTTAGTCATATCTTCGGCATTACCGTGAGCATAAAGGATACAGGGATATATGTAAAGACATGGAAAGGTTAAAAGTCCCATTTTTCTGAAAGACCCCTTACAGTCATCACGATATTCCATCCCCAAAATAACTCTGATGGCTCGTCTTTGAATGCTAAATATTCGTTCTCTATCAGAGCAGTCTCCCCAGACAATCAATGCATAACTTAAAGTTGAAACTATTAAAGAGTGGTAAGCGGTTAATAAAATGTCTAAGGACACCGTTCCTTTTAAACTTCTCAGCAGAAATACTTGTTTGCATAATTTGCTGACCACGGCGTCAGAGTGAGTGTTCCACGTAAGTTTTGAATGAATGTGAACTCCCAAAAATTTAGTACTGGTAGCAGTAGTAGCATGGTTTTCTACTGGGTAAGTATTTGGTTTTAATGAAAACATTATTTTCACCGTTTTGTCTTCGTTCAAAGTTAAACCATTGCTGGAAAACCATGATTTAGCTTTCGATTGCATACAGTCGCTGCGTTCATCAACTTCATCTAAGTTTTCACCACAGATTGACAGAGTAGTATCGTCAGCAAAGAGCACATCATTCGAGCACTCAATAAAATTTGAGAAATCATTTGCGTAAATTAAAAAGAGAATCGGCCCTAGGATAGAGCCTTGGGGCACACCGATGTTAACTTTATTTAGCTTAGATTTATTACCTTCTATATCGATATATTGTGTTCTGTCGCTTAGATATGATTTTATTAATTGAGCCGTAAGTTTATTGAAATTGTAATTTTCCAGCTTTTTTATCAGAGTTGAGTGTTCTACGCAATCGAAACCCTTGCTAAGATCTAAGAAAAGCGACAGTGAATGTTGTCCTTTTTCAAAACATTTAAGTGTGTAGCTTGTAAAATGAATAATTGCTGCTGTTGTGTTTCGATTCGTTCGAAACCCAAATTGTGACAGAGAAAAAATATTGTTTTCCTCAAAAAACTAGTAATTTGTGTTGCCATTGATTTTTCTACCACTTTTGAGATTATTGGTAATAAGGAAATAGGACGATAGTTTGATGGATTTTTCTTGCTACCTTATTTATATAGTGGGAGTACTCTAGCTATCTTCAAACAATCAGGAAACGTTCCTTCATGAAAACATGCATTCACAATTTTCATTAAAGGGATCGTTACAAGATCTATGTTTCTTTTTAGTAAAGTAATTGAAAGACCATAATGGTCCTTTGCTTTACTAGGTGTTAACAAACAAATAATGTCCCGTATTTCATTGATAGTACAATCCCTGAATGAGAAACGATTTGATGGTTTAAAATGGTGCATCAGATGAAGGGGGTCGTAACTTTGAGATGGTAAATTTTCCCGCAGTTGATGTGGACTATTAATAAAGAAATTGTTCAGTAAATCTGGCATTATTGGTATTTACTAAATAAGTTTTTTCAAAACTTCTGCTAAAGAAGTATTTGACATAATATGCCTTAATGACCGCTGAACGTCATTGACTTGAATTCTTGTTGGGGGATTCCATACATATGCACCTTCGCTCCGTACGCAAATAGGCGAGCATATAGACCAACCCATTAGAAAGCACTTTTTCTAGTTTCCATTCGATCTTATTGTTCCATTGCTACATTGTCGTAGAATTTTTTTTTAAAAAACCGGGTGGTATTTCATTGTTTTTTTATTTGAACAAGTTGGCTCTGGAAAAACAAAATGTATTTCTATGCAACCAAAAACCAGAATATAGTATGCATTTCTTTTAAAGTTGCACACGCAAATCATTGAAATAATTGTGTCCAATTTAATTAGTAAATTATAGAAAGGTTTCAATACAATTATTTATCCAGCACGTGATGGCGTGCCTGTTCAGAATAATGAAAACGCAGAATGAAGACGGATTGTTGATGAATCGGAATTCTAATTTTCCCAAAGATGATTTCCAGGAAAAGGCTGGTTGCTGAATTTTTGAGAAAGGGTGAGTGTGTGGAATATTTTCTTACCATAAATATTATTATATGAAATTTATTTATTTTCTATTACAATTAAATATAATTTTTTGCAATTTTCGATCAAAATGTCATCTTTTTAGTTGCCATTTTTGATGTTAACACGGCCTACTTTTTTTTATTGTTCTAAAAAAAGCGTGAAAAAAATACTTTTGTCCACACTTATAGAATAATATATGCATTATTTAAGTGTTTTCTCAAGTATAATTATATTCAATATACACTAGTGTATAACTTTCATTATGCACTAGTGTATAATGAAATGTCATTGAAAAATATACGTTTTATATACGTTTTTTTTTTATATTATATTAAAATATATATTTTTTTTTCTCTCTATACGTTTTCGTCATTTAAAACAGAAGAAGAAGAATACGATAACCTAAAATATTTGATTTGTTGATGATAACAGAAAGTACAATATAAATTTTTATATATTTCAAGGGTAAGTGTGGACAAAGAATAGTATTCTACTTGCATATAATGGCAATTATTCACTCAGGTGATTTGCGAAACTCGCCTGCGGCTCGTCTCGCAAACATCACCTTCATGAATCATTGCCATCATTATATGCTTGTTGTTTAATATACTATTTTTCACTCTTTTTCTACTTTTTTTCATTATTTTAAAAATTGCTCAAAACGTGGCAAAATGTTATAAAACAGCATTGCTTCATTTATTAATAAAACTAATTACACAATTAGTAAGATTATTTAACTAAACTGGTACATATAAGCAACACTTCCATTAAATTGAGTTGGCAAACACTTCTATTCAATTTGAATTATGTGAAGGAAACTGTTTGATTTTTCGTTCCTAGGGGCTATTTCAACTGTTTTATCAATGCTTGCTTCAATTAGTAACAAATTAAGCTTGAATCAAGCAACCGATTGTCATCTGATTATTATCTAATATTTAATATTTATTATTTTAATAAAAAATTGCAAAAAATAGTGTATACAACACGAGCAAAATTAGTTATTTTTTGCTACTTGTTGTATAAATAACTATTATTATATTACCATTGTAATAGGCTCCTTATTTTTAAAATAATAACGGAACGGAATTTGTTGTTCGGAACACTTTTATTAATTCAAACAATTATTATCAACAAAGTGCTATTGTTGAGGCTTCACTCGCTTAATAATGTAATTCAAATTTCGCGCTTTATGATATCTTGGTACACTCTGTATATTTTCCACCACCGAGAAAGAAGCGCTTGCGCTAAATATATAGCATACACGCACTCCTTTCACAACCATAAAACGTGCAACACAGAACAAATGTTTCTCTCGAAAAGCGAGTTTAATTGTAAGAATACAAGTTAAAAGTAACGACTTCATGTTTTATTTTGCACAACTACTCCACCAAAACATTTGGTCCAATCGAGCCGGATCAACTGATCATCGAAGTGTAAACTTTGTGCTTTCTTTGTTCGCTACACCACGAGGTCGTACTTCATTTTCATTCCAATAAATTGGATGGTCCTTCGATCAAGAAGCTAGTGCTACTGTCATTAGCAACAATACAACATACCACATCTGGTGCATTCCCGTTCAAGGTGAATTTCTACGAATTTCATCACTTTCGTGTCCAAACCTGTCGTTTGGCTGACGTCATCAAGCAAGCATTCAATAGCTGGCCTGCTTTCGCCACTCGTCAACAGAGGGCTCTCGCACTTACCAAAGTTCTGCATTTCAAAGTCAACCCGACTTTGCATCTACTGGCTTCCCTTCATCACTCTGCAAGCTACATAGTAATCGCACTGAAGAAACGCAACAAAGCAGGTGAAACATTTTCTTATTTCTTTCTCATTTGCGCAAAATTGACTTAATTTGCTTTCGTATTTTACTTGTTCATTTTTAACTACATTCAATCAAAGGGTGCTTGATTAAGTCGCGTAATTTGAACGTTATCTTCTTAAATACTTTTCTACTCATTTACAATGGCTAATTTAAGTAAAAAAAGGGGAGCTATCAAAGCTAGGCTTACGCGTTTTGAGTACTATTTGGCGGAATTGAGAACCGTCTTTGAAATTGATAATACTTTGCCAAATGCCAAAATCATTGAACTACGAAAACGGCTAAACGGCGTTGAAACGCTCTTAAACGATTTCAATGAGGTACAGTCGCAGATAGATGCTACTAACGAGAATCAAGAGCAAGATCAAGTTCAGGTGTTAGATTTCGAAAACGCTTATTACAGTTCAATTTCGGCTGCTGAAGCTATACTAGAACAATTAGCAGCTACTAGGCAAGCTTTCCCTCCAACTTCCGCGGAACCGGTAGACGGAAGTACACATACAGAGACTGTCGCAAACTCTATTACTAACAGAAGCGTTGCCAGTTGCATAAAAATTCCTCGCATTAATTTGCCAACATTTAACGGAACTCCGGAAGAGTGGCTAAGTTTCAAAGATCTTTTCAAGGGCATGATTCATGATAACAATGATCTATCGGATGTATACAAAATGCATTATCTTAGTATTTCGCTAGTAGGTAAAGCTAAGGAAGCTATTAAGAACTTGCCAATAACAGACGATAACTATCAAATTGCTTGGGATAGCGTAAACGATCGCTTTAACAATTCGCGTGTTTTAACATATCATCACATTAAAGCGTTATTCAGTCTAGAGCCCATTGCAAAAGAATCCTCAGCTAAATTAAGACATTTGATAGACTCGGTTAAGAAAAACATAAGATCATTAGATTCTCTAGTAAATGAAGAGGATCAGAAAGATGCAATTATTATTTATTTAATAAATTCAAAGTTAGACACGGTTACCAATCGCGAATTTGAAAATACGAACAGCTTTGATAACGACAATCTTCCTACTCTCGAAAATTTGTTACTTTTTTAGAAAAAAAGGATTCTTTATTGGAAACGCTTGAACAGTCACGCTTCATATGAACGCTTGTTCTGTCAATTCTACTTGTTCATTATGCAAGGAAGCTCACTACATAAATGTATGTCCAAAACTCAAAGCGTGGACCATTAAAGAACGCCAAAACAAGGTAAATGAACTGAAACTTTGCTTCAATTGTTTAAGCAAGGGTCATGTCGTAGAAAGTTGCAGATCAAAATTCAATTGTCAAAAATGCAAGGCAAGACATCATTCCTTGTTGCATCTAGAGCCTTCAGCTAATGCTCATACTGCATCAGCTACACCTGATAATCAAATCAGTCTTTCTGCAATTGCCTTTAGTGAGCATAAAGTACTGCTGTCTACTGCATCCGTGCACATTTTTGATCAGCTGGGAAACAGGCACACTGCTAGAGTATTATTGGACTCTGGCAGTATGTCCAGTTTCATCACTAACAACTTGTTTAGACGATTGAAGCTTGATCACTCTCCAGTGAATCTCAAAATTCATGGCATAACCGGTGCAATTACAAACGTAACTTCAAGGTGCAATGTCACACTACAGTCAATTCACTCTCAGTTTCAATTGGAAACTAACTGTTTAATAATGCCTTTCATTACCGGTAAAATACCTAACGACAAAATCGATACCAGTTATTGGACTATACCTCAAAATCTTCGTCTTGCTGATGAAACATTCAACATACCGGGAAAAATAGATATACTATTAGGAGCCAGCTGCTTTTGGAAAATTCTTTGCAATAATCAGCGTAATTTAGGCGCAGGTAATCCAATCTTGCAACTCACTAAATTTGGTTGGATTGTCAGTGGACAATTTCAATCCGATGCCATTCTGAAATCTGTTTCCTGCAATTTCTCTAAACATTTTGATATCTCTGAGCATTTAAATAAATTTTGGGAAATTGAGGAAGTATCTGAAACAAAGGTACATTCCAAAGAAGAAAAGGATTGCGAACAACACTTTCTAGAAACTCACAGGCGTGATTCTAATGGCAGATTCATTGTCTCCATTCCTTTAAAGGATTCAGTTTCAAGGCTAGGCGATTCATATGACAGAGCAAAATCCAGGTTTCTCAATCTCGAACGCAAAATAGGTAGCAATTCCATCTTTCGCACAAAATATATAGACTTTATGCGTGAATATCAAAATCTTGGCCACATGTCTTTGGTCGATGCAGAGACTACAGAACCCTCATTTTATCTCCCTCATTATGGAGTACTGAAGGAGTCCTCTACAACATCCCTTCGCGTTGTTTTCGACGGCTCTGCGTCATCGACTAGTGGAATATCTTTAAATGACCTTCAAATGATAGGCCCCACTATTCAATCAGATTTGTTTTCTATACTATTAAGATTTCGCAAACATTTTATAGCTATTTCTGCCGACGCAATCAAAATGTACCGTCAAGTCCTTATTGAGCCACAACAACGAAAATTACAACGAATTCTCTGGCGAGAAAATCCATCTGAATCGATCAAAGTTTTTGAACTAAATACTGTTACCTACGGAACAGCATCTGCCTCGTTCCTCGCAATTCGATCATTAACACAAATTGGCCTGGAGGCCAAAGTATCTGACCCCGCCATTGCTAAAATCATTTGCGAAGACTTCTATGTTGATGATCTGCTCACCGGTGCCAACTCCTTTGAACAAGCAGATCAAATTTGCAAAACACTTCCTCAAACATTAGAAAAGGGCTGCTTTAAGCTTCGCAAGTGGATCTCAAATGAACCTAGTATTCTGGAAAACTTTCAGGAAAATGAACTACATCCAAACTCATTACATTTTGGCGATATCGGCCAAACTAAAACACTTGGCCTTATTTGGTCGTTTCAAAAGGATTATTTTTCATTTGCCATCAACCTTTCGCCATCAGAAAAGTTCACCAAACGAGTAATTCTATCTGAGATTTCACAAATCTTTGATCCACTTGGGCTAGTAAGTCCTTGCATAATTCTAGCAAAAATAATGCTTCAACAATTACTGTTAGAAAAAGTTACATGGGATGAAACAATACCTGCTGCACTTCGCGCTAACTGGCTATCCTTTAGAAAACAACTCGCTAGTTTAAATAGTCTTAATGTTCCTAGGCGTATCCTCCCTAAGACTTTCAAACGCATTGAATTGCATTGCTTCGCAGATGCAAGTGTCTCGGCTTACGGCGCTTGCATATATATTCGCGCCATTGACGATGAAGAGGAAGTTTCTGTTCAATTACTGTGTTCAAAAACCAGAGTTTCACCAGTAAAACCTATGACAATTCCTAGACTTGAACTTTCAGCTGCACTTATTTTGGCTAGGTTGGCTCATCAAGTCACAAGGTCAATTCAAATCTCCTTTGATAAATGTTTTTTTTGGTCTGACTCTATGGTTGTTCTAGGCTGGTTGAAAATGCCTCCTAACCTTTTAAAAACTTTTATTTGCAATCGTGTGGCTGAAATACAAGAGCTATCCAATCAAATTCAAGCCAATTGGCAGCACGTACCTACCACATCCAATCCTGCTGATTTGCTCTCCAGGGGCGTTCTTCCAAATCAATTGTCCGGCTGCGATTTGTGGTGGTTTGGTCCGTCTTGGCTTCGTCTGTCTGAGTCTTCATGGCCAAAACAAGCTATGAGGATGTCCGAATTGCCGGAGCTAAGGGCGCATCAGATTGTTATGACTGCAGTCGTGATTGAGAACTTTCCTTTTAATAATTATTCCAATCTTTCCAAATTGTGTCGCATATTTGCTTACAGCCTAAGATTCATTGAAAATTGCAAGGGGGAGAAAACAGAAAGAAAAACTGGCGCACTTAGCTTGATAGAGCTGCAAATAGCTCAAAATAAGCTTTCCAAAATGTCGCAAATCGAATCGCTGCCGTCAGAGTTAAATTGTTTAAAACAAAAGGACTATAAAATAAAGGGTCAGCTTAGCCGCTTAAATCCGTTTTTCGACAAGGATGGTTTAATTCGCGTAGGAGGTCGCCTACAAAATTCAAGACTTAGTTTCATGAAAAAGCATCCAATACTTCTAACATCTAAGCACGCTTTTACTAAGTTACTTTTTAAGCGCGAACATAAAAGACTATTACATGCGGGCGCTCAGCTATTATTAGCAAAAATTCGTGATCAATTTTGGCCTCTTGGAGGCAGAAACCTAGCTCGACAAACCGTCTTAAATTGCAAAACTTGCGCTCGGGCCTCACCTAAATATGTCAACCCGATAATGGGTAACTTACCCAAGGCTAGAGTAACTCCTACGCTTCCGTTTATGACTACAGGTGTGGATTATGCTGGCCCCATCCTTATTAAAGACAAAAAGGGTAGGGGATCGAAATTATCAAAGGCATACATCGCGTTATTCGTTTGTTTTTCTACAAAGGCTATTCATCTAGAATTGGTAACCGACCTGACAACCGAATCATTCATTGCATCCCTGCGCAGATTTTGTGCCCGTAGAGGTAAACCGCGTGACATATTTTCCGACAACGGAACAAATTTTAAGGGCGCAAGTTCTGAACTGAAAGAGTTAGCATCTTTCTTGTCTGATAACATTGAAACTGTTCCTGAAGCCTCGTTAAAATATGATATAAACCGGCACTTTATTCCGCCAGGTTCTCCTCACTTCGGGGGCCTTTGGGAAGCGGGGGTTAAATCGGTCAAGCACCACTTGAAAAGGGTGTCTGAGAACGCGTCATTTACTTATGAACAAATGTATACTCTGCTAACTCAAATTGAGTCAATTTTAAATTCGCGCCCATTATTTCCTTTGTCAAGTGATCCTAATGACCTTGAGTCCATTACACTTGGACATTTTTTAATTGGGCGATCGCTACTTTCAATACCTGATCCGGACTTATCTGATATCCCTACTGCCCGCTTAAGTAACTATCAGCATATTCAACAAGTGCGGCGTCATTTTTGGACAAGATGGCACAAAGAGTACCTCACCGAGCTGCAAGTTCGTGCTAAGTGGCATAACAGCAAAGGATCCCTTCATGAAGGCGACATGGTCATAGTAAAGGCTGACAATCAACCACCCTTGTCGTGGAAGCTGGGGCGAATTCTACAACTCCATCCAGGCAACGACGGCATCAGCAGAGTAGCTACTGTTAAGACATCTGGTGGAGTTATTAAAAGGGGATTTTCTAAACTTTGCCCGCTTCTCTCAAGTGAACAGTGAATCGTGAATGTTTGATTAATTTTGAGTACTCAATTATTTGTCAATCTTCTAAAGCTTGTGTGTTTTTTCCGTTATATTCATTGCATATTTATAATCCATATTTATTTTTACTTCTTCATTTATTGAAAGGCAGACCTTTCAATCTGCGGGGGCATGTTGAGGCTTCACTCGCTTAATAATGTAATTCAAATTTCGCGCTTTATGATATCTTGGTACACTCTGTATATTTTCCACCACCGAGAAAGAAGCGCTTGCGCTAAATATATAGCATACACGCACTCCTTTCACAACCATAAAACGTGCAACACAGAACAAATGTTTCTCTCGAAAAGCGAGTTTAATTGTAAGAATACAAGTTAAAAGTAACGACTTCATGTTTTATTTTGCACAACTACTCCACCAAAACAGCTATCTTTTACAAAGTTTTCTCTCACTCAAAAAAAACAACCTCCCTGCTCGACCGCTTGTCTCGCAATCCCCTTCCTCATCCTCCCTCCTTTCTCGTTCCGCCGACCGAGGCAAGGATTGTCAGTTAACGGTAGGCAACCAACTTGACATACTTTAAATCATTACAACTCGGCCATACTGACCAACGATCGCCTCGATCGTCGTTCGACAAAACTTAAAAATTAAAATTAAGTATTATACATGACGCGAGAAAATTAAGATTTGATGAATAACAAGTAGTACAATCTTATTAACATAACAACACTAAGATAAGAAATAAACAAAATTACTAAATAACGAATACAGATAAATATGGAGTGAAGCATTGCTTAATCCGAATGCAGCCAACACGCTCCGCCACCACGCCAATCAGCCCATTTTCGAATATGAGAAGCTTTTATTATCCCATTATAAGGGAGTTGAGTTACGTGACAATTTTCGATGTCCCGGATCACATATATGTCGTTTGGTAGGACTTTATGAACTTGGTATGGCCCTTTAAATTTACTAACAAACTTTTTATTCGAACCAATGGTAGTATCAACATTCCTGACCAAAACAAATTCGCCTTTTTCAAAACTCGGAGGCGGTTTGTGTTTACTTAAGTGATATGACGCGCTACGCTCTTGAACAACTCGAATAGCGTCAGCAGCTTCAGATCGAATTGCTGGTAGGTCTCTCGCGATATTATCGGAAAACTTATCTTCCAGGTGTTCTGTGAGTAAGTCTACAGGGCTACCGCGTTGGGGAACACCAAACAGAAGCTGACAGGGCGTCTGTCCGGTGCTCGAATGAACAGAATTATTGATAGAGTACTCAACTTTAGAAAGCATACGGGCCCAATCTGAATGTCGGACTGGTTCGGTGATTTTAGCCAACATAGCCTTTAGGACACGGTTTACTCGCTCAACTTGTCCGTTTGCTTGAGGAGAGGCCACAGCAACTTTGACGTGCTCAATATTCCGATCGGAGACATAGGAACTAAAATCTAATGACGTAAAACATGTACCACGATCACTGACAATACGCCGGGGACGGCTATAATAATCAAAATATTTATCCAATGAAGAACATACTTCTTTTGTACTTGTGGTGTTGACCGGGTAGAGCTTGACATGCTTCGTAAATGCGTCTACAACTAAAAGAATATGTTTACGTTTTGAAATAAGAGAAGGTAGTGGACCGAAATGGTCGATATGAACCGTATCAAACGGAATTGGCTTTTTTGGGATGTTATGCAAATTTCGATCGTTAGCATGGGAAGAAGTTGAATGTAGAAAACATTGAAAGCAATTTTTAATAAAATGAGCGACCTTTATTCTCATGTCTGGGAACCAATAATGAAGTTTGAGTTGGTCAACACACTTGGTGATCCCTAAGTGGCTCAATTTTTCGTGAATATTTCTAATAAGATTTATTTCAATTTTTTTAGGGACGTATAGGAGTAGTTTTCCGTCTTTATTCTTTCGATAGACAAGTCCATCATTCAAGGTATACTTTTCCTCTTTTTCATTCTCTAGTTTCTCTTTCAATCGAACTATATCGTCATCGCGGTTTTGAGTAATTTGTATCTGAGTATCAATATCCTCCGGGTATATGACTGAAACAATAGGGCTCCGACTGAGAGCATCAGCATGACCCATTGCTGATCCGCTTCGGTGTTCTATTTTATAATTATAGTTTTCTAACTCTAAAGTCCATCGAGCTATGCGGGCGTTAATACTCTTTTTGTTTAGGGTGAGAGTTAGGGAATTGCAATCTGTTATTATGCGAAAAGGAATACCTTCTAAATAGACACGGAAACGCCGCAAAGAATAAATTATAGCTAATGTCTCTAGCTCAAAACTATGATACCTCGCCTCAGCTTCTGTAGCTCGTTTTGAAAAATACGCAATAGGGTGAAACTTATTATCCTCCTGTTTCTGTAATAATACGCTACCAAATCCGATTGAACTTGCGTCGCAATGTAATTGCGATCTGGATGATATATAGCTAATACAGGTGAATCTAGTAATTTAGTTTTTAAATTGTGAAAAGCGTCTTCGCATGCTGAATCAAAATTAAAAACAGAGTGCTTTTTTGTAAGATCTAATAATGGCTTAGCAATTCGAGAAAAAGAAGGAATAAAACGACGAAAATATGAGAGTAGTCCTAGGCATTTCTGGACTTCATGTGAATTAGTAGGGGTTTTATATCTCTTCACTGCCTCAAGGTGTCTATTATTTGGCCTAATTCCATTCTCGTTGATAGAATACCCCAAAAATTCTATCTCAGAGTAACAGAATTTACATTTCCGAAAATTTAGTTCCAACCGATATTCAGTTAAGCGCCGAAGGAGGCGTCGCAATACATTATAATGATGTTCAAGGGTGGCCGTCATTATCATTACGTCATCCATGTAAACTACAATAACACCTTCGTCTAAAAACGGTCGCAGAATGTAATTTATAAATCGCTGGAATACCGCAGGGGCATTCTTCAAGCCAAAAGGCATACGAGTATACTCATACTGTCCCATAGGTGTTACAAAAGCAGTAAACTTAACGGAGCTTTCGGAAACGCGAATCTGATGGAAACCGCTTTTCAAATCAAGAGTACTAAAATATTTCTTGCCCTGCATTCGCTCTAAACAATCTTCAATAAGCGGTAGCGGATAGTTATCCCGCTGGGTAATTTTATTGAGCGCTCTGTAATCTACGCATTTGCGTATTTTCCCTCGTCCTTTTACTAAAACAATCGGCGATGCATAAGGGGAGTCACTAGGACGGATTTTATTTTCACGGAGTAATTTTTGAATTATTTCATTAACTTCTTGTTTATCGCTATAAGATAAGCGCCGCGGACCAGAAGTTATAGGAATATCTGAAGTTAACCGAATTTTCTTTTTATAATCATGTTCGATTGCCGGAATATTATTAGATTTAATATAATTTTCATGTATTAATTTTTGAATTTCATCCGACTGAATTTTGCTTAATTGGTCAGAAATATCGATTTCAATCTCATTACGTTCAGAGTATAGTTCTATATCAAAAATATCGGGTACAGAATGTATTTGCGCATGATCAGAAACATCGAAATTGTCATTTGATCGTGCAACGTTATTTGCATTTAATTTATCAGAAATCATTATTTGTTCCGGCTGATTAAGATTGGCGGCAGAGGGCGCGGAATCTTGCACTTGACAGCCGACACCATCGAACACACTATGTAACAATTTTTCGCTTAATCGAATGTCACTGGAGTCTTTCACACAGTTGAGTTTAACATTATTTTTGAAAGCAGAAGTAAAACAAAGAGAAATATTAAAAATACTTAAAAAGTCGCGACCCAATAATAATGGGAACGGAAGGAGCTCATCTGAAACAATAAAAATAGGAAGAGCGTGTGTTTTCTCGAAAAATTTAATAGTAACGAAAATGCGCCCGTACGAGTTTAATTTGACATCACCAATATCTTTATACCCTGTGGGGGTGGTCTTGTTGCTGATCAGATGGCTCGGAATAATTGAACGCTGCATGAAGCTGACTGGACTGCCGGTATCAAATAAAGAACAAAATTCATGAAACAAACTGTGCTCGACGGAATGGGCTAAAAAAGCAACACTTACTCGGTTTAATTCGGAGACAGGCTCCGGATTGTGCGATAAGTAGTTTTGCTGCTGATCCAAATTGTTGCTATCGTCCACTAGTGCAACACGTTTACTATTTTCTATATTGGGGCTGTCTTCGTGCAGTCCTTCAGGATGTGTTCTGTAGAGCCGCAGCGAAAACACGATCTTCTCGCTCTACGAGGCTTCGTGCAGGCCGATGACATGTGGCCGAATCCAGAACAATTGAAGCATTGTACGGGATTCGGAGTGCCCGCTGATTCAGGGCGTCTGTTACCAAAACTAGTCTTATTATGATTTGGTGTGAAACTTTGAACAGGAACGGAACTTTGGGCTGATCGTAATTGAGTGTATTGGTGGGCTAACATCTTTAGTTGTTCGATAGTGGTAGCGGAATACAATATAGCAATATGCGGTGATCGATCGTTAAGTCCTTGCAGTATAAATTGGATTACCTGCGTCTCATCGAGTTCGACACGCAGCGCGATCTCTTGCATTTGCAAGATGTAACCAATCACTGTTGTCTTAGACGGATTGAACTTAGTACGTTTGAGCGTTTCCATGACCTCGTAGATGGAAAATACGTGGCCGAAATTCCGGAGAAAATTGTCCTTAAATTGCAAATAGGTCACTGACTGATCAACACGTAAAAACAATTCGGCCGGTGT
The DNA here is from genome assembly GCA_963556235.1 of Cryptophagus acutangulus. Classification (NCBI taxonomy): domain Eukaryota; kingdom Metazoa; phylum Arthropoda; class Insecta; order Coleoptera; family Cryptophagidae; genus Cryptophagus; species Cryptophagus acutangulus. The sequence continues at coordinate 83,615 of CAUVYR010000169.1, read as the reverse complement.
GTCTTTCTTCATCAAACGTCGCACGCACTTCAATCGAAACATATCATCAACATCTAACGGATCGCATACACGTTCAAAGTCATTAATCCACTTTCGCGCATCATAAACGTCATCACCACTAAATGCAGATATTGCATGTTCAACATCACTGAAATCGGCTCTACGGCGGAGTCTATTGCCACTGCTTGAATTTTCACTTACTTCCATTTCAGCTAGTCGTTTCATTAACTCAGCAATCTCAACGCGTTTCTGAAGGTTTTGTATTGTCTGGTCGAGATTTTCGTCTTTAATGTTATCATCTTCTTCTGTCGTGACGGAATCCTCAAATTGTTTCAATCGCTCCTCTCCCATTAATAGCTTCAATTGTGGAATTGTTGCTGAAGCCGGAAATTCGATATCCTGATTAATGAGCCAGTTGACTAAATCAGCACGACGATATTTATTCGGCATTTTTTTTTTTTTTTTTTTTGAATGCGTTTATGGACACGATCACGGAAAAGTTCGGAATTTGCAAAATATTGCTCACGATTAACAAAAAAATCACTCAGAATGTTTAAAGTCAACGTATTAACCCGGAAAGTTAACGGATGGCGAAGGATTTTTCAGATTAAATATACTAACCACAATCTCAAGAGTGATGGCGCCGTCACGTGGAAGTTTAATCGATCCCTCTTCTGAGATGTAATAGGCTCCTTATTTTTAAAATAATAACGAAACGGAATTTGTTGTTCGGAACACTTTTATTAATTCAAACAATTATTATCAATAAAGTGCTATCTTTTACAAAGTTTTCTCTCACTCAAAAAAAAACAACCTCCCTGCTCGACCGCTTGTCTCGCAATCCCCTTCCTCATCCTCCCTCCTTTCTCGTTCCGCCGACCGAGGCAAGGATTGTCAGTTAACGGTAGGCAACCAACTTGACATACTTTAAATCATTACACCATAAATCTTATATTTTCTTAGTTTATAACTTACAACAATTATGTAATAGATAGTTTATAAATTGTAAAACTAATATTTCAATACTTATATTTTATCACAAGTTGTGGTCCGGGTTTGAAAAATTTGTCTGGGTCTTTCCCGGTAATAAAGAGACAAACAGCTATAGTCAATTTCATAAGTTGGTCCATTTCTCCTCAATGTAGTAATGAATTACAACAATATATAAATTATTAACAAAGTTTTTCTGCATTAATGTTTATTTTATTTTGTTTATAAGACTACTAAATGATCATAGTGGCCTACCTACATGGTTTTACAAAGATTATTTTTTGACATTTATGATTAAATTTTTAGTAACTATACGGTATTTTTGGCACACTGGATTAATAGGCTTTGTGATTTGCTTCTCAGTGGTTGGTTGTGCTTGTGTGTAGGGAATTATAGCAGGACCTTCTTGCAACCGTATAAATATAAATGGCAAAAAGGGTTGCTGTAACATCAAATTAATAAGAACAATGAATTAATAAGAATAATGACTTAATTACTAATTATAATAGTAAATGGTAAGTATTAATAGCTTGCATGTCACAACCACATTAAAAAAATGGTTTTTTTGTAGCAACGGTTAATGTAATCTTCGATATAAAGTAATGCATATTTTAATATAAACTAAATTTCAACTAATTTCCAAACTATGACTTTGTAAAACTGGTTAGGAGGCTTATAAAACTGTCTATGTTGTAACATAAACATGTATTGCAATCGCAAATAAACCATATTAACGTTGTTATTAAATGAGAGATACAGATATAGTCCATTTAATGACTGAATAAGTAAATGATGTATTTTAATCACTCATTGTAGTGGATAAAACAACATCTTTTTCAACAAAATTGGATAAACAAAATTATATAGTTAACTATATTTGGTGAAAATAAGTTGGCTCTGAAAAAACAAAGTGTATTTCTATAGGCAACCAAAAACCAGAACATATTATGCATTTCTTTTAAAGTTGCACACGCAAATTATTGAAAAAATTGTATCCAATTTAATTAGTAAGTTATAGAAAGTTTACAATACAATTATTCATCCGGCACGTGATGGCGTGCCTGCCTAGAATAATGAAAACGCAGAATGAAGACGGATTGTTGATGAATCGAAATTTTAATCGAAAAATTTACCAAACATGATTTCCTAGGAAAAGGCTGGTAGCTAAATTTTTTAGAAGGGGTGAGTTGGTAGAATATTTGTTTACCATAAATTTTATATGAAATTTATTTATTTTTTATTACAGTGCCGGTCATTGAATTTCGGGCAAACTTCTTTGTCACTCTCATTTATAGCATTGTAAAACAATGTAATTTTAAACTGACAGTGAAAGTTCTGCCCGAAATTCAATGACCGGCACTGTACAATTAAATAGAAATATATTTTATTACCATAAATCTTATATTTTCTTACTTTATATAACTTACAACCATTATGTAATAGATAGTTTATAAATTTTAAAACTAATATTTCAATACTTATATTTAATCACAAATTGTGATCCGGGTTTGAAAAAGTTGTCTGGGTCATTTCCGGTAATAAAGAGACAAACAGCTATAGAAAATTTTATAAATTAGTACATTTCTCCTCGATGTAGTAATGTATTACAATAATATATAAATTATTAACAAAGTTTTTCTACATTAATATTTATTTAATTTCGTCTATAAGACTATTAAATGACAATGGTTTAATAATGGTTTTTCTATACCAACGGTTAATGTAATCTTCGGTATATAGTAATGGATATTTTAATATAAACTAAATTTCAACTAATTTCCAAACTATGACTTTGTAAAATTGGTTAGGAGGCTTATAAAAATGTCTAAGTTGTAACATAAACCTGCAATCGCAAATAAACCATATTAACGTTGTTATTAAATGAGAGATACAGATATAGTCCATTTAATGACTGAGTAGGTAAATGATGTATTTTACTCACTCATTGTAGTGGATAAAAGAACATCTTTTTCAATAAAATTGGATAAACAAAATTATATAGTTAACTATATTTGCTGCAATAAAGGATTATCCACCCCAGTGGCCTATTTCAACACGTGTTGTATTTTTTAATTAGACCACCTATGTTCAATGCATGATTTAAGAGCAAGTTCTAATTTTAATTATCATGCACAATACTTGATAGTATTTGGTATTTATACCATTTCCAACATAGTGCTATTGGAAAAAATGTCTTTAGTAAACTAAAAATGTCTATAGTAAACTAAACTCAATATCAGCTGTTTTGGTTCTTCAATCATTAAAAACAAAAAACCTAAAGAAAAGCGTTATGAACACATACCAATTACTTAAATTATTCAAAAAATTTTAAATTTATTGTATATTTATTTATTTATTGGTCATTTATTGGTTTCGGAGCATTTCGTTAAATTTATTTTTGAAAAAAGGGTCATTTCATTAACTTAGATATTCGACTTCTTTTAGTTAATTTATACCAAAATCATTGTAATACCTAAGTTAATCGTAATACCTAAGTAAATCACAATACTTGTCTATGGACATTTTTGGTGCTGACATGTTTAGTAGACACGGCTTTGTGCTAGAAGAAATCAGAGTTCTTTTTAATGTGATAGAACGATACTGCTCTGCAAAATGACTAATTTTGAAAAACATTTAATTTTGGAACTCTTTCATAACTTTTATTTAACGAAACATTTTGCAATCAACTAAGGAGTCTTTGTCGTTCTTCTTACTGCCAATACTTTAAGATTGACTAATAATTTCTTAAATGGTGAAAGCTCAATTTTAAGCTATTTAATGATTTTAAGTACGACTGAAAACTAACCCGAATATCAGTTGTCTGCGAAAGCAGGTTGTACATTTTAGGCACTGTCAATTCCGGGTGCAAATATTCTTCAGTTGAGATTTTCCGGCGGAATAGTGCGATTCCATCCTAGGAAATCTTTGTATGTGTGCCAAAATTGTTTGCTTCATTTCTTCATCTTCACATTTTAAAAGTTCATATCTACCGCCTTGCATTTCTTTTTTTTATTACTCCCGTCTGTTGTATCTTCAGTAAAGTAGTACGCACTACTTTTTCTGAAATACCTAGCGTATTCAAAAACATTGTACGCTGGCATCCAAGTTGTAAATTTGGACACAGTAGTGGAGTTGTAAGTTCCACTAGCAACGTATGGATTAATAGTACTAAGTACTATTAGGGTGAATCAAAACTGCGGTTACAATTAAGACTGGTTTTTTATATTATATTTTGGCCAATTTATACATTTTAATTGTCCATAAATCTGATTACAAGTTATATTACAATGTTTACTATTTATAATACAATGCATGTTTATTTATATGTTTTATTTTATACACCTAAACATAGGTGTATAGTGTTACATATTATGATAACACTTTTTTATGGGTTAATTGGCGCGCTAACCTTGGCCGTGCAGTTCGTCTGTTTAGCTTTGCCTAAACATTCTGCCGCCTCCGCGCTCCCGGCGTTGGTAGCGTTTGGATCGCCTCATTTTTCTGTCAAGGGCCCTTCCCTGCAACACAATGTGGTTGCAGCTTGGGTCCAGGTCCAATGCCCAATCTTCGTCGCAGTGGACCTCTGGTGGTGTATTGACTGTCGTTCAGCTGGATCCAGTGGAGCTGCGCCATGATGTTCTCCATGTCCTGGTCCGGTTTTGCTGGTGGTACTTCTGGGCGGCTCTCGCACTTGCGTCTATGTTGAGACATCCGATGTGGTAGCACTGTGTGTCCATGTTGTAGCTCAGTTGGTTACTTAATTTGAGTCTAGATTGTCTGTCTTTATATACAATTTTTAATGTTTTTTGTTTTGGTTTTTCGTGTGTAAATATTTGTCGTCGTCGTTCTGTCGTGGATTTCTGCATAGTTTACCTTATGAATTCTGCCCCTCATCAACAGCCGAATCCGGATTTATGTTTAGGGCCTGTAATTCCATTTCTTTTAAATTTACCATTTGCCCGTACTTCGTTGTCTTTTGTGATTTTTGTTGTAGCCTCTTAACTATGATCCATATTACTATTGCAATTCCACATATTATTCCCACATGTTTGCTCGAGGATTTTTTCAATTTCATTTTCTCCGTCTTCGATTTCTATCAGGTCCTCATAAATTCCTAATCGTTCCAGTGGTGGTATTATTATTGGCTGTCGATCTTCTTCTTCTTCTATCGTTGTGTTGATATTAATCATTACATGTTTTGAAAATCCTGCAATGATTGGTGCATCATCCATTCGTTTTGGTGTGATTGTATCTTCCTTTGTGATTATTACACATTCTGGTGATATTTGAATTAGTCCAGTTTTGTTTAACATTACGTCGTCTCTTTCACCGTTGCACATTATCGCAATTTTGATTTCGCTGTTTGAGATGAATTGCCATGTGTTTCTGATTTGCACTTGTTTCCAGATAATATTCTTGGTGATTTTTTCTGCTTTTACTTTACAGTGTAAAGGGATTGGCGTCAGTGTTTAATGGGATTGGCGTCACTTTGATCAATGTGTATTCTGTTACTTCCGTCGTACCCGAATACCTGGATTTCTGTTGGCGTGTTTATAACTTTGTTTTTCAATATTATTGAGTCTAATATTTGAATGTTTGCTGGAATCTTTTTTGCTGCCTTTGATATTATTTCTTTCACTTGTGCTGGTGAGATGATGTTGAATATGTTTCCTTGATTGTGGCTTATCTCGAGTATTCTTGTATATTGTGTTATTATTTCCGTTATGCAGTTTGTAACCACTTGGTATGTGCTGAGTACGAGTATATGTATTGCCAGTTTATTGTGATCTACTCTCGCGAACCACATCTGCATTTTGTTTATTGATGCTAATCCATTTTTGTATTTTTGTTGAAAGTGCGTCATTTGTTTGTAAATTCTTTGCTTGGTTTCATTGAATGTTTCAACCGCTGGTAGCATAATTTTTGTTTGATGACTCGACGTTTTAATTAGTTTATGTTGATTTTTGTCCAATTGTTTTTCCAAGGATTCCTCTTTTGACTCGATTACTTGTTAATCCTTTTTAAATCCATTTTGCTTGTTTTTCTAGTTCTTTTAGCTGTTGCACAAACTCATTGCACTGAGTGTCTTCGGTTTTGCCTTCTTGCATATGGTTTCCATTTGTTGGGTCATCGTTGAAATACTTTCGAAGTCCTTATTCATCTTCTCTCTGTCGTAGTTCAACTGTATTCTGAAGGTGTCTCTGTCGATTTTTGCATGTCCCATGTGTTCAACGTATAATCCTGGGTGAGGATATTGTGTATCGCTCGTTTCATCTTACTCCCTCCTGCTTTTTTCAGTGATACTACTCTCACTATTCCATCCTTTCCTGGATGTGTCTCTATTATTCGCGCTAACGGCCACTTGCTTGCATTGATGTTGTCTTCTTTTATCAGTACCATGTCTCTTTTATTTACGTTTTCTAGTTGATTTTTCCATTTGTATCTTTGCTGTAGTGTATGCAGATACTCTGATGACCATGCGTTCCAGAAATGTTTCTTCATTTTCTGAACTAATCTCCATCTGTTGGACAGGTTGATATCTGTATCATTGGATGGCTCTGCTTCGCTGATTAACTCTCGTTCGATCAGGAAGTGGCTTGGTGTTATGGCTTCTATGTCGTTTATATCATTTGTTTGTGGGCATAAGGGCCTTGAATTCAGGCAATTTTCTATTTGGCAAATCAGCGTTGTTAGTTCTTCAAACGTTAATGTTGTATCTCTTATCACTCTTTTCAAGTGATGTTTCATGGATTTCACTCCGGCTTCCCATATTCCTCCAAAATGTGGTGCTGCTGGTGGGTTGAAATGCCATTTTGTTCCATTGTTTGCCAGTTTTTCTTCTGTCTCTTTAGATACTGGCTGGATGATGTTGCTGGCTCCAACAAAGTTGGTTCTATTGTCACTGTACATATGAGCGCAGTTTCCTCTTCTTGCCGTGAACCTTTTTAGTGCGGCTAAACAACTTTCTGTTGACACTGACCACTTTTGGGTGAATTGCTTTTGTTGCCAGGCCTACAAATACTGCTATATATCCTTTGTATGATTTATCTCCTCTTCCTTTGGTAGCACGTATTTGGATTGGTCCTGCATAATTCACTCCTGTGTGTGTAAATGGTGGTGATGGTGATGAGCTACTTAGCTCTTGTACTTTTTGTATGTTATGCATTTGTTTATGATGGAGCTTACTGCTTGTTTTCCATTGATTATCTAGAATTTTCGCCTTGCGAATGCTAAAGTTAGTCGAGCATCTCCATGCAACGTATTTTCATGTGCGTTGTTGATTATTAATTTTGTGAGGTGTCCATGATTTGGTAGTATCATCGGATGTTTTTTGTTGAACGAAAGCTGAGAATTTTGTAGTCTCCCTCCAACTAGTAGTATTCCATTATCATCAATAAATGGGTTTAAACTGGTTATTTCACTGTTTTTATCCACTTGTTTGTTTTTTGTGATTGCCTTGATGTCCTCTTTGAATTCCATCGCTTGCGATATTTTCGTAATTTGCTGTATTGTTTTTTGCATTTCTTCGTTCGAGATGCCTCCTTTTGTTGTTTCGATTTTTCTACATCGTTGTATGAATCGATTGCAGTAAGAAATTACTTTTACCATTCTTGTAAATGTAGCCATTGTGCCTGGGGTAGGTTTTTGTTTATTTACTATTTTTATTTTTGTTTTTGTTTTTTTTTTTTACTTACTGGTGAGCAGATGTATTTTGTTGCGCCGTATTTTATGCTTGTTTTTGGTTTTTTGTACTCCAATTGGAAGTACCTTTGATTGTTGTAGTCAATGGCTAATATCATGTTAGGTGTATTTAGTATCCAATATGATCCATTTCCTTTTTCAATATTATTGAGTCCAATATTTAAATGTTTGCTGGAATCATTTTTGCTGCCTTTGATATTATTTCTTTCACTTGTGCTGGTGAGATGATGTTGAATATGTTTCTTTGATTGTGGCTTTTCTCTAGTATTTTTGTATATTGTGTTATTATTTCCGTTATGCAGTTTGTAGCCAATTGGTTTGTGCTGAGTATATGTATTGCAAGTTTATTGTGATCTACTCTCGCAAACCACATCTGCATTTTGTTTATTGATGCTAATCCATTTTTGTATTTTTGTTGAAAGTGCGTCATTTGTTTGTAAATTCTTTGCTTGGTTTCATTGAATGTTTCAACCGCTGATAGCATAATTTTTGTTTGATGACTCGACGTTTTAATTAGTTTATGTTGATTTTTGTCCAATTTGTTGATATCTTCATAGACTTCGTCGTTTACAACAAGTACTGCCGTCATCATTTTTCCAAGGAGTCCTCTTTTGACTCGATTAATTGTTAATCCTTTTTGAATTTATTTTGCTTGTTTTTCTAGTTCTTTTAGGTGTTGCACTAACTCATTGCACTGAGACTCTTCAAAACAAGCGGATTTCTAAAAAATAAATAACGCGAGTTACACAAAATAGCATTTTCTAACATGTTGCATACAAGATTTTTTTCTAATTTTTACAAAAACCTTCTCAAAAAAGAGTTTTTATAAATAATTTAGTGAATTTTATCAAAACAAGTAGGCTTTATTTGGAACTTTTTATCACCAGTTGTAAAATATTTTTCATTTCATCACCAGTTGCGTAAAATGTGCCGTTTTCCCAACTACAATCGATTTTGAAAAGTCACATTTTACATGTCAAAATTAGAAAATAGTATATTATTCAATGAGTGAGAAAGTTGGCAATTATTCACGAGGATAAATACTATACTTTTTCTGCTTTTATTAAATAATTGCATCAATAATTGTCAAATGGTAAATTAATTGTTAAATAGGCGAGAATAATTTTCAAATACAGGAATACATTCTTGTTGCATTTTTATCATTTTATTAAAGAATACATACAAGATAGAAACGGTTCACTATTTGTCCTTATTAACATAAACATTAACTGTACCATAATTTAATTTTCTCAATTTGACTAACGTTTGACGTTTGAATTTATTATCATGGCATACTACGATATTTCACAAGATATTTTTCGATAGTATAATGTAAACTCGGCCTATGATTGGTTGAGCATAATGGAATAATGAAAATCTCGGCATACGATTGGTTGACATCCATTGAATAATGAAAAAATATTTCATTTGTTTTTGATTAATAGAATAATTGATAGTTTTCTATACTAAAAACAACTTGATAATGCTCGAATTATTTAATATGAGCAGAAAAAGATTATTTTTTCACATTTATGATTAAATTTTTAGAAACTATACGGTTTTTTAGCACACTGGATTAATTGGCTTTGTGATTTGTTTCCCATATTTTTTTTCTATACCAACGGTTAATGTAATCTTCGATCTATAGTAATGGATATTTTAATATAAACTAAATTTCAACTAATTTCCAAACTATGACTTTGTAAAATTAGTTTGGAGGATTATAAAAATGTCTAAGTTGTAACATAAACATGCAATCGCAAATAAATCATATTTACGTTGTTATTAAACGAGAGATACAGATATAGTCCATTTAATGACTGAGTAGTTAAATGATGTATTTTACTCACTCATTGTAGTGGATAAAAGAACATCTTTTTCAATAAAATTGGATAAACAAAATTATATAGTTACCTATATTTGCTGCAATAAAGGATTATCCATCACATTGGCCTATTCCAACACGTGTTGTATTTTTTAATTAGACCACCTATGTTCAATGCATGATTTAAGATCAAGTTCTAATTTTAATTATCATGCACAATATTTGATAGTATTTGGTATTTATACCATTTCCAACATAGTGCTATTGAAAAAATATGTCTATAGTAAACTAAACTCAATATCAGCTGTTTTGGTTCTTCAATAAAAAAAAAATCGTAGGTGGCGTAATAAATTAGAACTTATTATGTAAGCAACCTGATATCACGTGACATCATTGATGTGGCAACCAGCCAGAAAACTGAACGACTTGAACCACGAACCACGCCCAAGAAAATTCGTTCACTAAAGAAAGGTGAAAATTAACTGTTTGTAACCACAACCACATTAGAGACCTCTACAAGTTTTGTCTACGTCTTAAACCGAAGGATCATCATCGAAATGGTTTTCTACAACGCCATTCAAGATGCCAAAATTTTTGTACAAAGAAGCCACGTTAATGGCGGCGGATATCGCTGACAAAATCAGGTATTTCTATTCTATTGTCCAATCAAAATAGTTCCTTTGAAATCGTATGTACAATCCGTTGTCCATTGCCACGTGGCTGGTTACATATCAATTCGTTCCTTTAAAATTTTAAAAAAATCGTCCATAGTTTGTCCAAATATTTATTGCGGTCACGTCATCAATTTCTCGATCTAGTTCAGACGATCGTACGTATGGCTACGCTATGCAAGCGCATGACAATATGCTTGTTAAAGTGATATGACGATTTTATCGCTTGTTAAAGTGATATGCGTGATATGACGGTTTGTATCAACAAACCATAGATGGCGCAACAAATTAGAACTTATTAAAGTCCCTAGATATCTAGTGACTTTAGAATTTATTGCAAGCAACCTGACATCACGTGAGATCATTGCCGTGGCCACCAGTCATAAAGCTCAATGAGTTGCAATACGAACCACGCCCAAGAAAAGTCGTTCCCTGAAGAAAGGTGTGAATTAACTGTTTGTAACCACAATCATAATGGAGACATGTACGAGTGCTGTCTACGTCCTAAGCCCAACGATCAATATTGAAATGGTTTACTACAACGCCAGTTACTGAAAGGTTCAACGTAGCATTCAAGACGCCGCGATTTTCATCCGAAGAACCTACTAATGGCACAGGTTACCGGCGACAAAATCAGGTATTTCTATTCTATGTAATGTCCAATCTCCGTCCACATAATAGCACAGAGTTATATGTTTGCCCAAAAATAATTTTTGTGAAGCCGTATGTGCAACTGTTTGTCCACTGTTACGTGATTGGCTACATTTCAATTCGTTCTATTACAACAACAAAACAAACAACAAATTAGAACTTATTGTCTAAGCAACAGGTTTTAAAAGTTATTAGGTTTGTTCTCGTTGCTACACTTTCACACTAAATTTACACTTTGGCATTTTCGTTGTCGGAAGTAACGTCAGTGGGTCTGTTCTTGTTGCGCAAGGTATTACACTTTAGTGTAAAAGTTATACACTTTTCTAACGGAGAATAGAAAACGTTAAATAAGTGTAAATAACAAATATTTGACAGTGTCAAGTTATGTTATTATTTTTTTATTTTTTAAATAATGGCCAATTCGATTCTGTTATTTAAAATGGTAGACCAAGTGGTAGAAATAATCGCGACCATTTTGGAAAAATGGTTATTAACGATGTGGGTCAAATTTTATGTAAATTTCAAGGTAAAACTAATATAGGTATACATATCACAACTGAAATAATTAATAGGTACATTAAATAAATAGAATTAATATATTATATTATTTCAACTACTGCATCCTCTATCAATATAATAAACCTTTTTAATTTTTTCAAAACTCAACGAAATCAGTTCATATCTACCATAATCATTTTTGTGGAATATCGATAGGTAAACCAAATGGATCGTCTTCTTCCTCGGAATAAGAATCGCAAAATTGGATCAGTCGCACTATTTCGTTCACATTCATTATATTGCATTTTTTTTCGGATCTGTTGCATTACAACATGTTTATTACCTAGATTAAACTTTAGCGTTCTCTTTACTCCACCTGCGTGCACTTTGGCGGCGTTTGCATAACTAAAACTAAACTATTAAATTACACTATTAGTGTAAAAGTGTAGCAACTACAATATCTAGAATTTATTTTTGGGAAATATTTTTCAAATAAAAATAATAATTTATTGCTGTCTATTGCAGCCTATTTCTGCCTATTTTTTTTGCATCTCTCAAATTCGTGACCTCTCCATTTCCTTCACGTTCTTACCCGTGGAACTCATAAAACAGATGCAAACGATTTACTACGTTCCAATCAACGATTACAAATATTCTTGAAATAATTTACTAGCAATCCCAGTTCCATTAACTTTTTGACCATACCAAAACTCCTTTCAAAGGTTGGTTACCATATTGTTTTATATGGTTTTCATTTTGGCGTCGTTGTGATCATTTGGCAATTATTTATAGATTTTATTCTAAACATAAGTCGACACAATAAAAAACATTGTACGTAACGCGTTCGAAAATACTTCTTGCTCGCCTCGTAGCATTTCAGTCAGACGAAATTCGTCTGTTTATCCTGCAAAGAAGCACTTTTCGACCTTGTTACGTAAATAACTATTTTAGCATAATCGTACAATAATTATTGACATTTACCGCTGATTTAGTTATTTTAGTTATTATTAACTACAATAACTTAAATTTACAAATCTTATGACTGGTGATCATATGCGAAATTGTGTTACAAAAATTAATTTGTAAAATGGTGAAATATCAATACCATTATTCAAATTTTAAAGTAGATTTTATCATAGTCCGAGAAATAATCTGATAACAAACTACCTGCAGACTTTAATTTAGTGATGCATCTTTGAATGAAATAAGCCATCAAAGTTTTTTTTTGCTTATTGCAATATTTTTGTAATTTATTAAAAGCATCATAGGTTTTTTCTTATCTAACTCTCCAGGTACGTCAGAGTCGTTTCCATATTCCCTCAGACATGTTTTTCATATATTTTTTTAACTCCAAGTCTATTAAAATCGGTGTTTTGTCACGTTGAAAATTGCTAATAACAATTTTATACGTTAACAATGGTTTGGGGTCCGGGTTATAATCAAACTAAGTACCACGGCTGCTCAGTGGTGAGTGGTGTGGGTCAAATTTATAATAAGAGCGCCACCCGTTTTGTGACCCTACTTAGTTTGACCGAAACCCTACAATACAGAAAAACGGGAAATCAGATGTTATAATAAACAGCGAATTGATCCCAAAAATAATTATGGTAATCACACAAAAAACTGATAGTGCAGAATATTATGAAGTGATTTCATAAAGCAAGTATGTAAACACTCTGCGTACAAATAATCAGGTTACGACAAATTAACTACGACAACTGTTCGACTCCCGTCGAATAAAGTGCACCTTCTGAAGGCGGGTTGAAGGCCCATATACCCAATTAGTGCGATTTGTTTGACTCTCGCCGAATAAAGTGCATCTTACCCGTCGTTTACAGGGTTAAAGGTTGTCGAACCAATAGAGAGGCACAGAGCCAGTACAATATAAATAGATCACTTATCTTTATTATCGTCGGAGTACGGCTAATGCCGAGATTGTCATCGGACCCAAGTTACAGTCCAGGTACTCGATTTAATGCCCCAAATCCCGAATTTCCCACGTCCAAGAGGTCAAATCGGGAGCGATTCCTCCCAGGAAAGAAAAGGTGAAGTCCAACTTAGCCACTTCGCACGGCGAAATAAAAGTTACAAAACGACCGTCTAAAACAACCAAATCGATAACGCTCTCACAGCTAAAAGGTCGAACCAGAGGAGTTAGATTGATTCTATTTCATCAAAGATTTACTTACCAAACCAAGCCGGAGTGCGGTTCAAAAATCCCACTGGACAGCCAAATATCGCGCAATTGTAAATTTAAGTAATAAAATCCGACAAATGTCGATGGCTTACATCAAGCCCAAAAATTCACTTAAATGACATGATATTACAAGCAAAGCCAGTGGATGCTTTTTCAATAAATCCGCAAAATGCGTCTGCTTCACTTGAAGACTAAACTTGAAAAGAGTTCCACGAGGCCGATTATTAATGAACTAAAATGGCTGTCCCGTAGTAACCTTTGACCCGTACCCGTTCGGATCGGTGGCAATTTCTAACTTTAAACCCATGACCTCTAGTTCTCCTTTCCACGTGACAGACGCCCAACGATCGCATAAACAAACAAAATAAAGTGCAAAGTTTGGTGTTTCCCACCATTCTGCTATATCCACAGCTCTTAAGCAAATTCCAAAGGTAAATGGCTAATTAGATTTTCAATTTTCAATTTCACTAAAGTCGGTCCGATCCTGACTTATAAAAGGCAGTCAACATCAATAGTATATAATAATATAGATAATAGTAATAAATAATAATATAGATAATAGCGCACTATTTATCTATATTAATATTAATATAGATAATAGTGCGCTTGGCGACTTGGATTTTGTTTTTTTGTACATTGACCGCATTCTGGTGGCATCATCTTCCCCTGAGGAACGCATGTTCGACACTTAGAAATCATATTTGATCGGTTAAAAAAACTTCACTTACGATTAAACGTTAATAAATGCGTCCTTGGTGTCTCTGAATTAGAATTTATCGGTTTTCATGTCAACAGTAGAGGTAGTCGTCTTACTAACGAAAAAGTCGAAGCAGTACTTAACTTTGACAAACCCAAAACGATTGCAGCATTACGTCGTTTTCTGGGCATGATAAACTAGATTTTGTGATTTGCAAACTAATGGCGACATCTTTGGTTTTCGAAGAAGTTTCGAAGAATTCGAATGTACAATCGCCGAGAAGCCATCCAATCTTTCATACATATCGTCCGATTTCAAAACGTCTTCAACACGAGGGTCGATTTTTGCCGTTCCAATGCTCTGAGCCAATATCAATATCTGGAATATTTTAAGCAATCTATATTATATATTAATTATTTATATATTAAGCCATCTATATATTAAGCATTTCATATTTTAAACAATCCCAAAAATTAGTTTTTTAAGATAGAATCTGGACCTGAACTATTTTTTAAAAGTAATATGTCATGTAGAGTGAAACTTCTGCTAAAGAAGTATTTGACATAATATGCCTTAATGACCGCTGAATGTCATTGATTTTAATTCTTGGTGGTGGATTCCATACATATGCATCTTCGCTCCGTACGCAAATAGGCGAGCATATAGACCAACCCATTAGAAAGCACTTTTTCTAGTTTCCATTCGATCTTATTGTTCCATTGCTACATTGTCGTAGAATTTTTTTTTAAAAAACCGGGTGGTATTTCATTGTTTTTTTATTTGAACAAGTTGGCTCTGGAAAAACAAAATGTATTTCTATGCAACCAAAAACCAGAATATAGTATGCATTTCTTTTAAAGTTGCACACGCAAATCATTGAAATAATTGTGTCCAATTTAATTAGTAAATTATAGAAAGGTTTCAATACAATTATTTATCCAGCACGTGATGGCGTGCCTGTTCAGAATAATGAAAACGCAGAATGAAGACGGATTGTTGATGAATCGGAATTCTAATTTTCCCAAAGATGATTTCCAGGAAAAGGCTGGTTGCTGAATTTTTGAGAAAGGGTGAGTGTGTGGAATATTTTCTTACCATAAATATTATTATATGAAATTTATTTATTTTCTATTACAATTAAATATAATTTTTTGCAATTTTCGATCAAAATTACATCTTTTTAGTTGCCATTTTTGATGTTAACACGGCCTACTTTTTTTTATTGTTCTAAAAAAAGCGTGAAAAAAATACTTTTGTCCACACTTATAGAATAATATATGCATTATTTAAGTGTTTTCTCAAGTATAATTATATTCAATATACACTAGTGTATAACTTTCATTATGCACTAGTGTATAATGAAATGTCATTGAAAAATATACGTTTTATATACGTTTTTTTTTTTATATTATATAAAAATATATATTTTTTTTTCTCTCTATACGTTTTCGTCATTTAAAACAGAAGAAGAAGAATACGATAACCTAAAATATTTGATTTGTTGATGATAACAGAAAGTACAATATAAATTTTTATATATTTCAAGGGTAAGTGTGGACAAAGAATAGTATTCTACTTGCATATAATGGCAATTATTCACTCAGGTGATTTGCGAAACTCGCCTGCGGCTCGTCTCGCAAACATCACCTTCATGAATCATTGCCATCATTATATGCTTGTTGTTTAATATACTATTTTTCACTCTTTTTCTACTTTCTTTCATTATTTTAAAAATTGCTCAAAACGTGGCAAAATGTTATAAAACAGCATTGCTTCATTTATTAATAAAACTAATTACACAATTAGTAAGATTATTTAACTAAACTGGTACATATAAGCAACACTTCCATTAAATTGAGTTGGCAAACACATTCAATTTGAATTATGTGAAGGAAACTGTTTGATTTTTCGTTCCTAGGGGCTATTTCAACTGTTTTATCAATGCTTGCTTCAATTAGTAACAAATTAAGCTTGAATCAAGCAACCGATTGTCATCTGATTATTATCTAATATTTAATATTTATTATTTTAATAAAAAATTGCAAAAAATAGTGTATACAACACGAGCAAAATTAGTTATTTTTTGCTACTTGTTGTATAAATAACTGTTATTATATTACCATTGTAATAGGCTCCTTATTTTTAAAATAATAACGGAACGGAATTTGTTGTTCGGAACACTTTTATTAATTCAAACAATTATTATCAACAAAGTGCTATCTTTTACAAAGTTTTCTCTCACTCAAAAAAAAACAACCTCCCTGCTCGACCGCTTGTCTCGCAATCCCCTTCCTCATCCTCCCTCCTTTCTCGTTCCGCCGACCGAGGCAAGGATTGTCAGTTAACGGTAGGCAACCAACTTGACATACTTTAAATCATTACACCATAAATCTTATATTTTCTTAGTTTATAACTTACAACAATTTTTGATTTGTAGACACAAGAAAATAAATTGATCTGCACAAAGTGAACCAACGTTTATTCAGGCACCGTGCCGAATGGAATTATGAAGTTTTCTTATTAACTAGCACGATTATTCAAATGCAATCCAATAGCCATATTTAAAATTAAAAAAAAAGGTTTCCAGTTTTCATGAGGAAGTTTTCAGGATGCTGATGCTTCCTCATAAAACGCACCGTATATTACTAATGTTAATCCAATTTGATTCATTTGAACTTTCTATATACACTATGTATAAAAGTGGTTCTTCTTTCATGTTGGTGAAGTATTCAATGTTCGAATATCGAATTACGTGGCAAATTTTCAAATCAAGTCATGTTCCTACCAGCTTCATTCAGTTTAAAATTCGACTATTGAAAAGATTTATATTGCATAATATTCACGGCATCACTAACAATATGGGTCGAAAAATTTTGAATATTAATGAATTTGGATCTACTCCGCACTTTCAGAAATATTTCAGATGCCTACAGCGCGAGCCAAAAGGACTTTTCAAATATTAAAATCTAACAAACACATTTAGATTATTATTTTCATTACCTTGAGTGTACAGTTCCATTTTTTTTTCCACTTTTTCCCTCCCTCTTAACGGTATTCACTTACTTGATTACGCAATAAATTTTGGAATATTACAATTGTAAATAAAACTTGAATACGTAAGTTAGTTCATTGTACATTGTATTTTTATTTTTTCTCCGGAATTTAATAATCGTAATAAAATGTTAATTATCAGACGTTTTTTTTTGCTACGAAGCCTATAACGTAGCTACGTGAATTTTATTTTTGGAATTAGCCTTGTCAAAAGATCTTAACTCCTCACATAAAAGCAATCCTATAAACTTTCTTATTAGCAATATATCTCTGACTAATAGACAGCAGGGAATGTAGAATTTCGTAGGATTAATTTCAGTAACAATTCATTGTTACCAAATTCAGTCAATTGAACAAAACTTGCACAACTACTGAAAGTTACATCAAATAATTGCCTATTCACTAATGCAAAACATGGAGCTAAAACGGTCGAATTATTTTGAAAACTTCATACTAGCAGTTGAATCAATTAGACAAAATGGGGGGGATGGCCAAATTTTTGACGGTCATCAATCCGCAAAAATCCAGCTAATTCAAATGTTATCCAAAATACGACCTATGAAGCTAACTACTCGAAAATGTTGTTATGAATCAATTTGAAAATTTAAATTTATTTTATTTCAATTAAACAAGAACGAAACGTGTTGTAATTAAATTCCGTAATAATAAAATGTGGGGCAAAAAAATAGCTTCAAAGTTAAATGTGAAATATGTTCATATTTAACCAATATTAATAACTCCGGAGGCAAATATTCAAATTCGTACTTTTCCCTCATGCTGTATATCGCCAGGGAGCTTCATAGTAGTGTAAGATGTGAGTTCTGGAACACAAAGGGATGCCGCCGTTCAATGTAAACAAATGAGTAGCGTTATCATGTATATTTCTGAGAATTTTGTGTGATAAATGTCGGCATCGATTGTAATAATTGTAATCATATGTGATAACACATGTATAAATGTGTGATAAGTAACTGACCATTTTAAGCCATGGGGATTCTGAAACAATGACGTCATTGTATAAAAAAATTGTAGCCAGAACGTATATACGGATACTGGAACAAAATGCTGACATAGCGTTAAAGACCCTGGGGATACTAGAACAGCGCAGTGCATGACAAAATCTGTGTTTAGCAGCGCAATTTTATTTTCTACATGTACGCTTATGAGAGGTACTGAAACAGTACATATTTTGCTGTGCCCATTAAGAATTTTTAATAATAAACCAAGACTTTACATTTGTAGGTTTCTAATGTTTAAAAACACACAAAAAAAAAATAATTTTATATGTAAAAGTGTTAAATAAATAAAACTCAGTTATCTCAGTTAATCAACTTTATTCATCACATTCATCATCATCATCAAAGTATGTAGGCTATAAACTTTTTTTTTTCTTATTTTTCTTATGCGACTAAGTGTTTTGCAGATGGAAAATTCGTACCAATCATACATACAGTCTGTGTTAGAAAAAGTAAATCGTCCACAGCAACAACAAATTAGAAAACGAAATGTTCGGGGTGAATGTATAAATCCAGTGTTAAACCAGAATAATAATCGGTCTATAGTGGAAATTAACGAACCACAAATTAAATACAAAAAAATAAGTGATAATAACAAATACTCTAGTTATATAAATACAGTGTTAAATAAAGTTGTAAATAAAAATGTGCATCAAACAAATGTTTCCGATAAGGAATTGGAATTAATTCAAACAGAATCAGCTTTCCGACGGCGAATGCTAACAAGTACAATATTAAACACTAATAAAGTATTAGACCCAAAGCGTTTTTTGCAAACAACATTTAATTTAATTCAAACAAAATTAAATGAACTTAGAAATATAGCACCGATTAAAGCACAATTATGTTTAGTTTGTGAAATGATTCTTCCAAAAACCGAAGAGGTAAAGACAATTTATTTTAATTCAAAATATGAAGTGATTTATCAGAACAATGAACTGAAGAAATGGTACGATGAAGCCAATGAAAAAATTTTAACAAAGCTGCAAGAATATCAAGAGCGAGATAGTGGTTGGGCCCTACACAACATTATACAGGTTAATTTAAATGTTAATAAATATGTTCCTTTTACTGTGGGCAGTAATTTTTATACTTTGCCTAAATATGTTCAGGCTAAAAAAGCAGTAATAAATGTACAACCCATCTATGAATGTTGCTTTGCCTGGGCTATAGTTTCAGCCCTTCGACCAGCTAAACATAACCCACACAGAGTTTTGTCTTATCCACACTTTAGAGACATTCTTAATTTAGATAAAATTTCATTTCCCATGGATTTGACTCAAATTCCAAAATTTGAAGAACAAAATAATATGTCTATTAATGTATACGCGTTGAAAAATTACAGCGATTGGCTTATCTTAACTGATTGTGGTGATGATGATGTATGTGAAATTGAATCAATAAATAGAAAAGAAAATACAAATGTTAAATATGAGATATTGCCTGTATATATATCAATTAATCATAAAAATGTACATATTAATTTATTAATGGCAGAGATTCCCGAAAAAAATATAGTAGAAGAACATACACCAAAATATCATTTCTGTTGGATTAAGAATTTATCTAGATTAGTGAGTAGTCAAATGACAAGTCAGCATCGCGGCTCTCGCTGGTTATGTGATAAATGTTTATGTTATTTTTATCAGGAATCTAAACTTAAGCAACATAAAATTGATTGTTCAAAGGCGGCTCCCGCAAAATGTGTCATGCCAACTGAATCTACTAAGTGGCTTTATTTCAAAAATCATAAAAATAAGGAAATGCTTCCTTTTATAATTTATGCAGATTTAGAATGTCTTATTTTACCTATTGATACATGCGAACCTACAAACTCTCAAAGTTATACAAATGCATACCAAAAACACGTACCATGTAGCATTTCTTATTATTTAAAATGTAATTTTGATGACGGATATTCAGAATTAGAATTATTCAGAGGTGAAAATTGTATTGAATGGTTTGTAGATAAACTAAATACAATTACAGAGAAAGTAGCAGCCATTTATGCAGATAAAAAAGAAATGCTAACACTATCACAAGTGGAATTGGATGAGTTTGAACATGCCAATATTTGTCATATTTGTGAAGGACCATTTATACCACCTTCAGATTATGCATTAGAAGGAGAGGAAGAAGATTTATTAACCAAAGTTAAAGATCATTGTCATTTGACTGGTAAATTTAGAGGAGCTTCTCATGTTAGTTGTAACCTTAATTATAAACTTCCATCAGATATAGTTGTAGTTTTTCATAATCTTCAAGGTTATGATGCACATTTTATTATTCGAGAATTGCATGAAAAAAAAATCAAAGATCGTAATGGTGAAGTGCATATTAAAAATCCAGGGATAATTAAAGCAATTCCTATAAATAAAGAGAAATACAAGTGTTTTACTAAATATAATTGTTCTAATACAATGAAACTAAGATTCATAGATTCTTTTAATTTTATGGCTTCATCTTTAGATAAATTGTCGTCATACCTAAAAGAATATAATATTACCAAAGAATATTTTAAAAATGTGGCAGACTCAAAATTAGCTCTCTTACTTAGAAAAGGCGTACTTCCATATACCTACTTAGACAGCTTTAAGCGTTTTGAAGAAACATCATTACCTGATAGAAAATATTTTTTTAATATCTTAACTCAGACTGATATTAAAGATGATGAATATGCTCATGCTCAAAAAGTGTATTCAGAATTTGATTGTAAAAACTTAGGAGAGTACACAGACATATATTTAAAAACTGACGTTCTTTTGCTAGCGGATGTATTTGAAGAATTTCGTCTTTTATGTAAAAAAACCTATGATCTAGATCCCGCTAATTATATTACCGCTCCCGCACTATCTTGGGACAGTTTATTAAAATCAACAAAAATTAAACTTGAATTGATGACAGACATTGATATGTTATTGTTTATAGAGAGAGGTATTCGTGGTGGTATTAGTCAATGTTGTAATCGATATGCTGTTGCTAATAATCGATACATGCCAACTTTTGACGAATCTCAACCAGAATCATACCTCATTTATTTAGATGCAGTGAATTTATATGGATGGGCAATGTGTCAATGCCTTCCTACCGGAAATTTTAAATGGCTTAATGAAAACAAATGTAAACACTTCAATGTATTGCAAATTCAAGATGATTATAAAAAAGGGTATATATTAGAAGTTGATTTAAACTACCCTGAAAATTTACATGATTTTCATAGGGATTTTCCATTTTGTCCAGAAAATAAAACTCCAATTAATGGAAAACACCCAAAACTTTTAACAACTTTAGAATCAAAAAGCAAATATATTATTCATTATAGAAATTTGAAGCAGTGTCTTAATCATGGCTTAATTATTACCAAAATTCATCGTATATTAGAATTTGATCAATCAGCTTGGATGCGTCCATACATTCTCAAAAATACAAAATTGCGAATGGAATCAACTAACGAGTTTGAGAAAAGTTATTATAAATTGAAAAATAATAGTGTTTTTGGTAAAAGCATGCAAAATGTTAGGAAAATGCGTGATATAAAATTAGTTTCGGAATGGGAAGGTAGTTATGGGGCTGGAAAATTCATGGGTAAACCAAACTTTAAAGATAGGGTAATATTTGATGAAGATTTTGCAGCAATTGAATTAAATAGATTAAAAATAAAATTTAATAAGCCTCTATATGTAGGAATGGCTATTTTGGATATTAGCAAATGTTTAATATATAAGTTTCACTATGAATATATGAAAAATAAATATGAATCAGCAAGCTTAAAACTTTTATATACAGACACGGATTCATTAATTTATTCCATAATAACAAATAACTTTTATGAAGATATATTTCCAGACTTAAATCAATGGTTTGATACGTCTGATTATGCTGAGAACAATTGTTATAATTTCCCCAGAATTAATAAAAAAGTTTTAGGACTATTCAAAGACGAATTGAGTGGTCAAATTATGGATAAGTTTGTGGGTTTGCGATCTAAAATGTATTCATATTCGATAAATAATAAAGATATTAATAAAGCTAAAGGAATAGGTAAATCGGTTGTTCAAAAGCTGACTTTCGATGAATATAAGAATTGTTTATTTGAACAAGCTAGTTTATATAAATCACAACATAGAATATTATCAAAGCTACATGAAGTTAATACTGTTAAACAAAATAAAATCGCATTAAGTGCTTTTGATGATAAGAGATATATTCAAGAAAATAATATCGATACCTTGCCGTGGGGTCATTATTCTATACAATTATAGGCTAGTTAAAATTGTTGTATTCTAATTTTAAGTAAGTATAGATATTAAATTTTTTTTGTATTTAATTTTGTTTTATTTTTTTTTTTATATAATGTACTTTTGGATAAAAAAAAATGTTTAATAAGATTTGTGTTGATATTTTTTTGTCGATAATGAGTGTGTATAAATAAAAAAGTATAAACATATTTCTAGTTTTATTTTTATTAAATAAACACAGATATAAATACCGAGAAATAAATATACTAATACTAACAAGATTAAGGTACTATAAATAAAATGTATATTACAAGAATTTTATAATAATATTCAATATGTTAAACAATGTAATATTCTCTATAATATATTTAATTTTTAATACAAAATATATTCTAACATGTATATAATAAACTATAGTTACTAAAAACTAATTTTTGTTTATTGAACATCTTCCGAAATCATATATCAATCAATGACCAATCATTAATATATTTAATTTATTATATTTTGAACAAAGCGTTGCTCAAATATTCTTTGACGATCGTCTGTATTGAAAATCGATTTTATTATATTTTCAACATGTCCAATTCGGTTTTTAAATCTGCTTCGATCCCTTGCAAACTCTTCCCAAGGTCCTTTTCTCGCTGCTTGATAAGCAAATGACCATTGCACCATTGGGTAAATTTTGTTTTGATTTAGGTCAAAGCGAACGTGGATTTTATTTGCACTATTGTCCGAATTCATTTCTTAATAAGTTTATTATTTGAATGAACATTCTGGGCAGTTACGTATCATCGGTGGAGGACCATCAATCTGATCTCGACTGGATGTATTATAATGTTGAAAACAACGCCTACAGTCATAAATATTTGGATTAAGCTTCAAATTGTTTGATAATTTTTCCCAAACAGATTCTATACAATCAGCGGCAAATGTGGTCAAAAATTCTATTGGTAAACACTCAATTTCTTGAACTGTCATTAACGCAAGTTGCTTCTTTTGGTAAAACGATGAAATTGCTTGACCTATTGTGGGTTTTCGATTTGATATAAACCATTTTTGTAAGAGTTGGGCATTTTTAAAAGCACAATAATTAATATTTGCATTCAAATGTGCTGAAGAGCATTTTTGGAGTACTATTTTTTCTTTTTGTAGTAGCTTCAGAGCAGGGCACCCCATATTTTCTAAGTTCTCAACATTAGAAAAGCCACACTTCTCCAACCATTGTTGTTTATCTAACCCTTTTACATAAATTGTCATAGCCCCATTCAATGCATCATGAAGCACATTGTTTAAATTTTTGTATGGAATTCCAACAGTTTGCCAATGTATACCATGATGATGATTCAGAAGCCAATTCTTTGATGGTTTTTCAGAACATAAATATTCCCAATCATTTGGAGCACTAAATACAAATACTTTTGTATTTTTAGGATCATCAATTGATATTAATGCTACTTCTTTAAAAATAAATTCGGTTTTTTTCATAAAACCTTGAAAATCTGCAATGAACTCCATCATTTGAAAGAAAATGTTACACTAACTTCTGTACTCTACCGCTAATTGGTTTATACTCAACTATTCGATCATGCAAAATTAAACAGTAGGCCGTTGTATTTCGGGGAAACCTTTCCTTTGATTCAAATTCTAAACGAATATCAACAGGGGCAGATTTAAGAGATTCGTTTTGTTGAGAACAATCTATTAGAATAAGCGGAGCAATATTTATAAAATCAGATTTGCTTAACAACGGTTCGCTTTCATGTAAATAATAAGCACTTTGAAATCCTACATACATCTCATACAGTAAAGCATATTGGTTGTGCTCTAAGTCTAAATTCAAATTTCCATATGGATATGATTGGGAATTTAAATACAACTTAACATTATTAAGCCGACAATGATCGAACTTACTGATATCCATTGCAGCATTATTTTTACGACCAGTTTGAAAACCTAGAATTACAAACCGAGGTTTTTCTAATTGAGTAGTAGTTTTTATTGTCCAAATTTGTTTTTCTGTTGTTTGAAGCATAGGATATTCATATAACTCCCATGTTCGAAAACTCATGGAAATTGTTGGATCTTTTTCAATAAAATGTAACATTTCAACCTTTTGTTTGTCGGCAAGTGTAATATATGGAACTCTCCACTCAATTTTATTTAAAATAAACTTAAATGGTTCAGCTTCTGTTTGGATAATAGCATTTAAATCAGTTCTTGACCTAACAAGGATAAGTTCATGCTTAACATTAACAATAACTTTTAGATAATCTTCAGCAAAACCCAACAGCATATTAAGCGGTATAACTACATCAAAGTATCCTTCAGCATCGGTAATGTTAGTATCAGGCTTAGGTTTCCATCCAGCATTTTCTAACATTTGACTTTTGTTTACATTAACAGAAAAATATCCTTTTATCGTTGATGTAATTCCAACATTTTTACATCTATCTATTTCTACACCGTTTAATTCGTAACGAATTTCATCAAATAAATGGCATAATCCATTGTTGATAATTTTTGTGTGTGCTACAGCAGTACCATCTTCTTTTAACAATCGACCGAAAATATGCAAACAGCTTTTGTTGGGTCTGACATATAAATCTTGATTTTGAATTGTTATACGAATTTCATCATTGTTGTTAAATGTAGACGATGCATATGGTTGATGTGCATGAATTTCATTATTAGATATCGAATCATCGAACTCTACATTTGCACGAATATTTAGCATATTAACCATCATTGAATCTTTTTTTAATACGTATTGATAGCGCTAATGTAACTCGAAAGGACTTTACAAAAAACAAGCGTAAATGTTTGGAAATCACTTTAGTACAATTAAATTTTATTTTACAGCTGGTGGTATCTTCGATTTGATGGGGGCAACTATAAGATTTAGACTCTCCAATGTTGCTCTGCTTGCAGATGTGAGTGCTTTGAATTGTGGTGCACGAGTGACCATCTTCTTGCATTGTTCTTCTTTAAAATATGTTTTGACAATTCTTTTTAGAGAACTAACATCATTATTTCCGTTGTAAACAATTCCCATTTTCAATATTTTCTTACGTGCAACCTTATCGTAATCACTTCACCTCTAAAATTGACCAAATTATTATCTTGATCGAGTATTTGAAGAGTTATATTATCTATTGAACGTGTGTTTATTGGTAAATAACGTTTACAGGTTCTTGAACTATTTTATAACCAGGTGGAACAATTGGGAAAAACTCATATAACGTATGTGCTTGATGGTCATTTAAATATGCACCGCTAATAATATTGCATTCGATTCGTATTGAATTAATTTTAAGAATATCAACCGGCAGATCAGATTCATGTTGAATATTTGGCTGCAAAACATCGTTTTTAAATCCCAATAATTTATAGATTGAATCTTTAGGAGTAAAGTTTATGGTTCGATTGCATTTTAACAAACACTTTAAAGTATTATTATTAGCTTTCATTTCAAAAACGATTCCTTTGCTCTCTACTTCACTCTTTATATATTCAGCAATATCTGTTAACTCATACGAACCCACAGGCAAAGTAACAATAAAATCATCTATGTACATTTTGTTATGATCCACATCTATATTCGGAATGGAATTAAAAGTTTGAAAATTAACCAAACCTAATTCATAATTTTCACTTTCGGATAGCTGTATTGGAGGAAAATAATTTGTAGATAACACTGATCCGTTACCAGACAGTGAAAGGGTAAACGACATCGTTGTATGGTTGGATATCAAATGAACAATTTTCAAACAACTGATATTTATTTATCATTGATATAATTGATTACAGAGAAATTTTAAACATAAGTGACCACACACAAATGTGTTATAGTTTTGAAAAGTTTCATAGTTATAATTAACGCTACCTCCTAGATATTTAACAACTTCCGCTGGTGGTCGAAGATTTCCAAAGCTATCAAAATACATAACATTACTTCCTAGCTTTCTGTAGCATACCCAATGGGTACCAGGACCGTTCTTATCATCTAAATTTACAATCCCACACTCGTTCTTATTAACTTTCTTTGGCAGATCGTTTTTCATAAACACTCCACGAAAATGTTTTATTTTAAGCTGTTTTGCATAGCAGTAAAGCTCACTATCGGTTAACGCTCTATCGGGTAGCTTATCAATTAGTTTTTTGAATTTTTTGAGTTATTTTTAGGTGGTGAAATATATAAACCATAGCCTTTCTTATAAGGTTGCATATATAAACCATGACCACCAACTTTTACTGCTTCCATAGCTTTATTATGGCGTTGGTTTTCTTCGAGTAACTTTTTTGCTGCACCGGCATCGTTAACAGCTTTAGCAATACCAGCAGCCCCTCCAGCTAGTGCTCCAATCGCACTTAATCCCGCAAAAATAGGAACAAGCATTGGTAAAAATCCTCCAGTTTTAGGAATTGATATAATTCTAGACTTTTTTATATTATGCTTTCCACCAACATTTTTTACTAAAGCATGAACAGTATTCATCGCACATTTTATTGCGGTTTTTGAATCGGTTATTTTTGCATCTTTAACTGCTTTCTTCGACATGCTTATAAGTTTCTTTAGAGACAAAAGTTTCTGTTTCTTTTTTAATGTTGTTTTTAATTTTTTATTTGTATTTTCAGAAAAGCTCTGTCCCATACCAAGTTTAGATTTTGCTTTCATTGCATTTGCCACAGACCATGCTATTACTTTCTCACCCATCTTTGCGTCTTTTGCAAAAACTCGCTTCCATGCTTTTTCGGCTAATATTTTATCAGCTTTATGTCGATTGGCAAGGTTATCTTTGTTTTGTGAATATGCAATATCATGCTCCTTACATGAGGCATCAAGAGGATTTATACCAGGATCTCCATTTTGTAGGCGCTTTGCTAATTTAGTGCCTGGGCCACAGTACTGATATCCTGGTATATGCATTTCGAAAGGAAGATTATTAATTGCCCAATTAAGTACCCCTTTTCCTTTGACTGCCTTGCGTTTAGTAGTTTTTTTCTTATTCTTACGATCCATCTTTACCCATTAACCTTCACTAATCAATTGATTATAATTGTATTGTGTAATGCTGTATATAAGCAGTTACCATCAAGATGCGATTCAATAAACAACAAGATAGTCTGAAAATTACAAACTACGATTTGTTAACAGACAATAAAACGTCTATAAATAAAAGACACGGGGAATTATTACCAAACACGATAAGATGCATAATTTGTGGACCTTCAAATTGTGGAAAAACGAATGTTTTATTATCATTACTTATGCATATAAATGGTCTTCGTTTTGAAAATGTTTACATTTATTCAAAATCTTTATATCAATCTAAGTATGAATTGCTGCGAAAAGTATTAGAACCGATCGAAAATATTGGATATTTTACATTTTCGGAAAATGAAAGTATTATACCTCCAAATAAAGCTAAAACAAATTCTATATTCGTATTTGACGATGTTGCTTGTGAAAAACAAAACCATATAAGAGAGTATTTTAGTATGGGACGTCACAAAGATGTTGATAGTTTTTATTTATGTCAAACATATAGTCGTATCCCTAAACATCTCATCAGAGATAACACAAATTTAATAATTATTTTTAAACAAGATGATTTAAATCTGCGACATGTATATGACGATCATGTTAATACAGACATGAAATATGATAAATTTCAGAACTTGTGTAGGTTCTGTTGGAAAGACAAATTTGGTTTCTTAGTTATAGACAAAGACAGAGATGTTAATATCGGGCGCTATCGTCAGGGGTTTGATTGTTTTGTTGATATAAGTAAATAACTGACATATTCGAAGAGAAAACAAAAGTTCTTTAAATATGAGAATATAAAGATATATCTATCATTCCATCATTGGCAGTTACACAGTTTAATTGATTAATAACTTAACTTTCTGCAAAACTTAACTTCAATCTTTGAACTTAACATACAACTTGACATCTAACTTAACTGAAACGTAGGAACTTAACCTACAACTTGACCTCCAACTTAACTTAAATCATTTAAGTTGAAGTTGAACTTAACTTAAACGTATGAACTTAACATACAACTTGACCTCAAACTTAACTTAAATCGCTTAACTTGACGTTGAACTTAACTTAAACGTATGAACTTGACTTACAACTTGACCTCAAACTTAACTTAAATCGTTTAACTTGACGTTGAACTTAACTTAAACGTATGAACTTGACTTACAACTTGACCTCAAACTTAACTTAAATCGTTTAACTTGACGTTGAACTTGACTTAGATATTTGAAGTGAATTTACAACTTGATAACAAACTTACCCAAAAATGTCGGTAATAGAAAGCAAAGATAAAAGAAATATTTTGCGAAAAATTGTATCAACTAGTAATGCCATACGAAGAAAACATCGACTATTAAAATTGGGAAAAATGATGTCGGATGACGAGTTGAACTATAAATTAAGTTCAGTTACTAACCCATTAAACGAACTAATTGAAGTGACAAAAAGCACCAACCGAATAAAATAATTAGAAGTTAATAACATTAAAGAGGATAATGATAACAGAAACATTATTAGTAAATATGAAAAACTTTCAACGATAAAAGGTGAAATTCCAAATCTTGATCATGTTTATGGTGTAAGAGTGGTAAACAATACACAAATGATTGGTGACAGTCCAATATATTTCCATGATGGTAAAATCACTGTAAAGGATTTTAATTGTCCGATTTCTGAGGGTTTACTAGAGTTACTATTTAAGAAGTTACCTAATGATCATATTATT
The DNA here is from genome assembly GCA_963556235.1 of Cryptophagus acutangulus. Taxonomy (NCBI): domain Eukaryota; kingdom Metazoa; phylum Arthropoda; class Insecta; order Coleoptera; family Cryptophagidae; genus Cryptophagus; species Cryptophagus acutangulus. The sequence goes on along the minus strand of CAUVYR010000169.1, from coordinate 54,309 downwards.
ACTGAAAATGACTATGTTAATTACAAGGAAATATTGATAACATCTAACGGTCATAAGCAAAAATACAAATCTAGCGGTAAAATTTCTGCATCCAGAGGAGAGAAATATCGCAAATATATATCAAAACTATTTGAAGATGATAAAAGTGGTAGATCAAAAAGAAGATCATCGATCAAATTAGAGAATGCGCAGGGTTTTGGTTTACCTAAAAGTATGAAAATAGAAGGTTTGCCTCCTAGTATAGATTATGCATATTGGGATGATCCAAATGAATTAGTCGATCGTTTAAGATTATTAATTGCGTCGCAAGCAGCTGGAAACAACAATCATCAAAATGAAATAATATCAATAGTCGAAGAGTTACGAGAAGCGGGTATTATATATTAATAACAATTTAAACTAATTGCTTAGTTGCATTTTTAAACTCAAGATCGTTTAACATGAGTGTTGATAAGTTTGGTAATCATTGGATAAATGATAAAACTGATAAAAGCATACGCAGCAGCATTCTACCACACGGTCCTCCTGGAGTTGGATTTCTTTTAACAAATGATGAACATTTTAACATTAATAATAAACTCTTACGAAATGTAGCAAATCCAGAAGCTGAAAATGATGCTACCAATAAAAATTATGTAGACAATACGACCCAAAATATTAATAAAAACATACAAAAAATCTATAACGATATGACTCAACTAAAAAACGATGTAGTGGATATAAACAATATGCTATTAGTTATCATGAATAAAAATGAAACAACAGCAACACTATCAGAAAACAATTTTAAAGAATATCAAAGTCTTATCGAGCAAACCAGTAAACATATTATTTATTTAGAAGCTCAGATAACTTTATTAAAATCCCAACTTAAGAATATATAATTAAATATAAATATAAAAAATCTTTATATACATAAATTATTTTGATGTTATCACATTATTAAATAATATATCAAGATGAGTGAAGCAAAAGAACAATTAGTAAAAGAATTGCACGCTCCTGCCAGAAGAAATTATCGTAGAAGGCACGTAATTATCAAAGGTTTGGATGAATCATGGCAAGCAGATTTGGTCGAAATGATTCCATATGCAAAAGTAAACAAAGGTTACAATTACATGTTAACCGTTATTGATAATTTTTCAAAATATGCATGGGCTGTTCCTTTAAAACGAAAATCAGCTGGGGATGTAGTTCAAGCTATGACAAAAATATTATCTAGTGGACGAAGTCCTCAAAACTTGCAAACTGATCATGGTAAAGAATTCTATAACTCCAAATTTAAAGCTCTCTTAACCACATACCAAGTAAATCATTATTCAACGTATAGCAATTTAAAGGCGAGTATATGTGAAAGATTTAATCGCACCCTGAAACAGAAAATGTGGAAAAGATTTAGCTTACAAGGATCATATAAATGGATAAACATCCTTCCATCATTATTGGAAGACTATAATAATTCAATACATCGCACCATCGGAATGAAACCTACAGATGTAAACAGTAAAAATGAAAAAGATGTTCTCAGAAAATCATTCAATCGTATAAAAATGGTTGATTCTACTAAGTCAAAATTCAGATTGGGTGAACAAGTACGCGTTAGTAAATATAAGGAGGTATTTGAAAAAGGATACACACCGAATTGGTCTACAGAAATATTTACTATCGACAAAATTTTGCTTACTAATCCGATCTTTATTAATACATTTATTTTATTTAAACAATACACTAATTATTATCAACAGTATCACTAGAGTTTTTCATCGGTTGTTTAAATTTAGATAGTAGAAAATTCAGACGCGTCTTATCAATTTTTCCATCTAAGTAGTATTCACATGCTTCAATAGCGTTGTGGCAATCCAATTCTTTCTTTGCACATTCTTCAGGTTCCAGAATTGGATTCAACCTATTTTGTTCGAGGCAATACTCCATAGCTAGAATATTTAGAACTCCCATATGATGTCTCACTTTATTTTCAAACGTATCCTGTTCACCGTCATGCTCTTTATTTAGATTATCCAACGCATAGCAAGTCCACATTGTTTTTACTATATTATAAAATAATAATAAAAAAAAAATGAAAATAGCAAAATAAATATACTTACCAAAGCACGTCAACTTTTATTGAGTTTATTCTTTGATGGAGTTCAATCGTTGAATGAATATTATTTTGAATAATATTACACAATTTGAATTTACATCACAAAATATTTATATATGCGCAACTAAACACAGAATTTGTGATACAATGCGCTGTTCTAGAATCCACATTTTTGAAAAATATTTAAAATAAATTTGTTTTATTATTGATTTAAAATATTTATTGGTAAATAATAATTATAAGTATCTGATTATAAATTTCACATAAAATTATTACATATAAAAAAAGCACTTAATATTTGGAAAATTTACTTTCTGATCCTTTTGCTGCCTTCATTTTCTTTGCCACATCAAGTGTAATAGAATTCAATGTATCAAACATTTGTCGGTGTTCCTTTTTCTCAATGAAAACTTTAGCACGAGTGATACTTTTTTTCCAAATATCACTGGCTGGTATTCCTGCAATGTCTTTCATATCATAGATTTCTATTTTTACCATATGTGTAGCATCTGATGAACCTGGTGAGGTTATTGTAATAAGACCATTGTTGATTTTTCTTGAGAGCGTTGATGTTAATGGAATAACACTAGCTTCAACATTTGAAAATAAATCTTCAAACGCTCCATTGATATCATCTTCAAGGTTTTGAATATCGGCTGCTATATCCATTCGAATTTGTTTTCCTTTACCACCTGTTGATGGAATAACCATTTGAGAGTTAGCAGAAGAATTTGTAATGGTGGTAGCTGCTCTTTTGCGCTTATTAGATGATGCTGGGGGGTGTGATGGTGGTGGTGGTGGTTGATTTAACAACCCTCCATAGGAGAGCAAATCGGTGTCAAAAATGTCAGATGGAAAATTGTTCATTGTTGTTTTCTTAAAACAAAATTGAAATTAAATGGATAAAAAATTGAAACAAACGTGTATTTAAGTTATTTATTGAGATAATAAAAGTAAATACTCACCAAAGTACACAACTTTAATTACACTACCTTCTTTTACAAGAGTTAGATTTCAATTGCAGGATAGAATAAATATTATTTATAATGATATTTTCCAACCACTGCGCAATTGTATGAATTATATTTTAGCTTCTGTTGTTGTTTCTGAAATTTCGTACTTTTGCTAAGTCAGCAAATAACTGTACAATAAAATATGAAGTGTTCCAGTACCGTAACATAAGTAGAAAATAATATTGCACAACTATAAACACAGAATGTGTTTTATAATAATGCGTTGTTTTAAAAATGTTTTTTTTTTCCAGTCTTTATCTCTATATGTGATATGTATTATTTTACTATGCTGACGTCACCGTGTTGTTTCAGAAATATCGTATACAGTTTTTGCTAAGTCGGCAAATATTTGCACAGCAAAAAATGTAGTGTTTCAGTACCCCTCATAAGCGTACATGTAGAAAATAAAATTGCGCTGTTAAACACAGATTTTGTCATGCACTGCGCTGTTCTAGTATCCCCAGGGTCTTTAACGCTATGTCAGCATTTTGTTCCAGTATCCGTATATACGTTCTGGCTACAATTTTTTTATACAATGACGTCATTGTTTCAGAATCCCCATGGCTTAAAATGGTCAGTTACTTATCACACATTTATACATGTGTTATCACATATGATTACAATTATTACAATCGATGCCGACATTTATCACACAAAATTCTCAGAAATATACATGATAACGCTACTCATTTGTTTACATTGAACGGCGGCATCCCTTTGTGTTCCAGAACTCACATCCTACACTACTCTTCATTCATTTAAAATTTATAACGAAAATTGGTAAATTTTTGATCAGTCATTTTTTAAGCGTAAACGTTGAGCTAGTTTCGAATTAATTCAATTTCGTTATTTTTTTGCTGCACATAAACTGACGAATAATTTAGATCAATCAATAGTTGGTTAACTAGTTTTATTTAAAGCCGTTATAAATTGATGAGGCAAAACGTGTGAATCGACATGAAGTGTATTGATTGATCTTTTTCAGTAACATTTTTGACGAGTCAGCAAAATCGTTCTGTATACTTACACGTTCGCCATAGTCACCCTCAACTGCAACTGTAGATACATAGTTCCATCTCAACTCCTTGATGATCTCCACCATGGCTTGCGCTTGAAAATTGTCGGGTGGTACGACTCTGCTAAAATATTCGAACCTCGACTTGTCCGAAAGTTCGGTGCTGGTAGAGGCGTAACTTATCTGGGGTATCTGGAAAGTATAATAAACAACCTTAGTTTATACTCAAATGTTGACCAGCTGCAAGACAGATTAACAAAGTTGGATCATAGTTGTTTCACTTTGTACAATACACATGATATAAGGGACATACGACATACTATTTGCTGCAAATTGTTTCATGAATGTTTTGCAAAAATGCGCCCATGAACATGATTTTCCGTTTTGGAGGTAAAGATGTTCGCGACCTTTCATATAATGCCAGGGAGGTTAATTTTGCAACCAAATCTTTTGTTTTCTACTTTAGGTTACACAAAAAACAGAATACAAAATGTTCGTTGTCAAAGAAAGTTAAATCTTTTTAACGCCACTTTCATTTCTTTAGTGTTGAAGGGAGGACATCATTCGTAAAAGGATTAACGCCGCTTTACTTTCTAACATTACCATTAACGCCCTAAACAATAAAATATAAAGTTATTTTAAGACATGTTCATTGAAGTACCTTCACAATACACGAATTAAAACAAATCTGGCTTTACAAAACATAAGAATGGAAAAATATGAATTTCGAGCATGCATGTTGATCAAAATCTTTGGTTATGAATTTTTTTAATCAAGTTGAAAATACATTTCGTACATATCTACGAGCAAATCCACATTATATGATCATAATTATACCCAATAAACCCATTTAAAAGAATTTAAACTTACATTTCATCGCGATGTCAACAGATTTATTTGTGCACAACAATAACGATTGACACGCGACTTCAGACGCGATTTCTGCCACTGCATCCGTTTCGCCATCTTGGATTTAGTTAATTCTTTATTCTCCTACTAGAGTGCGCTGTGAAGCGTGTTCTATTAACTCTATTAGTGCGCACTGAGTTCATTGTTTGTTTATGCTGCGCCCCAAAATAATAAAAAATAAAGCAATTTTAACACATGTTTGTTGAGTACATTCAGAATAGACAAATTAAAATGAATTTGTCATTTACAAAAAATAAGAATTAGGCCTAGATGGAAAAATATGAATTGCATATAGGCACGTGTGGCAAAACCTTTAATCCGAGAATTAATTAAATTATAATTAATTTTGTACATAAATACATTCAAATCCACATTATATGTTCATAATTATACCCATTAAACCCATTAAAAATAATTTGAACTTACATTTCATCACGATTTCACCAGATTTGTTTAGCACAACAAAAACAACTGTCATGCGGCCATAGCCTACTACATATTCTAATTCCCTAGCTGCATCCGTTTCGCCATCTTTGATTTAGTTAATTTTTTATTCTCCTACTAGAGAGCGCTGTCAAGCGCTGTCAAACGCATCAGCTGATAGCTGATACATGTTTATGTTTATGTTGGTTCAAATTGGTTTGACAACATTATCATAAGCCAGTTCAATTGACTGAACTAGTGCACACTGGGTCCACTAATGTCCTGTAATATCAATGTAAGTTGAAACTAGACAAAGATTCACTCAGTGCGCACTAGAGCAGTCAATCTGAATTGGTATAATACTAACATATGGAATCAATACTCAACTTATCACTTTTCAGTTTTCAACTTCGACCAAAATTGGATTACCGAAGAAAAGTTGAATTAGACACCAAAAACAACTGAGGCGAACTTCATAATTATAAGACATCATCCAATCCGAATGGGACTATTGCTGCTCCTGCTTAATAAATGGATTATTTGAGTGAGTACATCCATTTTATATATAATCCATTCATTTTAAATCATAATACCATAATTTTGGTCGTATTGAAAGATTGATCTAACACCAATTAGTGTATTAATTTCCACATCAAAGCAATAACATTCGCATTATAATAGTGGTGATGTGCTTTCAATATTTGAATTTCTAAAGGCCTAAAGCGTCCAATATAGCGGCAGCCTACCAAAACTAAACAACAACAATCTAAAATTACTATTATTATTATTATTACTGTCAATTATGTATGGACGACGAAATGACCATAGAGGATACAAAATTACGAGCAAAATTATTAATGATGGTGCTTCTAGCACAAGGACCTAATGCGGAGAAAAAAAAATAATTTTCATCTAAATTTTCCCCACTGGGTTCCAACTGAGTTCGTTAAGGAGTGCAATAACTCATCGTTGATTGTTACTATTACACGCACGCACTCCTCACTCGGACTACTCAGAGAGGCTCGTTAGGAACACCTAGCGTTAAAGTATGTCCACTAAAAGCCAGTATATGGACAAGTGCTTGAGCTCAGATTTCACAAAATCCACTATATAAATATAGTATATATATACAAGTATATATCGGCGTACGTTATCCTTATATACTTAATTGCGATCCGTATTTACTTAGAAGGATTAGGTTAAAAAGCTTTCCAGATAACCGGATTTCAAACAAAACCGTTCCATGTATACTCTATCAAAAAAAAAAATGAAAAAAAATTCCTAAAAAATATTTGATCGAGTTTTCCCAAATAATAAATAATATAATTAAACGATATATTGGTTGAATTCAGGTAGATTATAGTTTTTCGATTTTCTACCGGATTTACCTATCTACTCCACTCTGAAATTTTGTAGGTCAGCGTCAGACAATCTGTGCTGACCAACTCATGCACTCAACCTGTAAATTAAAGTTCAGAAAGCTTTTTGCAAAGTTTACCCTATAAATTTCCAAACAAATTGAAAAGGTTTGTGTCTAAGTGTCCCATTTTCTCAATAGCGCAATTTCAGGTGAACAAACAATTTATATAATTGGCATTTCCACTTCAGCCGAAGACCAAACTTAATTGTGAGCAAAAACAGTCGGTAATTTGTAATCACAATTTTCGCATCAATTTTATCCGAGATGGTTTTATTATAATTTTCGAAAATATTTGTCGAATACTTGCAGGTGGAAATTTGACGTGTTCCTGAACAACTTCCAATCAACTAATTTAATTTCATTCAACTTTGCCTATCTAACTTTGCCCTCCCAATAACGTTCTATCTCATTTATATTTATTGTGTTTCAAATTAAAATAATTTTGTAAACAGGGTGATTTATGAGATGTTTGAAATGCTTCGTGAAGGATGATATTTGCAACGAAAGATTGTTATGCAGACTCTTATTTCTCTCGTAGAGGTTTAAAATTATCATATCTAGATTTTAAGGATGCGGGTTTAGTAAATACGTTGCACTTCCAGTAGCTACTTGATCTATAGGAAGAAAATAAATTTTGAACACAAAATTCTCTCGAAATTTATCCGGTCCAAAATCTGACTTATCCGCCTCCTTTATTAGTTGACGTCACATCGAAAGACGAGGAAAAGTTTCAAAAAGAAACAGGTTTTTTCTTTCTTCTAGGAAATATCCAAAACTAATAGGGAAATAAAATATCTTCCTCTCGAGGTGACGCTATACTTCCAATTAATAATCAAGGCAAATAAGTCAGATCTCGATCCAGCTACATTTCAAGAGATAATTTCATTGAAAAATTGTTTTTTCCTGTAGATTCAATAACTACTGGATTCAGTAACTACTTTACTGAACTCGTTTCCTTAAGAGTTCAATTTGATTTCCGTCAATCTGTCTGTCTCTCACTTACCTGAAACCGCTAGAACTGTGTTCTTGGTTTCGTTCATGAAGAACTTATTTCGATTATACAACCACTTGCCAACTATCTCATCATAAATCGCCGCAAATATGCGGATATGATAAATTGAAGGAGTTGAATGTTTTCACAAAACATTATTGTTACATTAAAAAGAAGCATGCTCCTTTGGTTTTGTATTATTTCTATTTTCACTGAAAAAACACACGTTTCCTTCATTTTATTTCCGCAAAGTTCAATTGTTCCAACACGCAACTTCCTGAAATCAATTGAAATTGCTTTTTCTGATTCATAAAATAATACAATTCCTTTGTAAATGTTGATGGAGATTGTGATAAAATTGTTGGAATTTTTAGCACCAGTTAGATTTTGAAAAGTTTGTTAATTAGTTGAGAGGTTTGTGTGTGAAAAATTGGAGGCGATCAATTGGAGCAATTTCAATAACCACTTTGATATCGCTTTTAGTAGCCACGCCGGATTAATTAAGTAAAAAAAAGAATCTTTGATGAGAGAATTGATGCGATGCAATAACAATGTAATTGAGCATTTATAGAGTGAATTAAAAGGACGTTGAGTGAATTAAATGATTTGAATCGTTAAATGTAATGATGAACAAAGTAATTTAGAACATAGTTGTGTTTAAGAATGTCCGTATTTTAAATGGAATCCAGTGGTATTGAAATCGTAATTCTCGTTGCTTTAATAGTTTTAATACTGTTAGCTTTGAGTGTTTTGTAACCTAAGTCGTGTTAAATGAATCATGATGTTAGTTAATGTTCATGTTGTTGTTATGTTTACCTAACATGAGAGTCATAATATACTCTAATTTGAAATAGACTAATTGTCTTTTATATTTGTGAGTGGGTACATTATAGTGTTGGTGTTTCATTATCTTTCGTAAACGTCAATATAAATAAAATAGCTTATTAGAGCAGACAAGAATACAGTTGCTCTAAAATATACGTCATTTGTTAAGAAAAAAAATCGAAATCGGTGCGTTTACAAGCACACTCCACACTCTAGACTGGAGCGTACGCTCCAATTCCCCACCACTGATTAAACTTACCTACATCGAACCAAACTCCAAATGGAAACGCCAGATTGGCGAGTTTGGAGTTAACCTCGGAGTTAACACTCCAATTCCGCACCGCTGAATTAATTTACACATATCTGACGGATACGCGAAAAGCGGCCTTTTTGCAAATTGCAATCAATTTTAGCTGGGGACATATTGTGCAATATAGTCCAAGCATTACAATAATTTAGCAGAAATATGTCATTAGAGATGAAAATTCAAATTAAAAAATTTTTGCTTGGCATCGCTGCAAATTAATTAGCAACAAATTGGTATGGAAGGTACAGGATAAAATTAAACAATTGTTAATTTGCAAACGATTCTGTCGCGATGACGACCTTATGCAGAACTGCAATATATTTGAAGCCAAAAAGCAAAATTTTAAATATGTAGTTTCGTAACCAAAACGCTGGCACATTAATAATGTTCGACTGGCACATTAATAATGTTAAAGAGCGACTCTTTAAATTATTATTTATTAATAACTGATTTGAAGAAGATATTTTCCTCAGTCACGGATATTTCGGCAACTATTGGGATAACGACATCAATAATTTTTGAAAAGAATATTTTTGCAACTTGACCAGATAGTATGTTTTATTTATGGCATCGTTTTTATTGTGTGATAAATGGTCGGGTTAAATTGATGTGGGATTGACATTACCTTAAATAGTCTCCGTATATTAGCGACCATAATGGACACAACGCTGAAGGAGGCGCCGATGACCGCAGTGACAGGTTTATGTGGCACATAAACTGGTGGTTTACCAGACTCGAATTTATACTCCGACATATCCTGCAACAAAAATTTACATTGTAATATTTCAGGCCAAAATGACATTAAGTATAAAGCACCAGCTGTGGAAGTAGCGCTTTAAAGAGATCAAAGATTGCCGTTTTAGTACGCGTAATTAACAATTCGGTGAAAACGGAAGACAGTTTATACTGAAAGGAAATGGGAAGTTATCCGTTTAACTTTCAGAAGTTTTAACAAACTGACTTATTATTTAATAGCAATCATATTCCTGTAATTAAATTCAGCGGACAACGCTTCATTAATTGTCAATAAATTCTCGAGCATCTCGAAATTTATCATTTTAAATGCAAGTTGATGCATTATTTTCAGCAAATGTCCACAACCATCTAGAGAGTGTAATCTACTGAATTAGATAGATGCAGATTGTCTGTAACTTTTAGTTAGATTTGCCATCCATTATACTGCAAGTGCACATTCAGCCATTTCACTAACCCAAATCTAATGATATTTAAAGTCGCTACTAACTTTACACCGGCTATTCAAACAAACATCATTGCAAAACAAGACATTAAAATAGTTTTGCCTGATTAGTTTGCCCAATTCCCTGATGGCATTCAATTTTTGTTTATTAATGTAAATACTGCATCCAATAAATAATGTAGGCACTGACTAGGATTAGTTGGTAAACATTTTAGCTAGCAGCAGGCACCAAAATTATTCGATCATTATAGAATTATATTTAATTTCCAAATGCGTTCAATAAATATTATTATTACTATTATAAAATGATATTTTAATTTATTTAACAAATTATCAAAATATTACTTTTTAATCCATTATTGAAATGAATTGTGTTCATATTATCATAATAATTACATTTCAGTTTTAATTCAGTTATAGTTTCGTTTGTGTGTCCATCAATTTTTAGATAACTTCAAATCAATTAAATTACCGCCAAATGTTCAAGTGAAGCATGCGTAGAAACACCCAATTTGAGATGTACTCACGTATGGGCGCGAGTACGCTGCTAATCCCCTCCAGGAGTATCCTTCTTAAATTAACTAAGTTCATATCATTACACAATAAGAACCGTATCGTCCATAAGATCCAGTAAATATAAGATCCAGTAGACGTGTAGCCAATAATTGGGTTTAAAGTATTCATGTTAAGATGTGAAAAGCGGCATTACTAACATCTTAAGTGCTATACGCTTTCGGGGTTTCCTTAAACTATGTGAAGCAATGTTTTAGTGTAGGAAAAGCCCTTCACCGACCCTTTTTCAGCATGTCCGTTCACTCAGTGTTGTCCAGCCATTCGTCAAGCATACCAATTAGCTTGGCGAAACATAACATCGTGCTTTGCTTATTAATAAACATTCGGGAGATTAGTCTATATTTTCCAGATTTACCTACAAGCAATGTAATAGCGACACCTGCTTTAATATAATGCCCATAAATTATTGAATCTTCTACTTGGCTTTCTACACCATCAACGGAAACCACTCGTTGCAATTATACTATTAGATTTTCGACTGTTGAGATTTATTAACTTTGTCTTCCACTGAACGAATTATTTTTGCGTAACGAAGAAACATTGGCTCTTAACTCGAAAGCAATTATTATTTATATATTGTGATATATGGAGCTTCATCTTACTTAGTTATTAATAATTTGCAAATGTATGTCACCACATAAAATATTAATTCAATATTTGAATAATATCATTCGTCTCTATGTTTGAAAATAGAGTCTGTATGTGTTTTAAGTAAACAAATTTCGTTCATACTCATACATAAAATGTGTTTGTACAAATTCTCCAAACTTCACCAATTTGACTTTTGTAAAAGATAAAGACAATAGTTGGATATTTGCTGAAAATTAAAATTCATTTCACTCAGTTGTCTAGAATAACAATCATATTTCCACCATATATTTATAATAACCTTTTCAGTTAACAATTTCCCAAATAAGAACCTCTAAATAACTCATTGGTGTGTAAAAAATATAAAGTTTAAGTTGGTAGCTTTTTTGTCGTTTCAGCTTGACTCAATAAATAAGCCCGGCAAAAAAAAGTTTAAAGTCATGTACTTTTCAGCGAAGTTGTTAAATAAAATTTTAAAACTTTAAAAGTGCAGAAAAAGTTTTTTTTTCGTAATTCTATTTTTGAGCAAACATTGAAATGATATATAAAACTTCTACGTCCTATAAGTCAGAGATTGCAATTACTTAGGGCGGAAGTTTACCTAGCGAAATCTGCTCACTTCAATTCTACTGATTTTGACGTGTTTTATGTTGCGCTAATGGAAATTTTGCGATGTTAAGATTAAACACGTGCAATAATAAGGACAAACAAATTTTGAATTTTGGCGAAGGCGCCGGTTCCGTAAATTTATAGCAGATCACATCGAGATGAGGAAGAGGATTTTTCATTCTATTTTTCAGTAGCTTTGGATATTTTCTAGCGGCACTAATTTGCATTGTGTTAAATAATTCAATAATCAATAGAATAAATATAAACATTAATCTATTTCTCTCTATTGATAGAGTACTGCATTATGCCATTTGCTAATTGAACACAATATTATTATTAACCAAATAAACATGATATGGAAAATCTAGGATTATATAAACCATTTCGAATCAGTTAATTACAAGATTTTCAACGTGAATCAAAAACCACTAATTAATTGAGTTGCTTATATTGAATTGTGCTACCAATAGTCGAATGTTTTGAGAGAATCGAACCTACATATAGATATAAATAATAAATTATGACTTGGAACTTTATCGACATAGACAAGCTACCTATTTTTATCCTGGTCAGTAAATTTTATAGCGTATGAGCTATATAAAAGTTGTGAACGTAAATTGACTGGAAACGACCCAGTACTTGTTTATTTTAATATTTCGCTCCACACTAATGCAAGTTGGTGCTGCTGGTGCATCCGAACTGATTTCGTTTTATGTCTGAAGTATCTCGGAGAACATTTAGAGAAAATAAGATCATACTTAGTAGTTATGATGTGTATGATATAATGAAGATGATGTTAATTAAACATTGCTAAACTCTGGTTAAACTATTAGCTGGAACAAATTAGTTTAGAAGCGGGTCGGGAAATGGAAACAAGCTAGTAGTTTGGCCTTTCTAAAGGATTTGTATACGGAATTATGCTCTGCCCTAAGTCATTTCTAACTATTTCTAAATCTACATCCAGATATTTCTAGTAGACGAGTGTAATTAATAAAACCACCAAGAGCACCACGAGCAAGAGCAAGAAGAAAAACAAAAAATAATTTATGATTGAAATAAAATGGGTCTTTATGAGCGACCCATAAAAGTGAAATGATAACTAAAGTTTACGTGGTAGAATTTATAAGGACATATTTTTATGCTCGTGCCTTGAAAAGGTTTTTCGTTTATTCCATGGAGTTGCAATGGTATTGATAAAAATGTTTTGAGCATCAGAAATGACTTTTCATCAACCCTGTCCAATGATGCTCTATGTTTCTATGGTTTTCTTTCTCTTAATTTCCATGCTGTCAACCAGAAATTGCTTATTCATTCTATCCATCGTGCATGTCAAAAGACACAAAGTACATCTTCTCGTACATTTCCGTTCCGAATTCAGATTACGGATAATAAATTATTGTATTCAGATTCCTTTTCTGCATGGTTTTCCCATTCCACGAATTGAATAATGTATCAATTCGCTTTACAAATTGCCTATATCATCTTCGTCAAGTTTCCCTTTGATGACTTTATTGTCACTTAAATTTTAATAGTACCACTCATAAAAAAACTGCTTTACAAATATTACCGCTCGTGGCTTTGCATACTTTACTGCATATTATTCAGTTATCGGCAAAAGTTCACTGCTGTTTTTTTTCCCGTAAATTTCCATAACATCATCACAATATAATTTGAAAAATTGTTGCGTTCACTTAATCTTCAAAACCAACCAATCTATCTGGACCAAATTTTTGTACAATTATGAAGATCTAAGTTTACCAACCAGCTGATGTTAAATGAAAGGGACATACGTTAACAAAAAATGACAAAAGCGGGAGAAGCTGTAGAATCTCATTTCCACCATTTCTTTTCTGATGGCTTAATGAATTAACGAATCAGGCTTATAATACCCGCATATAATATGGAAAGATGTGAGACTACTGTATCTATATATAAATGGAACGAAACTTTTGAAAATGTTTCTTTCAGCAAGAAATGAATGGCTTGATTAGAATGTGAAAATTATTCGGTGTAAGAACAAAACCATCCGGAAATGTTTTTACTGGTTGAGAGATCAGTTTTGTCTCACTTTGAACGCGAATGGCTGGGATGCGTTTTATTAATTGATTTCCTAAGTGATTTTGATGTGTTGTTGATTAGGTTTTAAGCAGAAGTTGATCCAAATTACGTGTTTAGTGATGTATGTTATCGACAACATGTAACGAATTTTAACGTGTGAAAAGAACCAGCAAAGAACATCCCCATGAGTTTTTTTGGCTATCGAGGATATACACTATTACCAAATACCCAACTTTTCAAAAGCATTTCAACTTTCGTGATTGCTTTTCTTTGATATCTGCTTTTAGATAAAGAAAACATACATTATAGGCAATTTAAAAATCACAACACGTTTGAATTTAACTCACGTGTGAAGTTATCCATAAAATCTATTCATTGAAGCTAAATTTATAAATTTATGTTAAGGCATTACAATTAATTTTCAATTTAGGGATTAAACCGGTCATTTCCTATAATTAATATTTATTGACCACGTAAAATACAAAATTGACCCGATTTTGATGAAACTTGGTACGTAAATGTACGTACAACAAAGCAATTAGTTTATAAATTATTAATTGTTTGATAAAGACCTTTCAATTTGCTGTATTTGATTTCACTGTAGTCATTAGAATAATATTGTAATGGAAAATTCCAATTTTATGGATAACTTTACACAGCTTTGAATTTATCCAATATTCAATTTGATCGAATTATTGCAACAATATTGTTGGTTGATGTAAAGGCTGCAAATTCATATGTATGCATATTATCTTTGTCTGAATTGTATGGCATCATCAAAAGATCCGAATGCAAACACGAAAAGCAACTAAAACGTTTACATGTATAATTGCATTATAATTGATTAGAAATTGATGAAATAGGTGTGTAGATGCGAAGTGATGAATGGTGGATGAATGCAATAGACGTGCTAGTGAGGGTTTTAAATGGACGGTGTTATTCCGGGGGGGTTCTGTATGCCGTGTTTTGGGGGGGTAGTCGTCAGGCGTTAGGGGGGAAGGATTAACTGGACCCGCACAGCGCGAGCAATCATCTCAAGTGGGTCGGTCGTACACGATCTGATTTATCACAACGACTTTATATGAAATTGGGAGAGAGAGAGATGCTGCTCATAAGAAACGAAAAAAAAAATGGAAAAACCAGGGAAAAATAATTATTTCAACAGTCTGAAGGAAGCATGATTCAATATTCCACTTAGATCTTATCTTGTATCTCATTAGAAATTTTGCTAATTTGTTTCTCGGTAATATCGTACAATGTTGTTTATTTTTCCGTGGATCTTTTTACGGTTGATGTGATGATTCGGTTAGAATACAGAAAAACAAAAGATAGCAGTTCTTTATTCACCACTGCATTTTATAGGAAATTATTATTCTTTTACAACCCCCCAACGTGCATGAATGAAAAATTAACCTACTTTTTATGACTTGCATAAAACAAGCAAGATAAATTCGACCAAACATTCAAGAAAATTCTTACATACAAAATTTTGGTGCCAAACGAAATTATTAGTGATGCATAAATGATGACCAACGATCACGAACTACCAAAAAATTGGTAATTTTGTATTTTTGAAAGGACAGTTTCTAAATAATAGGATATTAGGTCTAAACGACCTAAATTCCTAGATATTACGTCGAAACTGGATTAAATATAATTTGTTTACGAGGAAAAATATGATCGTTTGAAGATGAAAACTCGAAAAGTGCTGGCAATTCTTCCATGTTATTATACTGATTTTCTAAGTTGTATCAATCCTTTCATCTATGTATTTTTCTATTTGATAAAAGAAGCATATTCCTTTAAAAGATATTGCTGAAAGCTGTTTGAGATGCCGCGCCATACGAAAATTATATACCAAAAAGATTGTTTAAATCCCCTAAGTGACGATATATACATAATAATAACAGAAGAAGTCTTGTAGGAATTGCGAGAACATCGCAACAAGGATATTTATTTTTCGAGTTGCATATTGCAATGGGGAAAAAAAAAAGAAGAGCCTGAAAAGACTTTTCTGGCATTGTTCCGATATTTGTGGACTGTATATTTGATGTATTTAGGACTTAAATAATCACTCAAAGTTGTTGTGATTTTTTATTGCTTACAAGAAGACAGACCGCTCGTAAGTGTGTTCTCTCACCACAAAAATGGCCCGAAAACCGCGACCTCTTACGGCAAAGAGCGGCGACAAAAACAAAGCAATACAGATCCCTACAAACATAATAAAATCTAAGTTGATAAACAATCAAATTGAAGATAGAATATCAATATAAATACATTTATAAAACAACGCTCAAAAATGAGAAACATACTCCCCACCTTGAAAGCCAAAGCTTTTAACAGATGGAACAAACAAAAAAATCAAGTGCGAGCACAAAGGGCACTTGGTCACTAGAAAGTAATATTTCGCATATTACGCACTGCTAGCCATAGGCAATGGACACAAGTTCACTAGTGATCGACGCACTTCCCCAGAAAGAGTTTTTAAGGTAGCGACTCGCACGACACCATCAGCTCCTTCGTGTAGAAAGGTGACTCGTCCCAAAGTCCATTTCATAGGGGGCGAGTTGTCATCTCTTATAAGCACAACATGGCCTATCTCCAAAGGTTGTCCATTTTTCTTCCACTTCATGCGGGATTGAAGATCAGGTAGATATTCTTTGGACCATCTCTTCCAAAACTGTTGCTGCAAGGCCTGAAGTTGTTGGTATTGATCCAAACGCTTTTCGGGTATGTGATCCAAAGACGGATCAGGTACTGAATGCAACGGTTGTCCAATCAAAAAATGGCCTGGAGTCAATGGTTCCAGGTCGGTAGGATGTAAGGATAAAGGAGTTAGTGGCCTCGAATTTAAGATGGCCTCAATTTGTGCAAGTAAAGTAGCAAAATTTTCAAAGGTTAAGCAACAATTTGACATAACTCTACGAATGTGGTATTTAGTGGATTTTACCCCAGCCTCCCATACGCCACCAAAATGGGGAGAGTAAGCTGGAATAAATTTCCAGTTAAAATTGTGATTAGTTAAATGATCTTGCAAGCTATCACGATTATCCTGAAGAAATTTACCAAGCTCGTTAAGTTCGGAGTGCGCTCCCACAAAATTTGTCCCGTTATCTGACATCATCTGATTAGGCATTCCTCGCCTCGATACAAAACGGCGTAAGGCCTGTATAAACGCTTGAGTCGAAAGAGCAGACACGAGCTCCAAGTGCACGGCTTTAGTGCTTAAACAAATAAATAAACACAGGTAGCACTTTGTCTTAACCTGACCACGACCAGTTCCGGCCTTTATCATGAATGGGCCGGCGTAATCAACGCCGGTGATACGAAAAGCTGGAGACGGCATGACTCGCTCCCGAGGCAAATGTCCCATCAAGGGCTGCAAACATCTTGGTTTATTTCTAAAACATGTTATACAATCGCGAACCGTTTTTTTTGCTAATTTACGACCGGATATTGGCCAGTAATTTTGACGAATCGCATGAAACAACGATTGTGGACCGGTGTGAAGAAGATTCCGATGTTCTCTTTTAAAAATTAACTCAGTAATGTGGTGTTTTGCCGGTAAAATTACAGGGTGTTTTTTAGCAAAGGAAAGATCGCTATGCATCAGTCGACCACCAACTCGCAAAAGACCGTCGGAATGAATCAATGGATTTAGGTTCATTAAATTGCTTCGACTATTCACCGCTTGGCCTTTAGAAAGAGCCGCAACTTCTTCCGGAAAACACTGACTTTGTACAATTGTCAATAAGGCAATATGTGCTTGTTTAATTTCATTATAGCATAAAGCATCGTAAACGCGATCTGCCTTTGATCTTTGACAATTTTTTGCAAAACGAAAACACCATGCTATAATTCTTTCAAGTTTGCTCAAATGGGAATAGTTACATACATTGAAATCGCGTAAAATTGGTGTCTGCGCAACTAAAGACTGAACTACATGCGTAGATTGGTCCTTGCCTTTGGATAGTTCATTACTTAGTTCAATTGACTTTGGCCATTTAGATTCTACTTTGTTTAAAAAACTGGGACCTCCCCACCATAGGGAACAGTTTGGCAAATTGCTTGGCAAAAGTCCTCGCGATAATATGTCTGAAGGATTTTCTTCCGAAGGCACATGACGCCACCGCGAAACTTCGGAGATACTTTGAATTTCCGAAATTCGATTCCCAACAAAGGTATCTAGAGTATTTGGTTGTCGCTTTAACCAACCCAGTACAATGGTTGAATCTGTCCAATAATACATGCTGTTGATAAGTAAATCTAATGAATTCTCAACCTGTTTCATTAAAGTTGCTAATATCTGAGCGCCTAAAAGTTCCAACCTAGGAATCGAAACTTGTTTTAAAGGGGTCACCCTTGACTTGGCGCATATAAGATTGACAAATATATTTGATTTAGAATCAATTGTGCGTAAATAGATTGAAGCGCCATAGGCTAATATGCTCGCATCAGAAAAACCGTGTAGTTCGACTGTTACTGGGTGTTCACATGCAATCAAACGAGAAATTTTAACGTCATTAAGATGAGGCAATTCCTTATAAAAAATTTGCCATTCAGACAGGACTGGACCTGATAAAGGTTCATCCCAATCCAATTTTGCGGACCAAATCCTTTGCAATAAAATCTTTGCCTTAATTACACAAGGACTAAGCAACCCGAGCGGATCAAAAATCTGCGCTATTACCGATGACACATTTCGTTTTGTAGCTTCTCGCGTTTTGCTCGTATTCACCTGATACAATAATTGATCGGACCGAGATGACCAGGACAGACCAAGAGTCTTAACCTGCTCGTTCGGTACAAATTTTAAAATGTCGTTTGAATCTGAAAAATCTTGATGAATGCTCTCCAACACTTGACTTTCGTTTGAAATCCACTTTCGTAATGGAAAACAAGCTGCGTTCATAACTTTAATTAACCCTTTGCAAATGTCAATTGCCTTTTCCAAAGAATCGACACTGCACAAAACATCATCGACATACATACAATTGCGTATTACCTTTGCAACATCGGGAAAGGATGTTTCGCATTCCTTGGCTAGTTGAAAAAGACAACGAATGGACAAAAAGGATGCAGAGGTGGTTCCATAAGTAATGGTTTGAAGCTGAAATGTCTGTATCGGATCCGAAGGGTTTTCTCGCCATAATATTTGTTGCAAAGGTCGTTGACTGGGCTCGACAAGTACCTGTCGGTACATTTTTTCGATGTCGCTAGATATGACGTACTTGTATTGACGGAATCTAATCAAAATAGAAAATAAGTCCGACTGTATAGTTGGACCGACGAATTGCAAATCATTAAACGAAACACCAGAAGAAGACGCCGCAGAACCGTCAAAAACCACTCGAATTTTTGTAGAAAGGCTTTCATTTTTAATGACTCCGTGGTGCGGAAGATAATAACAGGATTGATTGTTGTCCGGTTTTACCGTCACCTGTTTCATGTGACCTAATCTATCATATTCTCGCATAAATTCTACATAAGCAGCTTTAAATGAATGATTTGAAACGAAACGTTTTTCCATAGATAATAACCTTTTTTCGGCCAATTTCCGCGAATCACCTAAGGAGCTAACGGCTTCGCGAAGCGGAATTGAAACTGTGAACCGTCCGTGTGAGTCTCTTTTGTGGGTGTCAACAAAATGATTTTCGCAAATTTGCTCTTCCGCGGTTGGAATTCTTACCTTAGGACAGTTTTCGACTTCCCAGAATTGCTGTATTTGCCTTGAGAGATCTATCATAGATAAATTTGAAACTCTCGGCTGTAAATTCGCAGGTGCGCATGGAATATTACCTGAAACGACATAACCTAACTTTGTGTTGTGTATGAAAGGATGAGTTACCTCACTTGAGCATAGCAAGTGCCAAAAGACACCCACGCCAATAGAAATATCAATTCTTTTAGGGGTATTGAAAGTGGGATCTGCTAACTGCAGTCCAGGTGGTATTTTTAAGAAACGCAAATCAATCGGAGAAAATGGCATGATTTCTGAGACCTGTTCCAATAACGCGAACGAGAGATGCTCCGAATAATCAGTAACCCTAGATAGAATTGTGGCGCTCACCATTCCCTTTGACTCGGTTACTACTTTACCAATGCCTACAATAGGCAGACTTATCTTTGTTGCATGCAATTTTAAACGTTTACAAAGCTCCCAAGTCATATAATTGCCTTGAGAAGCGGAATCTAGAAAAGCAGTACATTCGTGCACTGCTCCATTCCTATCTAGTATATTGATCAAAACCGTAGCTATTACGCCTTGCGAAACGAAACCGTCTTGAGCTGAATATGTTACGGATGGTGTTGTAGTTGCTACATTGTCGCGAGTCACTTGAGAATTTGGGTTTGCATTCTGCGAAACAGTCTGTATGGTAGTTGCTCTAGGATTAAAATTTAAATGCAAGAGGGTATTATGCTTTTTAGAGCATTTTGTGCAACTTCCGTAATTACACGCGTTACTGATGTGCCCAGGACGAAGACAATTCAAACATAACCTATGTTTTTTAGCCTCAACTATTCGATCGCTTACCGATAAGTTTAAAAAGGTTCTGCAAGAAAACGTTTGGTGCGCCTGCTGGCAGAATGGGCAGGTGATTTTATTAGTGCCTAAATACGAAGAACGATGCGATTGTGTGCTTGGTTTACCTTTACTTTGCGATTTATTAGCGAGTAAAACTTGAGAATTTGAATCTTTACTTGTTGATTTGCAAATTTTCTTTAAGAACTGATATCGTCGTTCCAAAAAACTAAACAATTGAGCTATTGTCGGCATATCTTTCTCTTTAACTGTTTCTAACTCCCATTCCTTTAAAGTATTCTCGTCAAACTTGTCAGTTATCAAATAAATAATCAAACTTCCCCAAGTGTCAACTGGTTCTTTCAAGCATTGCAACGCGCGAATATGGCTTTGAGCCGAGTCCGTTAATTGTCTTAACAAATCAGCTGATTCGTGATTCATTTTCGGCAATTCCACGATTCCTTTAATGTGGTTGTGAATTAAAGATTTTGTGTCTTGATAACGCCTTTGCAATTGCGACCAAGCTTCTTCATAATTGGCCGCGGTGGTTTCAAAACCTTGAATGAGAAGTGCCGCTTCTCCCTTTAAGTAACCTCTTAAATACGAAAACTTTTCAATGTTAGTTAAATATGATTTGCTATGAACCGAAGTAGTGAATAAATCGTAAAATTCTAACCATTTATCAAATGACCCGTCGAAAGGTTGAATGTTTAATCTAGGTAATCTAACGCGATCGCGATCTAGTTGTTGATTAGACGCGGAAACTGAGTGAACACTTGCCTCAGAAGCGGATCCATGAACGCTTGACTCGATTTCGACGCAAAACGGATTGTTCTGTAAAAACTTTTTGGCTCTAGACAAACAATCGTAATAAGTACTCTCAAACTGCTCCCTATATTGAACTTGAGAGTCCGCGCCCTCTTCCTCGACTGCAATATCGATATCGGATTGGCATGTTTCGTACTCAGGTAGCAATTCGTTTGCTCTATTTATGCGATCATCCAATGCAATATAATTTTCTTCCGTAGGTGGCGCCTCCGAAATCAACGCAGCCTGAAAGGCATCCACAAAATTCTTAAAAATCGTCAGCTTTGTTTTTATGGTACCCCGCTTTGTGATAAGAGTTTTCATCGGAAGTGCCATGTCAAACTATTATTTATTAATTGCACAATAAACCGCGTTAAATGAAACCTACTTGCAACAAATTGAAACTACTAGGATTTATGTTTAAGGAAAAGAAAATATTGACCTTGATTGAACCTGTTGGCTTCGCACGACCCTGCTGTTGCTGGGCTGAATGGATTGGTACTTGGACCTTGAGGAATGTGGATACTTGAATTCACCACCGACTTCAATTTCACGCTCCAAAATGCAATGCTGATGCAATTTTGGACGCTCTTGCTCCAGGACTGTTGTTCCAGATGAAGATGTTGGGCACGTGAGATCGTGCCAACCGACGTTGAAGGGGGAAAATGGCGCCCGCCCGTTTTTCCAATGAGTGCAAAAATGATGCAATTTTCACTTATTTCTTTATACAACCAACACTGTTTGTATCCGTGTCGATAGGACCAAATGTTCCGATATTTGTGGACTGTATATTTGATGTATTTAGGACTTAAATAATCACTCAAAGTTGTTGTGATTTTTTATTGCTTACAAGAAGACAGACCGCTCGTAAGTGTGTTCTCTCACCACAAAAATGGCCCGAAAACCGCGACCTCTTACGGCAAAGAGCGGCGACAAAAACAAAGCAATACAGATCCCTACAAACATAATAAAATCTAAGTTGATAAACAATCAAATTGAAGATAGAATATCAATATAAATACATTTATAAAACAACGCTCAAAAATGAGAAACAGGCATATTTAAAGATTAATTTTCGCCTTTTGTTGTTTTTGTTCGTTTTCTATTTTAATCTCCCACAGAGGAAGTACAAACAAAACTGCGACAGAATTCGTTTTTGAATTGGATAATTCATTTATTTTTAAACAAAGTAGTGTATAATAAAGTCATTTAGTTGGCTTGCTTTATACTCATAGACGTATAAAGATAATCTGACAAGTTAAGCAGACAAGAGGACTTTGTTCGAAATACATCATCTTTCTAGATGTGTTTGTCCGCAGAGTAAGCACACACACAACGCTGAGAAATCTCGGTCGGGCCTTACCTATCAACCCTACAGGATTAATTACATTATAGCTACGGTTTCGGTACAATGCCGAAAATTATACATAGACGGAACACGTTCTAAAGGTTTCCCTTGCTTGCATTTGCACAAGTTATTTGCCATTCTTCTTGCATAATAACACAACATTTTTCAAAGCATCGCCTCAATCTTCTCCCACTTCCCTTTAGGTGGATAAGTAGAAATTAAAAGCAAGTGAATAGGAAAAAAAAACTGCTGAAGACTACTTTTCAGCACAATTATTCTTCCCACTTCCCCACTTTTCACATAAATCCACTTTGTCGATTTGAATTTTTTAGTTGCATGATAATAGCGCAAAGTTCCTTTTTTTATTTATTTTTCAGGCTGAAAAAGTTCGTTATAAAAGGGTATATCGAATTTTAATTTTATCTAATATTAAATCATATTATTCTGGATAAGAGCTTTAAAGGTAAAGTTCATCTTTTATCATTATTCGTTTAAAGCTCGCATAATAGGAGACTTGTGCTGCGTATATTGTGAAAAATAAAAACTTTCAAGTTAAGATCATTTAAATCAACTGCCTTTTCAGAAGTTTTCTGGCCGGAAAAATTAAGTAGTTAATTGATTTTTAACGTTAAACTTAACATATTCAAGCGGAAAACTTTGCGAACGTAAAACAAACGAGAATAAAAAAAACTTACAATTAATATCCAATAGTACGATGAAATTAAATTTGAAAATTAATTTTAAATTATCACAACATACTCCTCGAAAACTTTTCTATTTCGTATAAATAATTAGTTGGCGCTAATTTAATTTTGTGCTGCAAATCTAAACTAATGATCCAATTTAAGTTAATAATACTTCAGCAACAGCTTTAATAGGAATGTGATTTTAGCTAGATGTAGTTTGTGGATTAAAAACATGTTCAAAATTAGAGGACTATTTGAATTTTGCCCGCAGGAAATGAAATATGTAGATGCAGAAATATGTAAAAACAATTTTCACATGCATATGTATGTTCACAACTATGAAAAATGTTGCTTTAAATTAAAACTTCTGACATAAATATGTTTTGTTTTTGTGCTAGGTATATTGTACTTTCTATAGGTGGTCTTATGGACATTGAATGCGAAATTAAATTTTCTAAAATGAATGAAATAAAACAGTTATACTATTATTTTTTTTCCTCAAAGTACCTTTATTTCAAATTTAATTAAAACTTACAACAGTTCATTAGTTCTCATCATGCACAATTGTGCATTCAGGTATTTAAATATAATTCGAATATATATGCAAAATATTGCAGATTTAGCAAATATGACAATGATACAATTCCACGAAATTTTCATGAATATAATATGTCACAAAATATATTATATATAATAATATAAAAACGTTCCAAATTTGGTTTAGATCGATCCAGTAGTTTTTGAGATAAACGAGTTGGAAAAAGGTTGGAAGGAGTCAACGGACCGGCGAACAACCGGACGGACGGACGGACGGACCGACAGAAATGATTTTTCTAATGTGCAATGAAACGTTAATGTATTCAATTTTTTTTTATATGTAAAATCTATCATTATTAGTTATCATTATTAGTTTCTCATTTCTGCTTGGTAATTATGGTCAGCAAAAACATTACTTTCCATATTATTTAATTAATTCCGTTTTTAGTATGGCAAATTTTACTATTTAATTACGGCTGCAAAAAATTTTAAGTAGTTTGAGTTAGGTAATGTGTGGTAGATTTATCAATATCACACTTGACGTAATGCTCCCTTGCTTTTTTACTGAATCTATTTTTTCCTACCCTTGTGTTCTCCTGAAACTATTAAACGATGCCGTTTTCTATAAAATTGGAACAATCGAATAAAAAACGATTTATTTTGAAAGTCAAACTTAAAATTGAATAAAAACGTGTCCTTACAATTAACTGAATGTTGCAAAGTCGAATAAAAATTCATTTTTCTTAATAATACATCTTCAGGAATACAATCGGCTGCGTTTTAAACTAGATAACATTAGCAATTAATCAAATAACAATGAACATTTCTGACATTATATAATAAATTATTTTATAATATGGTATAATATTTCTCGATATTTTTAGATTTTCGCTCAGCGCGGAAAAGCTATTATTAATATTATACTTCAGTTGTCAATAACAATAAGTAATGAATTTACGGTCACATGTCGAACTATAGTTGTTAAATTATTTCAGATGTTTTAATTGAGTTTAGAAAAAAATGCTTTTTGTTCAAAAATCTATGTGAGTTTTAATTAAAACTGAAAAAGTAAGTTGGGCCAAAATAACAACGTTTCAACCAAAAAATAAAAATGTTTTCAACATTACTTTAATTTAAAGCATTGAATGAAAAAGTTAAAGTTTATTTGTTAAAATATTTATTATGTCTGGTTATTTTTAAACCTCACACACACATATCCCCGAATGCGAATCCAATTTTGTTGTAATATTATTTTGTGCAAAAGTAGATTTATGTTTTTTTAACCCCTAAGCTGGAAAAGGTTTATCACTTTTTTAATTCCCACCACTAATGGAATTACATGGATTAATAATATGAGAACAAAATAATTTCGTAAATTGGCTAGATTTGTATTGCAGACTCATTTCGAATTGGTAATTCGTTATTCACCGTATTCTGCATATGAGCTAATATCGATTGGCTCCCATTATTAAATTACGCCAAAAGGAATTTGCAAAAATTAATGTTATTTGCTGGAAAAATCATTGAACAGTAATGTATAAGCACACCAAAGTTAACACAGTTCGCAATTATACGAAAAAAACGAGACCATAGACGTTGGTATTATATTTTTTCGAAAATCAAGGGTGGATGGATTTATGCAGTTCGTTAAACCGAACTGAAAAAAGGAACCAATCAATGTAGCATATTTCCCCAATTAAGTTAAATGAGCTGCATAAATATGAACTAAAAGATATCGATCGAAGTTAAAGTATGTACTACGCGACGTAACTCATATCCCACGAATTTTGAAGATTTCAGTTTTATTAAAGTTTTAGATTAAAAATGCTGGAAATGAGATTCCACGGTACTTCGCTCCTTATGTTAAAATGTTTAGTTTCTAATTTTTGGATCACATTTCATATTTGTGGATGACAAAAAAGCTGGGAAGAGTCAACTTTAAGAGATGCTCCTTCGCTATAATGTTCCTCATTGTAATCTTAAAATGATTGCCAATTTTGGAATCTGTATCTTCATCCGTGTCCGAGATATATCAAAGTCTAGAAGATTAAGTAAACGCAACAATTTGTTCATTTTTAGCTTCTAATGCGCATGTCCTTTAAGATTTTGTAATTTTTGTTTCGGTATTATTTTCTACTAAGGACAATAAACAAAAGCTCCAAATTTGGTTTGAATGGATCCAGTAGTTTTCGAGATAAATGAGTTTAAAAAAATGTTCACTATCCTTTACAAAGGAATGAAAAATTTAAGTTAATAAATTCTTGGCCAATACCACAATTTTTCAGTCGGATATTTTCAGTGGTATGTTTAATTAGTCTACTAATTTACTGTACGAATTAATATACACTACTAATTTGAATACATACTGGGCTGATTCAATTATTCGCTTGTGATTCACTTGGACAATTCAACCACCAAAATTTTCGAAATTCCTTCTAGTCTGAATGTGTACCGGGCGGTGCATTGATTTTCGTCAAACTTGCATATGGGATTTAAAGGCTTAGCAGGAAGATGAGGCGGTTAGTTGTTGCTGTTCGTACCACCAGTATGTAGTAGGTGGTGGGAATC
Organism: Cryptophagus acutangulus; assembly: GCA_963556235.1. Lineage (NCBI taxonomy): Eukaryota > Metazoa > Arthropoda > Insecta > Coleoptera > Cryptophagidae > Cryptophagus > Cryptophagus acutangulus. Next base: position 27,810 of record CAUVYR010000169.1, on the reverse strand, counting down.
GAAATAAATTATATGTTTGGTATTGACAGGGGAGCATGGCGCCGAAAAAGGCATCTTGTATGAATGAGAACAACATCGGTGTCAAAACTAGATAGATATCCGCACTAATATCGAAGACAAACTACTTTACTTTAAAAGTTAGCTAAAATCAATAGCATGTATGTTATAAACGAGCCGCTGTTATCTGAAGATTTTCTTAAACTATTGTATTATCCTGTCGTCCTCCCTTGCAAATCAGATTGCTTGATAGATGATGGGCAAGGAACAATACGCTTCAAACGAACATAATAAAGAAATAAGCAAATTGATATACATAATGAATGTTGCAGCTAGTACAGACATAACAATACATTATGCTGTTACGAAACGAACAACATCAAAATATTAGAGACAATACTTTTATATATACATTTTCGAAATTCCGAACTTGCCAGCGAACTTTATAAAATATTTTGCAATCTAAAAGAGTGGCTTTACCTATTTTGAATATAAATTTACCTATTAACATATCGCTATAAAACAACAATATATAAATATAATATCATTAATTTTAAACAATGTGTTCGCTCCATAAGCCGGAAATAACAATTTTAATAAACTAATGCATATTATTTTATTTTCCTTAATTTAATGTATATTAACATTTTATTGGCGGTATTTATAGCGATTTTTATGGGACCGAAAGTTATAAATATTGGGCCAAGCTTTGTCCTGGCCATGTGTGGCCTATTTAATATTTCTATATCGAATTTATCCTTTTTCTTGTTTCACATTGTTTTTTTTTTCTGCTGCAATATGTAGAAATTTGATATATCTGAAACAAAAAACTGGACAAGACAGCGATTTTGTCCCCACAAACTCCTTTCATATGCAAATTTTCATGAAAGACGAGCAATATTTTAAGCATAAACCTGCCATGTACCATGAAATATGCATAATAAATATCCACTCTTTTTAAAATAAGGCTGATGAGAGATGCTCCCGTAAAAATAAACACACAATAAAACTATAAGCGATTATCTATATTTCGTGCGAGGAAAATACGTTTTAATCTTTTCTGTAGCTGTTTTCGTACTAATGCTGAAAGAAAAGAAAATATTTTTCCTCCTCGTACCAGTGGTATTAAGGAAAAACCCTATGCCGAGCAAATTGACAGAAAACAAAAAACATGAATTTGATCAGGAACATTCGTTTAGCTTTTGTTCTTTCTAACATTGTTACTTCCTGAAGAATAAAACGACGCCAGACACGATAAATCGGCTGTGATAAGTCTAATGATATTTAAGTTAATACACTACACCCCAGTACAATTATTTTTAATTGTCCTTTATTTCATATTTTTTCCCACCAGTTTCTCTATTATTTCATTTTGCTTTTCACACATGCGATGTGATGATCAGGAAGATTTATTTTTTGCTCCTTGCAACATTTGAAATTGAAAAGTTTTCGACAGTTTCATAACAAATTTTATAGTTTTCAATCACATAAATAAATTAAATAAATAAATTAATTTAACATAAATTCAAACGTATATTTGGAGCAACTGTCATTTTCGGGGCTGTCTACTCAAAATTTGTTATTTAATTTTAAAATATAAAAAATTTCATGCGAATATGATTTTTGTGTTTTGTTTTGAGCTCGGAAAGGGTTTAAATTTCAAATTTATGTTGACTTGACGTCACAATTTGAGAACGCCCAGGACCTATAGTATTTAATATTAAAGAAGGGGGAAAGTGGGAGAACTGTGGACCTGAACGGTTCTACTTATGACATAATTTTCTCACTAAATTGTTTCTAATTTAATTCTATTAAAAGTTGCTCAAATTTTTTACATGTTTTTGTCATAATTTTTATTATCTCCCACTATTAATCGTTTATCGAATTTCTGTCCTAGTAGACAGCCCCATCATTGCATTCGCTAGTTTCAGTTTTTATTCAGAATGCTCCACATAGAAGATGATTAGAAAAATATCAGTTTAGCGTTCACGAATGCATGAAATTGTTTCATAAATATGCTACTGACATGAACGTTTTAAGTAAAAAAAAGTAAGTGTCGTTGCGACTGAATGCATTTTTATGAACAGACAAAAATTACCTTTTTTCATGCCCGTAGAGGAACAGATGACCGATTGTACTTATCTCTCACAGGTCTTGAAATATCCTGAAACAAAAACTGAAAAATGCCAATCCTTCGTGCGTTTATAACTTTTTATTTTATTATTTTTATACATCGTCAAGTATTTTTAACAAAATTATGGAATTGACAGCGAAAACCCATTAACTTTGCTATACAGAAAAATGTATTTTTATTTTTATATATGTTGCACAATTTCTACGTTAATTAAACAGGCAATTTTCCTGTCTTTCCACTTACATAAATGCTTAAGAACTTATGTAAGTATTGCATTAAAAAAAAAAACGTGAGATAATGCATTATTAATACACTTGTTTATTAATAAGGTACATATCTCACTTGTATCGTAAATATGTATTTATTAAATATTATGGGTTTGTGGTCCTGAAAAATGTACATGGAAAATCTAACAATTTTGGTTTTGATGATTTTTTTATACAAACAATATATTTTTTAATTTCCTTAAATTAGTTATATAAAATATCTATGACCCGAGTTTTCGATTGCAATAAAATTCCGTACGACTGTGTGGTATTTTCAAATAACCGACAGCAATGTTTCAATTTTGTTAAAAATATTGATCAATATAGAACTTTTAAAAAATGTTGGCAATTTCAGTTTTTCTCATGTAATATTTCACAATAATCATCAAATTTAGCTTATGTTTCTAATTATGGAAAAAAAGCACCAACACAAAGTGTTAATATAAATAAATGAGGGTAAAAAAAAGAAAGTTTTTTAATTATGAAAGTAAGAAATGGTGTGTTAAAAATTTGCAGCGATGTTTATTTGCAAGGTAGCAAAAATATACGAGTATACGCAAAGAGAATTTGTATAAGAAATGACTTGTCACTCTTGTCAGTTTAAATGCGTGGATAAATAAAAAATATGACAAAAATCATCCTATATTTTTAAAATTCGCAAAATAATGTATATTTCAGTTCCCCCGAGGAATTGTTGTAAATCAATTGCAGGAATTGCATTAAAAGCTGTTCGTTATCGTATATAATCATAAAATTGATATGATTAAGTATTTGATGTTGTGCTTCAAATACCCAATAAAATCTAATACTTAAAGCACATAATTTAACGAGATTTCTACAATAAAAGTCATTTCCAGCAAATTATATAATTGAATTGGGAAGGAAGTTATCACAGGCAATTTAATTAGAGAGTTTTCTGGTTTTGTTTGTTTGCCGTTTATAGTAGTAAATTATCAATAGAAATAGTGGGCATTATTACCTGGTTCATGTAGGAACGCACAAATTCCATCGACTGTTCAAGTGCATAGGTATCGCTGCTGCAGGAGTCGATGATGAGGGCGCCGAGCGTGATGTTTGGCAAAAGATCGGGTAGACTGTTGATCTCGTCGATGGCGTACAGCATCGCTTCCAATCTCTGCATGCCTTTTTCCTCTTTGACCGCACCGCAAGGCATGTCCGGCAGTCCACTAATCTGTTCATGCATTGGAAAGATACCACCAAGAATAACATCCCCATTGATGCGAATTAATTTTCGCTCAATTTCCAATTGGTCCGGCCGAACGTAGGCTGCGAAAAATAGCAACCAAAAAATATGCATAACACAAATTTCGTCACCAATTTCGACACCAATTTTCTCGGACTCAAATCAAGTTTTCGAAATCAAGTTTTTAATTAGCAATTCATTGAATGGCAAAGCACTATTCGTTCTGAATGGTCAGCATTAAGTACAACCCCAAAAATGTTGTTGGCATTTGTTCGTCGTTTTTGGTTTGGCAAAGTTTGAAAAGTTCGGTTCAGTTGAAATTGCAATTTGAATTTTGGCGGTTGGCGGCGGCGGCAGCTGGGGTACTCATACTTTTACTGCTCAGCAGGGTTAGGTTTCGTCGCACTGAAGTTGGAGCCTGTACGGAATTGCATATATAAGGGTGAACTGGCACCTGCGTGAAGCAAACTTCGTTGTCATAGAGATAGAGCTAGAGCCGCGACGCCGACGGCCGTAGTCGCCCAGCCGCCGCACTATTGCGCTCCCATAGCCCTTCGAGAACGTGTTCCACTTGCCACCACCTGCCGCCACAAATCTATGTTATTTAAATTGATCTTTTTGCTAACACACTTCCCTTATGAAAATAAACACCAAATTTATGTATATAAATATACGATTTTTCAATTCTTAAATTGGAGTTAATAGTTAACAGTGAAAATAATCTTAAAGTCAATCTCCAAATAAATAGATGCAAGCCAAATAAATAGATGATAATAATGATAATAATTTTAAAGTCAATCTCCAAATAAATAGATGCAATTCAAATTTAATTTATATGCACAATAGAATAACAGCGTAATTTGAACGATGCCTTTATAGGACGAACTCAAATATTTACCAAATACAATATCTAGTGGGGAAGTATTCGGGGGCGGCTGTGAGTTATGTTCTCAGTTTTCACGTCGAAATCAGTGTGGCTCGATAGCCTAACTGGTTAAGGCGCTTGGCTAGAAACCATGAGATCTGGGTTCGATTCCCAGCGGTGCCCGAATATTTTTTCATTAGATTATTGGCTTGCATCTATTTATTTGGAGATTGACTTTAAGATTATTTTCACTGTTTACCAAATTTTAATTTCAACTTTGTCTAACATACACCCGATTCGATTATGTCAAAAACGAAAACTTACGAAATCAGTTGGCTCTCAAAAGGACCGACTTATTGAATTTTATGATTCCATCCATCCCTCGATGTGTCCACTTCTCTGATTATTTGTTCGTTCTATATGCATCCGTTGACCTTTTCCCGGTTTTTCCTTCTTTTTTTTTCGGCTAAACTCCTCTTTTTAGCTTGTGTCCTTTTGCATACTTATTTTAGGACCACTTTGTTTTCCCTTTGCTGAATAAGAATGAGTTTTGTTAAACTTACTTCGGACGTAACATATTTTTCATGTTTTCTAGTTTTCTACATATACATTAGATCTCTGGCTTCTTCTCTGAATACATGTATTTACAATTGATAATTTACGAAGAAATAGTTGCGAAAAGTTTGTATGTCAGAAAAATAACACAGTTTCGTTCGCTGTTCAATCGAATTGTTTTTATTTGAAAGGTAAAAGTTTCAAGTGGATTGCGATAAATTGTTTAAGGATTCTCTTCAACTTGTCAGCTAGATAATCCACAGACGTATGCATGGATATGGAATGGACAAAGTGAAAAGGACTGTTATGTTTGATTTGTATTATGTGTATTGTCACAAGGAAGAATGAAACTTTCGAGATGCTATTTATCTTTCAATTCAATGCAAACTTTGGAAATTCTTTTGGGTTGCGTCCGAATTATACTTCTTGGAATGATAAAATTGGCGAAGGCGCCGGCATTATTTTTTCAATTACAACGAAATTATTTTCTAGTTTGTTCTATATATACTTTCCAATACATTTCATATTTTCTCTTCTTCGTTCGTTTTTTATATGTATTTCATCGAGATGTCTACCTAGTTATAAATGAAACCTCTGCTACACGCTCAAATAGAGAGGAGTTCAGGCGAAATGCGAATTTCAGCCTTCAATTTTGTCCTTTAACGCCTTTTTTGATATCCCATTCCATAATAAAAAAATCAAGTGGAGTTGGCTTCTCTTTCTTCACGTTTAATAAAAGTTTCACTTTTAATTTTTCGAACCAACTTTTGTTACGGCAGTCGTCTAATACAAATTAAATTCTACAAACACTGGTTTATGTTGCTGTTCGGGGAGTTGAACATCTCAAGGGAGTGATTGAAATTTGGGAAATTACCCAGTCTGTTCGCACTTTGACTAGTAGGCCATTCGTGCACAACAGAACCGAAACCAGAACAGTTAAATCAATTTGAACGAAAAAACCGCAGAATGAATAAATATTACAAGTAATTTGTTTTGCATTAATACCTTTTAATGATTGATGATTGAGATTTTGTGTGCGGTCGTCATTAGTATAGGGACCTAATCATTGCGTGATAAATTGCAGTAATAAGTTTGTGATAGTCGAACACAGAAGCGACGTTGGAAATATCATTGGTACGGCTTCTGACTAGGACAGCATATTGCATGCATAATTAGTATGAAACCCACAAACTCTGTATATAATATGAAATTCTAAATAGATTTTAAGCAAATTTACAAAACAAATTTATTATTAATATTCAAAATATTAATCTTGTACTCGCAGCCTTATAATGACGACTTCACGATGAACTTTCTCCTGCCTAATTCTTCTAATTGCAAGACAAAGCGCGAATTAATTTCATATTCCAATAGTAAATTTATTCCCTTTGGCATATTAGTGCGCAATCATTTACAAGTTTCGATATTTCTTCTACGGTGTTAAATACGGTGTGCAATTAGATGAACGGCGGATAATGAGGCTCAAATAACTTCATCTTTTAACGCCTCCTGGCTCCGAAGTGCATAAATGCCGTTCTTCTCGCCACTACTTGGAACCAGCGGATAATCAGGAGGAAGGATTCATTTGTAATAAAACCGGTGTAATAGAGAACTTTGTAATAATAGAATCCTACCAAGAAGATGCTTGATAATGCCAATAATTAGCAGCCATGTTACATTAATGGCTGACAAGGTCCACGTCAGCCATCTAACAACGAGAAAGATCTCTCATTTTTTTTGCAACTTCTCCACCACCTGCAATAAACTTCGCTCGCATTGGTCCAATTCGTACAACGCAGTTCATCCAGTTTGTACCACACGTAGTCGGTTGCGGTTGATGAATCAAATTTAAAATGGTACCTAATAAACATTTTAAACGTTTTCTAATTTATGCTGGAAAATGAATCAGAAGCCTGTCTGCATATATTTTAATATACTACTCTTCTTTATGCAATTTCCTTTTAAACAATTTTAATATTCAGCTTCAAATTACAATAATAAGACGTTTTGCGTAAATATTAATCGGAATCTGCTAAGGAACATAATTTGCTCCACAATAAAAATATATTTTAATGACGGCTCTTATAAATAGAAATAATAATTCATTTCCAAACCGTAAAAGTTTCATGAAAATATAATAATTGGCTTGCTCCATATCCACTTCAAATGATTAGATTATACAGAAATTCTAGCGATGTATATCAATGTTTTTGAACTATATTTAGTACTTCCACAATATTTAAACGAGGAGAAAAAAATCTGCGCTGCTTTGCGTCAGTGGATTGGACCGAAAGGAAGCTCCAAAACACTTCGGAAGCGAAAATTGCACCAAAATAAAATTATGGCGACTGTTTTGTTTGCCGGTCTGCAGTTTTTGGGTACGCCAAATTTATCCCCCATTACAATACTTCCTCTACGAGCGAAGTAATTACATAATTGCTTCACACTCCGTAATACGCTCCTTGCGCAGTACATTTGGTGCAAAATTAATAGAGCGGTCCTCCACCATTTTAATTCACTTGATTATTATTAACACTAAGGATTACTAAACAACTGGGCTCAAAATCGATAGCATTGCTCCTCGCATGGAGCTTCAAAATTTCCAGCTAACATTTCGTTCTCAAGATAGAGTGTTGTTTACAGGAAAGTCTGATGAATGTTGAAAGGCAGACAGAATTTTTGGAATAGCTTCGGTCTCAATTACACCCGTGACGAATTTTTTGTTTTTGGTCAATATCCAAATTTTAGACTCTTTTTCCGCAAGTGTTATTTATTGGCGCGAAAATCGTAATTTTGAATCATCATAAAAATATATTTGTATAATAATAACAATACTACTAAATTTTGGGTACGGATGAAATGGACATTAATTATTATTACCTATAGTGGAGTTTGGTGCAGGTGCTCGAAGAGTAATGTTATTTGTTTAGGAGGGCAAAGTTTATACATCGTTTGGCGTAAATGAAAATTTCAAACTACATCGTCGATTTAAAAAAAATAAGCTGATTAAAATCCAATTAGAAAATATTCATGAGGATAAATCCAAATTAAAACTGCCTGACAAATTGTCATCGTAAAAGTTGAAGCTCGCCTTTCGCCTTCATGCTAAAGTCGCTATGAGAAGAAAATAGACATTTAGTTAGACATCCTTCAGGTCCCTGGATATCTAGTTTACATAAAAACTAGCTCGAATTGGATTTGCAATTTTTCAAATTAACTATGCATCAAATTATTCAAACTTTAATTACTAATTTTATATTATAAATTATTTTTCATGGTGTTTTTTCCAAAAACTTGCTGCTTTACATGTTATTTAGTTAAGTTGTCAGAAACTAAATTTACTTCCTCATCCTGCTGACAAGCTCTGCGAAGCTGATAATTATTTTTTTATATACAAGTAATTATGCAAATCAGGGGATGCTACCTTAAGTTTAATTAGACTGCAATAAGTTAATTAATTTAGTTGCTAACTAGAAAAACAAATTCCCTTGGAAAGTATGCAAATTTAATACTTTACGTCGTTATGTAAATGTTTTTTCACTCTCTCCGTGTGTAAAATACTGCGTTAATTGTGTTTTGGAAAATTGAACTATATATTAGGGAAATGGTGTAAAAAAACTCGTGCAACTATAAATACACCACGATAAATGAATTTTTGTAACGGCTCGAAAATTAAAACGAATAAACCATCCCCGGACGTGCAGTATGTTCAATATTAATAAGAAGCAGTATGTACTACTATATAAATGCTTTTATAATTTGAGGTGAAGTTTTGATAAAATTCATTTGAATACGCGAAACCATAGTCCACTAACATATCATAAAGTTAAATGTAGAGTCAACGCATTGTACGTTGAACAAATAGTGAAGTTGCGCACCGAGACATAAGCGTTAAACCCGTACAGTTTTCCACCACTACTTGTTCATCTTACATTGCGTGAAGTTTACTTTATGCCAATAAATATCAACAAGAGTGAAAATTCTCTAATATCCGTTCATTTTTATTGTAGGTATACAGCAATATTGGTAGATTTGTCTCTTTTGTTGGTAATTAAAATGCCTCTGGGTGTATCCTTTGCAAACGAAATGTTCGTTCTGTATGGTCAAAACAAAAGAAAAAGGCCATAATAAATAGCAGTTGGAAATAATATCGCAATACAAAACAAACTTTTTTGTTACGTTTTAATTGATTCATTAAAATTTTCTTTTTGCGTGATGACATGAGATTACATTTTCCTGCATTTTCCTAATACTACTCGTGTGTCCACAGCTGTTCTTTTTAATTCGTACGGACAAACAAAGGCGTTTTCTTCACTTTCCTCATTCACCTATACAGAATTGCTGCAACTGCTTTAATCATCAGTAGAGAAATATAAAAATGTAATCTCAAAAGATTGGAAAACGAGGACATTTACTTGTTAGTTTTATGCTTTTTATCCCTATTGAAGTTGATTTATAACACAATAATATTTCGATTTCGAGTAAATGTATTGACAAACAAAAGCAAATAGAATTCAACAATAATTTGATGTTGTATGAATTATTTATTGGGCAAATTAAGTAACTAATTCAATCGAGTACATATTTTTTTGTTCTTTATTTTTGATTGAAACCTCATAAGTAAAGCTCACCTGCTCACTGGGCTATTTTATCATCATCACTAATTGGCTGCATCATTTTTTTGTTAATTGGAGCAAATTTATTTGCATATACTTGGCCAAAAATTATATGAAAGTCGGTAAACATGTTTGATTTATTTATGGATGTTTCCTGGATTTATGGAGCGTTTACCAAATTCAAAAAGAATGTTAGATATAACTTTCCGCGATAAAATCCAAATCGTTATGTACTGCAAACAAAACAGTTGCTATTATTGTTATTGATCGGCCAATATTTTGTGCAAATAGTCATTTTTATGGTCATAAACTAACATTAACAGTAGTTTACATACCGATGGCGATACAGAATACTTTGTTTTGTAAACATTGGTGGGAAAGGTGTATACATTTACAAGATGCTGCAATATATGCCGTTCTTGAACTCGTTAAGTCGGAGTAGCTGCATTTAATTAAATTTGTAAAGTTAACGACTCTTTATAGCCTGGATTCGGTTGCAAAGGATTTTTTTTTAAATTTTTATTTCATGGAAAATGGTATTCTTGATCAAAAGTTCTGGTTGTTACCAAACTTCTCAAGCGATTGTATTAAAATGTTTATACAAATTTTGGATTTTTCAATATGAACATTTTAGCAGCTCTTTCTTCGCTTTTTCCAATCTAAAGAAAAGTAATCGTTTTTTACGTTAACGATTCAACGCTTTTGTTTCGATCAAGGGTTTTCAAAATAAAAGCCGTTGCCATGGATATTGTTCAAATCTAGTATCCAGTTGTTGTTTATTGTTCAGTTGTTTTTTAACGGTCACATTTAGTAGACACAAAAAAATTGCAGTACCGAGCCACACGGTTCAATTAAACTCGTTTCCGGACGGCCAAGCCATTCAAAATGACTATCTTCCTAAAAGCCCGAGTACCTCCACTACCACGTTGCCTCAGCCTATTCGAGATCTAGCTTGGAGCCCAAATGGAAAATTTTTGGGCGTTGTCCCAAATGACGGATGCGTGGAAATCGTTTCACTGATGGAGGAGAATCATCTCGAATTAACCAACAACCTGTGCATTGAAATGCCGAGCAGCATCGCCTTCCAGCACGACAACAACGAGCAAGTAGCTGTTGGAACAAGAATCGGTAATGCTTTTATATTTGATTTCAATCGTTCCCAAATTGTCCATACATTTTCGACTGAGAGCGCTAAATCGATTAGCCATCTCAGCTTTACCAAGTCCAACAATTTCTTGATTGCTGGTTGTATCGAAACCGGCGAAATAACATCTTTCTTTACTTCTTCGACCGAAATTGCTTGGCGCTTCCGTTTGCCAAACGAGGAGCCTTTTTCGTCGTTGCGAGCCGGCCCAGCAAAGGATTTAGTTGTTGCAGGAGGCATTCGTGGAAATGTTGTGGTTTTCGATATGCCTACAAAGTCAATTGTAATGCAATTAAAAGGCCATGTTAAAGAGGTAACGGATATAACATTTGCACCAGACCGCGACAGTATCTTTGCTACCTGCAGCCTCGATGGCCGCGTGCGCTTTTATGATCTAACAACTAATGTTGCCATATTTAGCATAAAAGCCAAGGTTGAACTAAAATCTCTGGCATGGTCGCCACTTGGCGATCAAATGGCATTCGGCACGCTTATTGGAAGTGTGCACTGCTACAATTTGCAGAACCTGAGGTATCAACTGAATTCCTTCCCTGTGTGCGACGGTCCTATCAATCAGATCCATTTCCAAATGGACCCTTTGGTAACACCCAAACCAGACGCTTACAAATTTATTGACGATCTGCTGGCTAACCGTCAACCGAAGGAACAACCGATCATTCTTCCATTCGTTGCCGATCCCAAGTTGAGACACGATGAAGATGACTCGGCCCCTAAAATTCAGGCCAAAATGTTTCAAGAGATGAAAGATTTAGTGGACCATTGTAAAACCGAAATAAAGTTGGCTTATAAAGAAGCAGCCAGATCCAACCTACCTATCAAAATTAATAAACAATCCGGCGCACAGAACATTTTGATGAAACCCGACGACTTGGGAAGTGCTTGTAATCCTAAGGTAGTCCAACAATCTGAACCTGAAACTGAAAAACCGTTTGGAGGATGGCGTTGGTACAATGACAGCTCATCTGAAGAAACCAACTAAATGTTTTGGCCAAATTACGATAAATTTCTGTATATATTATATCCAATAAACTAATGAATTTATTTAGTTGTTTCTTTAATTAATTAAGGGTACCAAGTCACATTTTCAACTTAATGAATCCTTATTTAACTATTTCTTAATTATTTTAGTTGCATCGAGTGTATGATGTATGCAACTTCATATACAAGGGATAGATCCTGTCGATCATGTCCTGTCGCGTCTATTCGTTAAAGTTCGGAGAACGTCTGAATCTAAAATTATTTCTACCTAACAGCTACCGCCATCTGTCGTCCTTCTCGCTAACTATTTATACAGTGTATTCGATGTTGCGTTTGAAGCTGTCAAACGAGAAATCAGTTAATAAATTCCAAAACAAAAATGTATTTTATTAGCAATTAGTTAAACAAACAACAAGAATTGAAATGGATTCAGATGAGGGTTCGATAAAATCGACGTCACCGCCATCCGAACCCCCTCCCAGTTTACCACCACCGCTACCAGCTGTACGTAAAAACACCAAACGAAAATTAATTAGCCAACAATTTAATAACAACAACATTCAAATTTCAGCGACCGAGAAAAACAACGCCTTTGCCACTCATTCCCGTACAGGATTCGCATTTCGACGGCGTCGAAGAGGCCGAGATCGACAACGATGATGAGATTTCGCAACAAATGACGGCATCGTACAGCGAAATATCCTTTAAATCCGGTTTGAGTCTCGAAATCGATGTGCCATTGTCGTTGACGATGGATTCCATGCCATTGGCTGAACATATGCTGCAACGGCCCGTCACGTTACCCTACGATCGAAATATTCCGTCGTCAAAGACATTGGGGCCATTGTCGTTGGATGACACCGTTTATGTCGAGGGCAACATGACACACTATGTGACGGACGATCTGGAATATAAGATCAAGCTTTCTAGTCCCGTCGCGAAAAAAAATGGTAAGAGTTTGGAGTATTTCAAAAATTTTGGAAAATATTTTTTTAACCTACTCGTTATTTTTATGAAAGCAAAAATATATTAAGTCCTAGACGGAACTTTGATTGTTAAGATTCCGATATAGTTTTTCGTAAATTGTGTCTATTTTAGACACGAGCCAGTGAATTAAAACGTTCAATTTGTTAATAGATTTGATGTAGCAGAAGAATGTTTCAGACACGCCACCACTGCCAGGCAATTCAAGGAATTGCACACCGAGCCCTTTGTACCGACAATTATTAGTGCCGCAAGTAGGTCAATTAGATTCTTGTCTCATAAACGATCTTGAATGTGAAGCGCAAAAAATGGCGACTTCTATAGATAATCTGATCGAGAATCTGAGTAGCATCTTGCATTCCGTATGTATTTTGTGAATAGATTATAATTGGGTGCAACTTTAGATTTCCTTTAAGATTTTGTCATTAATCGCTGACAACGTTGATGTGTATAAAAATGCTGTGTCAAATATGTCGGATGCGATGGATTCAAATATAAATATTATAATAATATATTATTAATATATTATTATTAATATAATATATAATTGTGACGCTGTTTTTTCCGCTGGTGGAAAAATGCATGTATTATTTACTCGGGCGCCAGATTTTAAAGAGTTTACTCTCAAGGGGGGTAGTTCCACAGCCGAAGTTATCGACAGGGTTCGAAAGGAAAATACAAGTATAAGTTAGAAATTACGGTGATTATTTATTAAAAACGAAACAAGTGAAATTAAACATAACAGCAAGGATAATCAAATAGTGAATACGAGTATTTAATTAAGAAACTGAGTCTAGCAGGTATTGTTGTTGTAATTATTTTTGGGAAAATTGGAAAGCGAGCTTACGTCATTTTTAGCTGGTGAACGGCTTCGAAGATGTCGTCGGGGCTGGCTTCTGGTGATGGTCTTCTGGACTGGTGTCGGCGGTGATGTTGAATTTAATCGTTGTTGTTGAATAGCAACTAGGCATTCAACTGAACTCCTTTTACTAGTCGATTTCCTATTTTATAGTTTTAAAATCCTCGCAAAAACAACCACCTTTGGGTGTCATCAACGAGGTTAAAACAGCAGATGACCATACTTTTGACCAATCAGGAAACGAGTTGCTTTTGCACACGGCTTTTGTGGAGGTCTTTTTTATGCCAAAACGACGGTTTTGCTATCGATGTGGATTTATAGAAAAAATCCACATACCTCCATAAAGGCGAGAATCGGGAATTATTCTAATTAATTCCATAACGGCTGTAATTAACGCAATCACGTGCTAATTCTGCAATGGGCTTAAAGAGCCTGAAAATGCGCTTCGGCTGATGCGGATTTCATTGCGGTAAGTCTAACTAATTAATTAATATTCGTAATTAACGGATTCTTTTGTTTCAGAAACAAGGTGATTGTGATGCAATCAATTATCGGGTCATCGGTAAAGGGTTCTGGTAAGGGTACAAGTTCTCAACTTGTAACATATCGTCAAATTAATTAATTAAACTTGTTTTTCCAGATCGGTCGCATTCGTTATCGCTCGTGGTAGCGAAGCATGGGAAAATGCTTCGTTACATAATATATAATATTAATATAATATAATATAATATATATAATAATAATAATAATTATTATAATAATTATTATTATAATAATTATTATTAATATAATATATATTATTATTATTATTAATATATTATCTTTTGATAATTTAACTAAAGTCTTTTTATGTGAAAAATGTTCCTTAATCGATAATTAGAAAGGAGATCAAACGTTTGGCGGATCTTTTCGATAGTTTTGTTTAACATTTGTTGAATTTGTGATTAATTTTTAAAATATTTATTAAATAAAAATTCCATTAATTGATTAATTAGCAGATGTTTCAATGGTCACCCAAAAATTCGAAAAAAATAACTACGAACAGAATTTAAAGTAAAATTACGCGCTTTTGAGTTTTGACGTCAATTGCTTTTCTATATATAGCAGAACTTCTAAGTTCTTTCAGTAGATAGCGGTACCGAGACATAAAATCGATGAAAACTGCTCATAACGTTCAAAATAATATTTGGTTTAAGACGAGCGGTGGGGTACGCCTATTTAGAACAAGTGGGTAAAGAAGATGGTTGTCCAGAGCTACTTCAAACGATTTCTTCTAGAATGCGCTGTGTACACATTTATTTTTATAAAAGCGGTTTCTGTTGAGGAAAATTAATTAACCCAAAGAAATCTGCTTTCTAACATTTTCAGCATATTACAATCGCAACAAAAAATACATATATGCTTCTGCATAATAATAGTACATCTCTATTCTTTGTTTTATACCTAATCGAAAAAGGATAGAGTTACACTCGTCACTCAGTGTGCCTAGGTGCACAAACACAATATTGTACGGTATTATATTGATTAGGAGCCATCTGTGATTAGCTTACCGAACTAAACGGCATTTAACATGACACTAAATGTCATTTAAAAATTTTACAGTTTGCACCATTTCACATTTGATTCATACCTTTTAGCACAGATAAGTATAACAGATAGGCGGTCTAACGTTAAAATTGGTTTAGCTACCCATCAGTTCCCCTCAACCCGCGTGTATTTTATATTGCCTACATCTAGGAGTATGCCTTTTATATCATAGTTGATTTCATTTTGTTTTGAAAGAAAACTGTAATCACATTATAATTTAACGGATGGTTTTAGAAACTGTATCTGGACGTAAGGTTGCAACTGTTAAATTGTAACTGTTGTAATTGTTGGTTTGGTGTGGTTTGGGCCATATGAAGATGATTTCATATTACGTTATTAGAGTATTATATTATTTTGCAACGCCATCTACCATAGGATAGATATATAGATATATAGCCATTGCTGGATGATATAACAAGGGATAAACCTTAACGAGCTGTCGGAAAAACGGCACACGCAAAGTGCTTCAAATCTCAATATCATTTCAGCGAATCGAAATAAATTGAAACCGCTTTTAATTAAATATTATAAGCGAGGCAAATGAAGTCATGTGCTGCTGCTGGACTCGTTCTTTTTTTATTCTCTCGAGGAATGAATTAAGCGCCCTTCCTTGTAGGGAATGTCGTCGAATATGTACATTTTTTTTTTTGTATGGATGGATGATATAAAGTCTGGCCCCAAATGATCTGAACTATTGCACTGAAAAACGCCGACAAAAACGGTTCAACCCAGTCTACAATGAATGCATGTCGCTCACTTGAAGTGGGGTTGGTTTATGTGACATTTCTCTTGTCATCCCCTAACATTTCAGTCTAAACGAGCCGGCATATTTTTTCGAATGTGAAGTGGTCCACACAGCTCAGAGATTAATTGCATTATATATCTGTCATTTACTTCACAAGATTAAAAGACAAAAAAAAATTATCTCATTGTACTTGTATAATAACTCCAAAACATTGTCAGGTATTTAACTTGTTTGTACAGTTTTTTCGTCTAAAAATAATTTTGAGGAACCTAAAAATAGCGCGATGTCAATCATGAATTATTTATCGCAAGTTATTTCGATTTTGGAAAATTTGAGGGAATGAAATTTCAAAATTCGGTTTCGGAGTATATTTGTAATGAAAAAATGCGATGCGAGGTAAAGATGGAATTTCAAACCTGGTTTAATACTAATAATAAAGGAATTACGTATAAACATATTTAAAACATGTGCTTTATTACTTGGGGTTGCTGCTTCAATAGCAGTTCGTCTTAAATTCAAAAGGAAGTCCAGAAATAACTTTTGCTTATATAACATCACTAACGCCCTTCGCTCTAATTTAAAACAATTCACTTTCAAATGCATCAAAGCTTGTCCTAATTGTTTCTGCATAAAAAAAAAACACATACCAGGTGTGAGATGATCAAATTTGATCAATTTATTTTTTGGTCAATCTAGAGAACTGGAGGAAGTTGGGCTGACATATAGCATAACCAAATCAAATTGGCGACCAAATGAGCGTCAAATGGTGGACCAATGTTAGTCAATGGTAGTCCCAGAAATTAAATATGTGGAAGTTAAGATAGGGGTAGTATTGTCAGAGTGTACTCAAAAAGTTAAGATATCACTAACTATTTTGTTTAGGACATATTTTGTAACTGTTCATTTTGGTCTATTTTGAAGTAGAATCGTGAGAACCATTTAATATTGTTTCTATTTATTGGTCTTGTATATCATCTTAGGAGATATATAGAATAAGCCAAGAAAATTGCCAAGGAAAAGAATAGACACGGATTGTTTTGTTGGGGTCTATTTTGAACAGGAGGTAACTTGTCGGCAGCTATTTTGTCCGGGCACATTTTTACTCTAAAGCCACGCAAAAAAAAGACCCGAGGTTTTTTTGGTCAGGGTTTCTTTTGTAGTACATGCTTTAACTTTTCACACGCTATTTTGTGTGGGGATTATTTCTGTTATGAGCTTCTAATTTTTAGTGGGAAAGTTGAAATCTTACCTACTGATAAAATAGCCCAAGAAAAAGACAGTTCGTTCTTAGGGTCTATTTTGAACAAGAGTAGTTAGCTGTTCATATGGTATTTTGTGAGAGGCTTATTTTTAACAGATTTATTTTGTCTGGATCTAGTAGCTTTTCGTAGAGGTTGTGTGGGGTTTCATTTTTAATAAGGTATTTTGATGTTGTTGTGTTGAGAACGTAAAATTAATCTCTACTGACATAAGCATAGTTAAACCTCATATTAATAGTGGAAGCTGAAGGCATGTTATTTTGAACTGTTGCCGAAAAGAAAATAATATGATTTCGTTGAAGTATACACAGCAAGCAATTAAATTCACACCCTGCACATGTAAAACTGATTTGATTCATTATTTCCACTACATTGCTTTTTCAAAATGATAACAATAGACATTTTAGTACAATTTACTTAAAGACTTCAGCAGAATTCAGCACGCTGCTGGTGCTGTTCTGAAGCTTTGTGTCTTTTAACACTTAGTTATGAGATTTTCATTTATTATATTATACACAATCATTATTATTATTATTGTACGTTTTGAATAATTCATGAAGGTGCGTTATGTTGTATAGTTTTTGTCGTATGTGACATGTAATTATTACCGGAAGTAAAAAAGGGAAGTGTCTGCTGTTCTCTTTGAATTTCCCCCTCGTAATCTGCAACATCGATTTCAGGTTTTTGAATGTCGCCCGCCGCTATTTTCGAGAAAAGAATATTATTACCTTTATAAAAAAAAAAATAAATAATAATGAATGAATGGGTTTGTTTAGGTGCTACTGCTTCCACATAGGAAGAACGATAGTTAATTGAAATCGGTCTGGTTGTGTGAAAGAGGCTCGAAGTAAATGAGATCAATTAAAATCCTATCCTGTAGCTGTTGTCCGTGCTCGGCAGGATGCTTTTGCCTTATTAGCGAGCCCGATTACTTGCCTATTCTAATTATTCTCGCCATGTGGTCTTTGGGTCCCCCTTTAATTGCACTAATCTGAAACAAAAGGACTATATCGGCTCCATTCCTTTGCGTGCAAAAGTAGATTGAATACCGCCAGCATTCGCCAAACGGTTATTGCTTTTCAATCCTTTTCACCTAGACACGATGCAGTTTTTCATTACGACGCTCTACTATGTAGTGATTAATAATGTTATGACGTTTAATCAGATTTCCGCGAACATAACATCAAATTATATCAACATTCAACAATATAAATAGAAGAGAACACGGAAAGGAGGAATATGATAACGAAACTGTGATGATAATATGCTTAGCGAATAATTAATTACCGCTTGTATTTAATAATTTATATTAGATTCCATCGTTTACTGTCAGTAAACAAGGTCTTGTCATATCTCACAGATTCATATACAACTTCTTAAATTAGCAATTTTGTATCATTAGGCGATATTCATCAACGAACATAATCCCTAAAACCTGACATACTTCAGGTCGTACTTTTACATCCAGATCTTCTACTTTACGAGTTAATTATTTCAATTTGCCGGAATTCGTATTTCCATATCGATATTGCAAAATATGCAGATAATGATTGAAGTTGTTATCGAAGTGAAAGAACTTCCGGTAATATAATTGGGCCAAGTTTATACTTTTTAAATGCAAATTCTAAACCAGAAGTTTCACTGTAACGTTATCCAATATTATGGAACTTAAGTCGTATTGGTTACATTAAGTCATTTCAATTAATAATATATGTATCAAAAGATTTGAAAGCATTTGCACATGAATAACGTTTTCTAAAAAATTAAAACAAACTTGATCGAAATCAGTTTGTTGGTTTCCATTTTGACCCGTTTTTTGCCTCTAATGCGCATGTTCTTTAAGATTTTAGTTATATCAAATTTATTTCTATTACAATACTTCAATTCGTAGACTGTATATTTGTTCCACCAAAATTAGACAAAATCGAAACTCTAGAACTAACCTAAGCTAATCTAAGCTACCCAAAGCTTAATGTATGCATGGAACATTTTATTTTACCTTCTGAGGTAGCAATAATTTAAATTGTCTAAGCATAAATTTAATAGATTACCATCTAAAATGAATATAAATTGAATATTTTGTTTAAATTCTTATCTTTCAAAAAAAATTATGAAGCTTTCTATCAATGCTTTAATTTTACGAGTATTTTATGATCGGTCCCTTTTATGCGGTGCATTTTAATACTGTTTACAAAAAATAGAAAAAAGCGTGGACATTTGAATTTGAACCGACGTAGTATTTAGTACCTGCATAATTTAAATTGAAGAAAATGTCAAAATTATTAACTTTTATGAGTCGACGCTGATTAAAATGTGTTGCTTGAATATATATTGCTTTTTTAAGTACCGCTTTTAAGTGTGGATGTATGTGAACTATGTATGTTAAATGGATTGAAGCCTTACTTCCACCCTGCATTAATGCCATGAACGGAAACCGAAAGGAATTACTGTATATGGCAATTTAGACAGGCATTTCTACTAATAGCTATCTAGAAAAAGTAATGATGTTCAATTTTAAAGTTCAAACTGATGGATGCGCCATTATTTGATGTATCGGAGTATATGGAATGGCAATATACTATACGTTTGGATAGATACGAGTAGATACATCTAGTAATCGATACATTGTCAGATAGTGTAACTAATTGCTATATAAGCACACTTGTATTAAAATAAAACATAGATAACGAGTAGATCTCTTGCTATTATTGCAAATTAATGAGATACCATCATTATTGTTCTTTTTGCTGAAGTATCAGTTACTATTGATTGCGTCACCAATTTTCTGTCAGACTCCAAATCTTGCTCCTTAGTTAGATCCACATTTGACTCCAGATTTTGCTCCAAAGTTAGGTTTAGAGTAGACTCCAAAGTTGTCTCCAGAATACTGACCAGATTCGGTGACGCTCTGCAGTTGGTGGAGGATAAAGCGCCGTCTCTTTCTGACAACAGTAAAAAGCATGTTTTCTTTCTCACATCCACTTAATTCTCTATACAACGTTTCTCACTTGTCGTTCTGTACTAAACAACTGAATATTACCAATAATTGAACGGATTTTTTTCGAATACTTAAATTATTATTATATTTCCACGTTTTAAATATCAGCATCAACAAATCTAGTACCCACTTGTATTTTATTATTGAATTATATTATAAAATATACAAAAATAACATGCAAACGTCCAAGTTTAATATAGAGCACCGTAAAAATGTCACATCTTTACTATAATACATTCTAACCTTACGCCACTAAATCCGGATTAAGTTTATGCAGCGGTTTAAACCAGGGTCTTAATATAATAAACCTAAGCGTGATGAATCACATTCTCTATAATTAAATGCATTTTAAACATTTTTCTTACTTATTGTTCGTCTACTGTAAAATTAAACAATAAAAAAAGCGACGGTTTGCTATAGTTAGAGCTGTAAAATTTAACAGTGGTATTTTAAAACATAGGTGGCTTGTATTTCACTAAAGCAATTATCCGTTAAACTTTGTTCGCAAACAACATTATTTTCTACCTCTAATTATTAAAGAAAATCGTTACAGTTGAATCTCAATCTCGCGAATCGCACTTTGATGAGTTGTCAATGTCATTCAGGAGCCGTTTGTGATCGACGGCTTTAATTAGTTTTTTTTGCTGTGGTTTTGTTATTATTTAAGCAATATCATACACTTTTATAACAACATCTGTTTGTCAATTTATAAATACCCTTTAAATTGGATAAATCCACACATAACGCGGTAATTTCGTTTGAAATTGCAGCAGATAAGCGTGTATAAGGTAACATGACCAAAAAAAAAAAAATACGAGGGCAAGAAAATAGGATTAAGCACATAAGTGTAATGTTTTAAAGAAAAAACTTCTAAGATAACATTCAATTAGTAGTCGAATTTGAAGAGCGAACAGCTTGCAGAGTGTCGTATGTCACGATAAAAACAGAAAATAAAACACTTACATATATAGTATATTTTTTTCCGTAGGGGAGCGAGATTTTTTTTTTCGCCTCCTCCTCTCGAGAAAAGTGTACAATTTGTATGATAGAGCAGTTATCGTGAAATAAAAAACGCCACCATAAATAAATACCTCGATTGAAAATAAATCCGAATACGCGGCCGTAAGTTGCAAAACCACCGTATTGAAATTGAAATACTACGATGTGCATACGGTGGCTTGCTGGAGCGCCAAGAGAGCGGTAGGAAGTCCATTAAGTAAAGTGATGTCTGTACATCCAGATCGAATGTCTTGAATTTTAATGTCTATATACCATCCTATACTACAGACAATCGGCATTTTTTTTATCAACACTGTTTCAAATAATATTAATAATATTTGTTAAAAGAAATTTCTTTTTATAATCGAAAATAATATATACAGGGTGATTTATAACGAGATGTAAAAAGGAAAAAAAAATACTTACCGTTCTAGAACAGTAAGTAGTGACAGACAAATTACTGACGTCGCTTTGCGCAGTCGCATTGCTGCGCGTAGGGCCACAACTCGGCGACTAGTGCGGAAAACCAGCACTTTTCGCCCTCGGAACATAATAAATAGTTTAGATGACGAGGAGAACCAATAATTATAATCTATGTTGAAATTTTTTTTAATTATCCATTAAAATTAACTATAAATTTTGTGGACGGGTGAAATCAGTTTGGAAGTGGTTGATCCTTTAATAGTCAAGATCAACATTATACAGTCGATGGCATGTAATTAAAGTTAATGTTCCAGCACTCTGTGGGTGGTTGAAGATATATTCATTATAATGGTCTTGGTCAAGTTGTGTGGATATATAGATAGGTAGATAGGGTTTTCGAGGGTGGAAGACTATTTGCATATACCACGTGGTTTGACTAGTTGAGAAGTGAGAAGTGACACCTTTAGAGGGCCACAAGCTAAAAGACCCACTTATATTAGCATGATGTCTATTACGGCTGGTCATACCACCATATCATTTACTCGATTTCAAAGCCAGACTAGACTGACTACATTTCATTACAATTACATGCGAATGCAGTTGACTCATTCATAATTAAATTGTAATTATAAAATGTTATCGAATAAAAATTAAATTACATATAATGCATATTTACAAAATCAAATTTTATTTGGATGATGCGAACATGATGTGAATCATGTTGTATACAATGCACAAAATGCAGTTAACATTTATATATATATAAATGTAATAAATAGATATATATGCAACAACGTTGTACCATTAAGGGGGTAATACGAAACAATGGGAAAGTGTCATCAGACAACTCGCATCAACTGTGACACGTGTCATATTATCGCCATCACCCGCATGTTCCATATTCCTCTTCACAGTCTTCGCACTATACATACACTGGAAGGGGAAAACATATTATATAATGAACGTGGCATGAAAAAAATCCAATATCTTTCAACAGTAACTAAAAAAAAAAAAATATTTTCAAGTTGCATTGGAATTAGTTGCAGCGCTCACAATATCTTATGGTACTTGACCTTGCCAAAGACTAATCGCTGAAGGTTATTTAAGCTGAACACATAAAATACAGTCAATTTATGCTTTCGGCATTATAATATCGTTTAATACAATATTATTTGTTGATTTTGGTTAGTGAGTGGGCGGTGTAGACGTAAACACCGGCTGTATTCGAAATACGTGTGCAAACTAGATCCCGATAAATTAAAGTTGCAGTTTTTTTTTTTGGTTTTTCGAGAACGCCCCTCAAACCTATTTAAAATTTAATTACGTTATGCTTGAAAATATGAAACAAAAAAGGTTGGCGTTTGGGTAGAAACGAAACGTGCGAGCCATCAAAACAATAAATGTTACCATTACTATGCCATAATACAGTGACCAGTTAAATTTAGATACCCAATGACTCGTTTAATGAAAGAAGTTAGAAGTTACAAAAAATCTCTTGGAGGAGATGTTTTTAAATTCCAATAATAAATTTATCACTACATAAATTATAGTCCACAGTTTTTAGCTTGCCTACCACGTGACTACTGCTGTAGCGGTCTACATGCGTATAGCGACACAATACGAACGCCTGTACATCGATTCGATACAGTAGGTCACGTGGAAGCCAAGCTATAAACCGTAGACTATATCAAATGAGATTTATAATTAATTTAAAGTTTACTTGATTCCGTCTAAAAACATGCAGCTTTTATTTCAAATTGTGTATGGATGCTTTTTATTGATTGCCAAGACAGAGATTAGTGTTCACTATTACTAATTGCCTGTTTAATTATGATGTCAATTAACAACAATTTAATTACATTAGAATTTATCAAGATTTTATTATTCGTCGAAATTCGTATTTGTTTGCAATGGGAACGAAAAGCTGTCCAACAATCGTTTTTCCTCAACTCTTCCCTGAATTACTCATGTAAATTGGTTGGGGTTGGAAAACCGTGATGATTTATTATTATTATAAACATGTCAAGTGATTATTTTTTTATTTAAAATAGACGTATTTTATTATGTGATGTGTGATTGTTTTCAAACGTTAAGTTTGTGATTTATACAAACTAATAAATAATTAGATTAGAAATATTTATTGTTCATATAGCAGCTATTTGCATATCTTAAGAAATTGCGTTTAAATGCAGTTTTTATCAAAATACAAACAAAATAAAAAAAAAAAAAACACATTTGCGAACTAAAGTGCACAAACGTATAAACTCGAGCTAACTTTATTTAGCCACGCATTTGTGCATAATTAATAGACCTTTAAATTGATTGATAATCATAAACAGTCTCTATATACAAGATTTTTTCGAATTTTTTTGCAATTTATCACGTTGCTTATTCGATAGTTCTAAATAACCCGATGAAAAATATCTTATAGAAATAAACAAAGTGACCATTCTTGGTATTGAACTCCACTTTCACTCCGATTGGAAAATGTTGAGAATGGCAGTTTTGGTTATGCGTCGTCTGTAAAAACTCATTTGTTTCAATTTATGAATGCTACATTTCGGTGTTTACATATTAAATTACTTAAAAAATACTTCCAACAGCTACCACAAAATTTATTATTTGTTAAATGGTTCGTTTACACTTTACAACAGCAAAATGCCTGTAATTATATGCATTATGATACGTTGAAGCTTTTAAAATGGTCCATTTTAGAAGGTCAGTGCATAATAAATATAAACAAAAGCCAAATTACCGTCATTACTTTGGAATGACATATTAAAGTGTTAAAAATGCCACTTTTTTAATGAACGCTTTAAATTCTTTAAGCGTGACTTTCCTTAAATTGCAATTTCTGCCGTTACAAAGTGTACCTAAAAAAAATCATACCTTACACTTTTATCATCTTAAGGCTAGGTATATTAAATAATATCCGATGCGGCTACTCCTATTATGCCATACCATTATACCGTTCCATCATCTTCGAATATAATATCGATTATGTCATGTTTGAATACAGTTCTTATCATTTTAAGCGAGGTTCTAGAAGGCTTCCATAATATTAATCAAAAAATCAATCAATGATAATTAAAATTTCGAAATATTATCTATCTAGTAACTGACACCAATAATAATCCATAGTTGAACCATGATCCAATTTTTGGTCCATCTTTTGATGGACCAACTTTTGGTATCTTTGGTTCAAGCCAAATGTTGTCTCCATTTTTTGCCAACACTCGACTATGTCTATGTTAACAATTTGAAAAGTTTGGAAACGCTTACTTTATTATCACATAGTAAGACTAAAGTAATTAAACTAAACGTTAGCTAAACTTTGACGATTAGAAATTCGGTTTGTTCAACTGACTATTAGCATAATATCAATTTAATATGACTTCTCATATAGAAATGAAATTTCATCTCGTTCATACCATCTTGCTTGTGGTACATGAATATCATATAAGTTTCTAGCATTATACACAAATTTCTAATATAATTAATTAACAAATTAATTCCACACAACATTAATATTTATACATCAAACTTTTGCACGTTTTCCACATTGATGGTGTGTGATGCATGAAATCTATTGAAATAGAAAAGTTATTAGTAGTGCTGACAAAATCGGAAAAGCCGGATATTCAACATGGGAAACCAGCGGATATTTGGATATCCAAAAACCGAGTATTATTGGCTCATTTTTGACATTTTGGCATTTCAGTCTAATAAGTTTAATAATCCTCTAACTATGAAGATCTGTTTATGTAAACGAAGCTTCAATTTTCTGATCGAAACCCGAGACAAAATATCAACAGAACAGTAATATTAAAGGGCGTCGAAGAACAAGGGTGAAATAGTATATTACAACCGAGTTGGGAATGATATTCATTACAGCCGAGGGCTAATATCTGACCGAGAGGCGAAGCCTCGAGGTCAGATATAAGCGCGAGGCTGTAATGAAATTCCCACCGAGGTATGTATACTATTTAATTCACAATCGAACAATTTATTATCAAAAAAATAATTAAAAATGTATGAATAAAAACACATTTTCGACCGTGGTGGAAATGCACTTTTCGATCAGGAAATCTGGAGTGAAATTGCAGTTGTCAAAACTCCAGTTCAAAACAAAAATACAGTGTTGCGTGTTGTTTTTTACGATAGTTCATTAATTTGTTGTGCTGTTGGACTAGATTAATCTTTAAATGTAATTAAAAGTGTGGAAATAGCGAAATACATTAAATACTTGTGTAAATTCTACTGTTGCAAGTGTCAAACAATCATATTTATTATTTGACAGTATTACGAACCTAGGTATGTAATGTTCAACTTCCCGACCTCTAAATCGTTGGTAATCACAACATTACAATAACGATTGTGAATAAAAGTACTAACACCAAAGCAATTAACTTTCAAATACAGGGTGATATAAAATGCGATAACGTGATTCTCCAGTTGGAAATGGCGCTTAGTGTATACTACAAGCTTCAAGTATTTCTGAGGAATTTTCATTCGACACTTATGTGATTCCACTTATTATTGGATATGAATAAAATATATAAAATATATTATTATTATAATAATTATTATTATAATATAATTTATTATAATTTATTATTATAAATAATAATATTATTGGCACGACGATGTCTATGCAACGCTTGTTATCTGTCAGCCTGTATATTCACTAAACTCGCACCCTTAGGCGTGGGTTGGAACTAATTAAATAATTACCTAGCAAAAAGTTGAAAAATAATAATAAAGCATATTAAATAAAGCTTCAAACTAAATGCTTTATATAAAAAAGATAAACATCATTATAATTTCAATTGAGTTGAACCGAATTGTACGCAAAAAGTGCTTTTATTGTTTATACACGAATAAAGCAACATGATGTTTTTCAACTCTGAAAATGAATACACCCAAACAATGAAAACAAAGTATAAATCATGAAAATTGTTCGGTTTGTGTTTCGGAACACTCTCAAAATTAGTTTATCAATGTATTTATTATATCGTAATATATGTATAAGGATGTAATTTGTCTTCCGACGAGGCACTACCGGATGGTATTTTTTTTTATTCACAATCGTTATTGTAATGTTGTGATTACCAACGATTTAGAGGTCGGGAAGTTGAACATTACATACCTAGGTTCGTAATACTGTCAAATAATAAATATGATTGTTTGACACTTGCAACAGTAGAATTTACACAAGTATTTAATGTATTTCGCTATTTCCACACTTTTAATTACATTTAAAGATTAATCTAGTCCAACAGCACAACAAATTAATGAACTATCGTAAAAAACAACACGCAACACTGTATTTTTGTTTTGAACTGGAGTTTTGACAACTGCAATTTCACTCCAGATTTCCTGATCGAAAAGTGCATTTCCACCACGGTCGAAAATGTGTTTTTATTCATACATTTTTAATTATTTTTTTGATAATAAATTGTTCGATTGTGAATTAAATAGTATACATACCTCGGTGGGAATTTCATTACAGCCTCGCGCTTATATCTGACCTCGAGGCTTCGCCTCTCGGTCAGATATTAGCCCTCGGCTGTAATGAATATCATTCCCAACTCGGTTGTAATATACTATTACAGTATTTCTACGTATCATCAACAATTTACCCAGAAATCGCCCATTTC
The DNA here is from genome assembly GCA_963556235.1 of Cryptophagus acutangulus. Lineage (NCBI taxonomy): Eukaryota > Metazoa > Arthropoda > Insecta > Coleoptera > Cryptophagidae > Cryptophagus > Cryptophagus acutangulus. The sequence goes on along the minus strand of CAUVYR010000169.1, from coordinate 516 downwards.
GATTGACAGCTAATAAATCATCACCCTTATTCAATAAAAATAAATCCTCAAACTACAATTGTTTATTCATTTTTTATATGTATGTCGATATTTTGGTAGTTAATTTTTTTTTTTGAATTGAATCTCGCGCTCTTGTGCTTGTCTCAGTCGGTATCGAAATCGGGTTGAAAAAAGCGGAGTCAAGTCAGTCACGTAGACACGACATTCACATACAGTCCACTCAAGAAGCAACATATAAGACATAAGAACTGTAATTATTATCAAAATAAAAAGCATAAAACATTCATCAGCTACGACTCATTTATTCATCGATCATCACAACAACCAACAATGTTTCAATCAAGTGCCTACATATATAAATAATAAAATAAACATAAAAGCGCATTGTGAAAGATGATCATCGTAAAGTGAACAATATAGAAACGGAGGTAAATCGTTTCGCTTTATTTAGAGACAAGCAGTAATTCATCTATTCCACTAATTAATAATTATCTACAACGCAACAACGTTAATTAA